>MU228221.1:414808-449194 GCA_018584345.1 Thuja plicata
CCATGAAGGGACATGTCTCTCCTAGCCTCTTTCCCAATATAAATGAAAGAGAGATTGTTGCATTTGAAACACACAGAATATATACAAGCAGTGCTATTACATTTGCAGCTATCCTAAAAACTCAACATTATGAATACAACTATTAGATCCCCAGTAGAGTCGCCACTTTGTTAGGGATTTTTTTTGCAAGAATACTCTTAAAATAATATTAATTCTTGCTCTTATATATTTCCAATTTACCATATGCAAGAAAATCCTAATTGATGAGGACTGGATAAGATCCTCCTTCTTTTTTGAGATCCACAGACTCAGGCAGGAATTACCTCTAAATGATTATTGATTTGCAGTACTAGTTATAGTGGATTGTGTCTTCTTACTAATTTGTTGAATGCCTTTTACTGTATCAATAAGTAGATAACTATGTAAATGACTGTGATTAACCTGATACAAAGCTTAATAAGCCAAAATATTATCTTGACAATAGCAAATAGTAATGTGATAAGGATTCTTATCCTTCTTCCTTTTATAGTTCTCTGAACTTAGGCGGGGCAACCTATTTGATTCTCTCTTGAAGGAATCAGCAAACTGAATTGTATACTTTGTGAATACAATTACTTATGAATGTATGCTTTCTTATGAATGTAATGTAATTGAATGATTGTTCTTAAATATTTGGATGATAAAAAATTACTTGCAAAACTATAAACCAGTGCCTGATCCTATGGGCTACAGAGTCAATCTTGAATGCAAATCCACAATTAGGTGACTAATAAAAATAGATCCAACCTAGATAGAATGCCTTACAAACTATCCCCTCACTCTTATAACTTTTTTTATCATATCTTAATATCAATATCTAGCTTCCTGGGATCATATGAAATAATTACTCCTTCCTTGAAGGACCTCACAAATGATTGCACAACTACCTTGCAGTTGATGTATGTAAATGCCTTACAAATAAACACATAAAATCTTGAACAAAGATAAAAGAGACAACACAAGATATAAAATAGAGATTGCAATGTATATAATTAATGTCTAACTGCTTCAAAATACATTCAATAGACCAAAAGTACAGAGGCTCAGACAAAATTGTAGTAGTTTGCCTTGTAATTATATTCCATCATCATCAAAATGTTACAATATGCTCTATTTATAGGCTAAAATCATCTTGGAATCCTTAAGAAGTAAGGATGCAACAAGCTTCGGATGGTTTTAAGACCTAACCCTAAAATATAGAAAAGACAAAAGACATGAAGGAACCAAGCGGTGGATGGACAAAAATGAAGAATAAAATCTGATTTTGTCTTTGTCTTCTTGTGATCTCTGGTGCCTTTGTCTCTATGTGCTCAGGATAGCCTTTGATATTTGTAGCGAGACCTAGTGACCATCATTACAGGCTAATTTACACTAGTCTTCAGGATAACTAACCTTTCTGTGCTCAAAGAGCAGGTGCCATGTGTCCTCCTATTCTTCATCAATAACATCCAGGTCAACAGTGACAGGCCTTTTCTTCTTGGGCTTTGTTAAAACATCACATGTTGTGACATCATCTTCCTTTGGCCATTCAAAGCTCTAAATATTCTTCACTTGGGTCTTTTCTCTTTCCCACCTTGCATCTATAATGCTTTTGACATTTGTAATGAACTTGTTGAAATTTGTTTCTGCCTTAAAGGATTCATCTAGCATCTTATTATATCTTTCCATATCTAATTCTCCCTTGTCAGAAACATACACCTCTTTATTAGGTAGCACGGTGTCAAATTCTGAGCTCTATACCATATCTATTTTATCTTTTAAAACATTGATCCTATGTTGCAAAATTGCATTCAATGCTCCTAAAACAACATTGTTATGCTTACTAATCACATGCTCTGTCTCTGCTGTAGCATAATTTGTTTCCTCTGTTTGAACTTCAGCATTTGTTCCTTCTTTGTGCACTACAAGGGCAACTTCAGGCATCTCTAGCAATTTTTGGCTCAAATCCTTTATTAGCTTCTCCTGTGCATTGATTTTTATCAGACACAACTCCTTGTCCTTAACTATATCACTAGTTTCACTAGTCAGTCTTTTAAATCTCTCAGACATCTAGGCAGCCTTAGCTTCATTCAGTTGTGCAAAATGGGTGAGAACCTGAGAAATTTCAAAGTTTCCTGTGTTCCGGACAAACCAAATGATCTTGTCCCCCTCCATTTTCTCTTGTATATTTAGCAAGGATGGCTTCTGATCCTTTGGAGCTAAGCTCCACATCGCTAGGGCCTGGGATTTTGCATTATATCTGAATCTTCTTATCATTTCTCCAACCTAGATTTCTGATGATAGCTTAACATCAAGTTGCATCCTTATTTGGTCAATTATGAAGGTTTAGGCTAAGTCCCAACCTTCAAACAACAACATTCCACTGGACTTTACCAACTACCTATCTTTCTCTAGTGTTATTTCTTCTGACTCAGGATCATATTCTTGCAATACCAGTAAGGCCTCACTTGTCACTGGATATCCTCCTGCCAATTGCAGTTGTGCCCCCACCTGCTTCTGCTTGTTCCAAATAATAAAATCTTTACTCTTAAGTATTGATAAAGTTATCATCACTTAAGAATTTCTCTTGATGAAACAATCTTTCATCTGTGCATGTTAGAAGAGGCAATTCAATTTCCTCTTCATCATCTTTCTGCAGTTTTTCATAATCTTATCTACTTTCTAAGATGATGCTCATAGGCCCTATCACCAGTGGTGAGAGCACCAATTCTATCCTTTTTCTTTTCTTTCTTCTTATCATGAGATGGCTCCCCTATTTCTACTCTTTGTTTCTTTAATGGGGGCTCATTAGTGACTTCAGTCTCAGGTACCTCTGTTAGGTCAATTATATTTTCTCCTTCTGATGCATGTTCTTCAACAAATGGTTGATCCATTGGAGGGGGGCAAGGAACTGAATAGCCTCCATCACTATCCTCTTCATAATCTGATGAAGAATGTGTTTTATGGCCGTTATCCTTCACTACAAGTGCATCCTCAAGTTGTTCACATAACACATGGTAAGACTCAATCATGGCATCAAGTCTTTTTAGATATGGCAATTCTGCGAAGAAACCCCCAAAAGAGATTCCTTTCCTCTTCACTTGTCTCTCCAAATCCATTAATTCATTAAATTTATCATCCCTTTGATTGACTTATTCATCCTCCATTATGTTTCTAATGAGGTCTTCCTCCATACATTGCTCATGTTCTTTAGTATAGGGAATAGTAGGTGTTAAGAGCTTCTTGGCACTCATTATGAAACCTTTTGTGTCAGTGTATCTACACAGGGCTACATTCATCCTATAATGGCTTAACCAATTATTTACTAGATCCACTGCCCTTTTGCCAATTCTGAAGTTGTAGATTCTGAATTGTCTGGGGGTAAATGTACCCTTTCTATGAGGAGCCAGGTGCTCCCTATCTGTTAAAATCAACTATCAGATGAACTCCATTGTTGCATTTCTAGGTGGCACATGGAATGGGAGAACATGGGGTGGGTGAGTACAACCATAAACCCTTATCGAAGTGTAATTCTTTTCATAGTAAAAGTCCCCCCAATTGTGGTCTCCTGGCCATTTATTAACATATTGGCATGGCCTTAGCAATTACAGTACCTTCACTGACAGCCTAGTCTTGTCTACACCCAAACACTTGAGGATTGGATATACCATCCAATTTTGAAAAGCACAGAATTCATTTTCTCTTGATGTGTAGTTCCATACCCTTAACCAAAATTGTATTGGGTTGGCTTGATTTTCATGAAACCTCTGAGGCCTCAGATTCTGCCAATTCATAAGAGGAAAATTGTAATACAAAATTAAATGCATAAATATTGAATAATGCATCAATTTATGGTTTTTCTCCTTGTTTCAGATATCAACAAACCCTTGATGCATTTTTTCAATCACATACTGAATATAATCATAGCCTGTTCTAATATGAGGGATTTGCATATCTAAAAAAATTATAAGGATATCTGCATTTATTCTCACAGGCCCTCCATCCACTCCCAAAACTCTGCATAGTGCATAGGAAATTTACTTCATATAAAAGTTGAGGTCCTTAAAGTAGTAGGGAGCATTTCCTGGGATATGCGCTATGTAATTCTTAATCTTTCTGGTCATATGATACTCCTGAATCAACTTTGATGCAACACCGGACTCTCTTGTATATCTGGCCTCTAAACCTTTTAAATTTATCTTCGTATACATTGGATAATATACATTAAACGCCTTCATGAATGAATTTCTATCTAGGGATACGAGGGCTTTTCCATCATCCCTTTTTATAGTCTTGGTAAGGACATCATACCTACTGGCCATTTCTAGAATGAAATCAGGATCTACAAAAATATCAGTGACTACTAACTTTGCTAATCCACAAGTCCATGGGTTTGAAATAGGAACAGGTTCATCACTGTTTTTGAAGAAGTAATTGAAAAGTGAATAACCAGAAGAACCTGGAGTTTTAGCATCCCTAATGTATGACAAATCATCAATGAGATTGTCGGCATTTACCTTTCTATTTTGGCTGGATCCAGGCAACAAAGTGATAAATTCCTCTGAGTAATTCATGTTTCCTTTCATATCTTCCTCTGCATCCCCACTTTTACCGCTGGTAGAAGCAACACTCACTGCTTGACTCGTCTTATCCTTCGTTCTGATCACACTTTATCTTTACCAATATTGATACAAATCTATCCCCAGAACACTCACTTCCAACTGTAAGTCACTCAATTTCTTCTAGAGCACTAATTATCACTCAAATTCCCTAGATTCTGGACTGAAAACCTACTCGTTTCGCTCTACAAATCCTAGTAGCTTTGTTTTTTGGACACACTAATTACTTAGCAAGTTTCGGTCTGAAAACAATAAAACTTTTGGTAAAATGCAATGATTAGCAGTAACATCTATCTATTTCAGAACTATTAATGCACAAAATATATTTGCAATTCAATCACTTCTGCCTTCAATTCTTTGTGCTGTGAAATCAATTTCCTTTCCTAGTCGTAGCCTCTAAAAGTGACAGGAGATCAAATTTTAATGAGTGTCTTTTCATGAAAAACCCTTATTATATTCGAAGAGGATCCAGATTTGATCTGATTGGCTATGTTGAATACAACTCAGCTACCTCTTAACAGGCTGTCATAAATCTCTTAATTTCCATTGGCTGGCAACTGTACATCTTGGCACCGAAGAAAAGTCTTTGTTCAAACTCTGGTTCTCTTATTAGCGACCTTGCGACTGCATTGTCTCCTTATCGTTGAGAGTTACCCCTAATTATGGTTTATTTCTGAGACTTTCTGCCTACCACACAATCAACTTTCTGATCAATGGTTATCTCTTAGTCACCAAATGAAATTACTTAACTCATATTCTTTCTGAGACCCTGCGACTAAGGCTTCTAATAACTCATCTTAAACCTTGGTTTCCTTTTAGAGACTTGGCGGTTGTGTAATCTCCTTGTTGCTGAGAAAAACTTTTAAATAATAATTTACTTTGAGATAACACGATTATACTTTGTCTCATAGTCGCTGAATAAATTTGCACTTGTCACATTTATCTAGAGATTACCCGACTACCGTAGATCTTCTTTCATCCGCATCTAACGGTCTGCGCTAAGTCTCCAACTCTTCAAGGAAAACCCTAATTTATTATGAAAATATGCGACTATCATCTCTAAGTCGCCAGATATATTCTTTACTTTTAAGTTTTCTCAGAGACTACGCGACCTACAAATAACCATTGCATATTTGAACACGTGTCTCAATGTTATCCTTTTGTCTCTTAATCGCTGAATCACTTTTGACTTTTCAAACTTTCTCAGCGACTTAACGCCATCTGTTGGATCTTCTTCTAATCTGATGGTTGTCACCAAGTCACATGATTTTTCGTTTAACTCTTACTTTCTTCTGAGACCCAGCGACTAACATTAATATTGAAACCCGACATTTAACTATGATTTACGTAGGAGACTTCACGACCAAAGGAACTCAATGTCGTTGAAAGATTTTCAAAGTGCTGAGTTTATTACGAGACTTCCCGACTACCGTTAGATGAAACCGAAGATGGACAGTCCGCGCTAAGTCTCCCTTCCATTTGAAGTATATTATTTTCCTTGGGAGACAATGTGACCAAGACATTTTCGCTAAGTCTCATAACAAAATGGAATATTCTGAGAGCTTTAAGAGACTTTGCGACCTGACCTTTTAAAAAAGGCACATGACATATCAAAGATTTTAAGTTACGATAAAGTAACTTCAAAATAGAAATATGACTGAGAGAATTAGGGTTTTAGCAATTTTCGAATAGAGGATGACCTAGGACTTAGGGTTTTTTGCATTCTTTCTCGATTTTGGCTTGAAAATCACTACATGCAAAGGTATTTTGACAACTGTAGATAGAAATTTCAACTTTTAAGCATGGAAATGACTGGGGATTTCAAAAAAAGTTTGGCAGACTACAAAAATTGTAAATACAACCAACACCTCTATTGCAGAGTTGACCTCCTTCAGTCTCCAAAACTTTCATTCAATCCTTTGAAAATTAAAGAACCTATCATTATTCCTCTGAGAGCTAGTAAAATTCCTTTGGCTACGCCTATTATCGATTGCTCTCAGGTTGATCTTTTCACAGAGAGGAGGAAAACCCGGTCGGCCTTGAGGATTTTGAAAAAAAAATTGTATTTTGATGGCCCTAATCCATAGCATCCTTATCACTCCTATCTCGCTTTCCCCATAATTTTCTCAAGTTTTCCAAACGCATATGATTCTTGAAAGGGCAGAGATTTTGCATCTGTCCATTCTGCCTCCCATAGCTGTTGGGATGGAAATTTTTCAAATTTTCGCCTCCATTGCATCCTTATCACTCCTATCTCGCTTTCCCCATATTTTTCCAGAGTATTCCAAGCCCATATGATTCTTGAAAGGTCTGAGATTCTACATTTGTCCATTCTGCCTCCCATAGCCGTTGGGATGGAAAATTTTCAAATTTTTGCCTCCCGCTCGCTCTCTCTGCCGCTCCATCAGTACTAATATTCGGCTTTACTAGGCTTCTAATGACCAATATTAAATTTTTCAATGACATGAAAGAGATGGATGCAACTGCTAGTCAATTTTGAAAAGGCAAGTAGAAGGACAGACTTGTTAAGCAAGCATTGTAGGGCTATGATAGATATTATGTTAAGCCCACTTTGGTTGATGTTGTAGATATTATTATGTAGTATACCACCCTTTTTGGTAAATATATTGTCGTTTATGGTATCCATTTCTCTCCTTAATCATTTCAAGCATGAATTGTTGGTTTTCTTTACTTCTTTATGGGCATCCCTAGATAGAGGGATTAAGGACCATAGGAAGATCTCTATATACTATTCTTCATGAGGGACTAATTATGTTAATTATGGAGTATGTTAAATAGTCCTCCCTCAAAATGCCCAAGAAGTTGCCTAATAAAAATAGGAAGTGAAGCCCTTCATTATTTGGGTATGCCTACTGACCTGGAGGATAGAGAGATTGAGGATGATGATTATGAGGAAGAATGGGTGGAAATAAATGAAGATATTTTAGTTCATATGTTATGTTCCCCTCTGTCGAGTGCTAGTAAGGGCAAGAAGAAGAACTCTTCTAAAAGAATGTCGAGGTCACATTCTTCTTAGATTGATGGCTCACACGCTAGAAATGAACTAGTTAGTGATAATATGCCTCATATGGTGGAACAACCTAATAAAGTCAAAATAGGGATGTTCAACAGAGGGTGCTTTCAAAGGTAAAATGAAGATAGTTGTCATGTGATTTATTCCTCTCATCCTAGTGACTTGAGGAAGGATCAAGTTCCCTCTGATTTCTTACTTGATAACACACAAGCCCTTGAAAATTTGGTGAAAGGATAGGGTAATGTGATTTTTTCAAAAAATGTGTACCTTCAAGAAAATAGGGAGGTATGATGTACTTGGTTCAATTTGGGATGGTGTGGGCAGACAATTCAAGCTTCCCAAGTGGTTCTTTCTTGAAATGCATCAGGTTAATGTTAAACTGTGTACCTTGAATATATAATTTGCTAACATCTCTTATGGGAATGTGAAGATTTCTACTTCAACTAAGTGGAATGGCATTCAGTCTTCAATAACTAATATGGCCAATGAAATTTCTCTTTTGAAGAATGATTGTGCAAATAGAAATAAAGGTTTTGAGGAAAAATTATAAGAGATCAATCAAAATCTTGAAATGATATGTCAAATCACTCAATGTTCTATCCACAATAGTGCGGAGGGTATTGGGATCCTAACCAATTAGTTGAATGGGCTCAAAGAAGATCAGTGTTGGACAATCTCATAATAGAGACTTGGGATGAAGGTTAGCATATTAAAGGTAAGGGTAAATAGGTTGCACTTAGTAAGGAAATTGGTTGTAGTGCCTATTGTGTTTTCATCTTGCTATATGTTTATTCTTTTGATCTAAGATAGACTCTTAGATGGTGGTGTGTGATACATTAGATTACTGATATATTCTTTTGTTTGTATGATGTCATTGTTGATGTGAGCAGTTGATTATTCAGGCAATTCAGTGGTGATCATATATGTGTGATGTGTATGTCAATAGATGCCATGATATTTTATGATGATGACTTGATGCATTCATAACTTTATGATGATGTTTTGATTTTGAAACTAAAAGTGCTCTTATGTTGTTATGATTTGATATACTATCTTTGGCACTATGTTGATGGATTCATTGGTTTGTGTGCATTATATTTCATGGGGCTAATGATATCGTTATAGTTAGAGATTTGATGATGTTATAATTAAATGATGTGATTGGCATGTTTATGTAAATGATTAGTGTATGAGCTTCCTTGTGATTTATGAAAGTGATTACTTACTTGTTATGAGTTAGTGATGTTTCAGTTCCTGTTCTGCTTATGATATCGCTCTTATGGACTTTGTTTGACATGTTGGTATGAAAAGGAATGAACTCGCAGTTACTCACTTGTGACTAACACACAATTTCTCGATCCCCTTCATTGTTTTCTATTGTTTGATATTATATATGTATATGTGTTTCGGCTATCGAACTAACATGGACAGGTACCAAGCATTGACTTCGCTTGAATTGGAAGGTTTGAGCATGTCCAAAAACATATACATATCCCCAACAATGGTTAAATAAGGAGGTAGTCATGTGGCCAATTTGTATTCAACCAATATTGTCATTCCGGCTTTTGGGACAACAGTTTTCCCAATATGCTTATACATGTGGTTGCATTGAGGCAGTGTTCGGCTATGCTTGGTATGCATGATTTGGATGTATGTTTTGGTGTCTCCATGTTTTATCATAGCCATTTTCCTTGTTCATATACCCATGTCACTCAATATAACCAGTTTGAGTTGCACGTAATTGTTGTTACCGACTAGTTTTTGAGTGAATTTTATTATATTGTGGCTCTAATATTTTAATTAGAAGTCCTTTTTATTCATTTTATTATTGATGAAATAATATGAATGATAAGGCTTTGTATTTTTATTTTTAATTTATTTTGGGTGACTTGATAAAATTCACTTTTACTTTATTTGGGGTTTTTCTACAAAATGTGCATAAGAAATTTGATTTTGGCTTGAGAGGGCAAGATTTTGGAGAAATATTTTTGTGGATGTTGATCCATTGGATTTCTTGGATGGATTTTTCCTTCCCCTCAAAATTTCATCTCTTTGTGTGGAGTGTGCTTCATTTTCTAAGCATTTGGAGGGATTCCTTGACACCATTGAAAAGTAGGATCACTTGTTCCCTTTAATTTTTTATTAAAAATTGTTTTTGAATTGCTTGAAATTGTTCTAATTTTTTAATTTGTGGATTCTATGTAGGTAGTTTAGATATTTATGGAAAAAAATTGGAGTTTACTTGATATCTTGTTGGTATTGCTTGAAAGTAAGGGTTTTTATTTGAATTCATGAGTGGAGCTTCCATAATAGTGTCTTTGGATGATATAAATGTATTTTTGGCACATGCATGATGCAAGAACAAATGGGTTTTCATATTTTCTTGGTATGTGAAAGTTGAATTTTTGGTAAATTTTGGTTTGGGTATTTGCCCAAATCTGATTTTTATGCCCTCTATGAGTCTTGAATAAATCCCCCTTTTCAATTTGTATTATTGTAGTCATGTGAGGGTAATGGCAAGCCCGTGTATGTTTTGTGGTTGTGAATATTGCCCTTGTAAGGTCTCAATTATGATAGGATCATGCTTGATTTGTGAAAATAGGCCTTGTGTGTGCATGGAGATGTCCTTGATGTTACCCTTTTGTGGTTGGAATGAGTATACAATTGTAGAGGGACCCCCCATGCATGTCTGGATGTGAGAAACCTCATCAAATTTTCATGTGTGGGTGTGTACATGAGTGGATGTGAAGCCAATTGTGGGAGTGGTTCTTAATGAGGGGGATTGGGGCACAAAGGGGCCACAAGGGTAACCCATTGCAGAGTTTTTAATCAAGAAATAAAATAAAATAAAAATTAATGGGGTAAAACACCTAATCAAGATAAGGATATGTGGACCTAGGTTATCCGTCACAATGGACTTGGGTGAACCAGCTGCCGAGATTCCCCATACGTGCCTTGTGGGATCCCGTTAGCCAAGAACATAGTGGAGAAGTGTCAAGATGATCTGGCACATCAAGCACCTCATCTCCATGAGAGGATTGTTGGGCGCCATATGGGCCATATGGACATGCAATGGCACTCCCATTCTTAGATGACACACACCCTCATATTGTCCAAAGTCAGTGGGCGTGTGTTGTTGAGCTCGTGAAAATTGCATGATGGTGACCTTGCTTGTAGTACACTCGTGTGCGTGTGTGTGCATGTGTGCGTGTGTGTGTGCGTGTGTGTGTGTGTGCGTGTGTGTGTGTGTGTGTGTGTGTGTGTGTGTGTGTGTGTGTGTGTGAGAGAGAGAGAGAGAGAGAGAGAGAGAGAGAGAGACCTTGGATTCAATGAGATCATGCTCTTGTGAATTGTGTTGTGTTGTGGTTTCTTGTATGTGCATACATGTATGTGTACCTTGCTTGTGTGTATGGGTTGCATGGTTATCTCCATGAGCATGGTGAGAGAGGGCCTAAGTGTACATTGTGGTCGGGTGGCGTGACCAACCACCACTAGAGACCAATGTACAAACATCAAGTGGTCCCAGATATTACTAGCAACCCTTCCAGACTCCTGACTCACAATGTTGTATCCTCATTTGATTTCATGCATTGTGTCATTGTATTGTAATCTAGTAAATGGTATAGTTGTTCATTGCCTATTGACAATGGATTAATTATGGATAGTGTAGATTTTTCCATGTGATAATTTATTTGACTTAAGGATGTGATTGGATTCATACTCTTAATTCTCAGGACTTGATAACCTCTGTTGGATATATTATGCACTTCTTGTACCTTGTTTTGATCCATGTTGGATTAAAAAAGGATGTAATATTGATGTCCCATTCTTGTATGACGTTTATTTGAGCTTCTTGCACATTTTCAATACCTCTCAAGACATGAAATAACCCCCAACAGATCAAACTGAAGAGTTGGAACCCTAAAATTCTAAGTATCTAACCTTGGCCCTAAACCTACACATGTAACAATCACATGCCCATTCATCTAAATCAGTGGTACATACATTTTCTACTCATGTACACTTAACTAAACCATGATGCACATTTGTGGCTTTATACATATGCTCTTATGTTCTGCACATTCATCCCTGCATAGATGCACATTTATGACAGATTATAGTTCCACTTATGTCGTTCAATTTTAGGCGTGTGTTTCAAATACCCACTGCCCTCCTAATCATATTGGCATATTTGCAATCATGGTTTGACCTTGTTTACCTTGGTTGTCAATCGAATTCCCTGAAAATAGGGATTGCCTAAAAGTAACCCTGGTGTAAACTTGCATGTTTGAGTTGACGTGTGTGGCTTAGGGATGCAAGACAAGTTGAGAGGCTCGTGAATGTTAATCCAAGCCCTCTCATGGCTTCTTGTAATGTGTTTGTTATGTGGTGCCCATGGGACCCTTGGGAACGCTTGACCCATTTCCCTTAATGATTTCAGTGATGTTCATGTTGGCAATGCATTTGATTCTACAATGAATGTTAATGTTTAATGAATACATTATATGTTTTGCCAATGGTATATTGGTATTATTAAAAAAAAAATGCCCGTAATGTATCTTGTTCCCTGAGGCTTCCTTGGCAGGGCGTGGCATTGGCCCTCCTAGTTCTTGCACTAGGTCTAGCAAAAAGAAATCCTTCTACAAGGAGAAAAGAGAATTGTTGGATTTTGCTAATCTGCATAAAAAGTTTCTTGATCAATTTTTATTGTGTTTTGCCAATGGCATGTTTTTATTATTTAAAAAAATGTAGTGCACGTAATGTATCTTGTTCCCCTAGGATTCCTTGGCAGGGCATGGCATTGGCCCTCCTAGTTCTTGCACTAGAGCTAGCAAAAAGAAATCCTTCTACAAGGAGAAAAGAGAATTGTTGGATTTTGCTAATTTGCATAAGAAGTTTCTTGACCGAGAAATTACTACCAACATTTTGAAAAATATGCATTAAGTTGTTTTGTTCCTTTGTTTTTATTGTGCTTTGGCAATCTATTTGTTGTTTGTTAGCATTGCGTGAAAAGGGTTTCAGGTCCCTTTAAATCTTGTTTTATCTTATAATAATAAAAAGTATTGAATCCTAGATGCCAAATTTACCAATAATATAAGAAATAATTAAAGCAACAAATGAGAAACAAATAAAGATAATGGAACAACAAAAACAAGATCAAGATAAGCTCTAAAGTTTCAACCGAGAGGTTTAATGTTGTGTATTACAATCTCTTCCACACCTATGTTTGTGTATAAACAAGATCTGACGATCTTCACATACAAAGAACACTAATAAGAGCTTAAAATTGGAGATTAGTTGCATTAGTGTAGCTTGAGAAAAATTAAGTGATAGCTTACGAGAGACTTGAGAGAATACCCTGAATGAGGTTCAAAGAGGAGCCTAAGGAAATAATAATTGTGAATGCACTTTGGATGGTTTCATTCCATGATTTGACTATGGCAAGTGGAATGAAGCACTTCAAAATAGTCGCAAGAATCATGAATTTTTTGCAATATGCCAACACATCCCATGTATGTTCACATGTAACACTCATGTTTGGATAATTTAGACCAAACCAAAGTGAATGCAAAATACAATGTGAAATTTCAAGGGTACGTAACTTTTTACTGAACAATCTCTTTATGATGCAAAAAACTTGGGAGGGCTAGAATGATTAGGGGAAAATTTTGTAGCAGTCTTGTTCACAAGTTTACATATTGATGTTTCTACTTCAAAACTGTGATACAAGAAATTTAGCTACATTCTTTGTGTGTGTTGTTAGAAGATTCCTTTAGATGCTTTAATCATTTTAAGGATTGATCTTACATATTGATGTTTCTACTTCAAAACTGTGATACAAGAAATTTAGCTACATTCTTTATGTGTGTTGTTAGAAGATTCCTTTGGATGCTTTAATCATTTTTAGGATTGATCTTTGCCCATGTAGTGGGAACTCTAGGGAGGTATATGTGTTTGAGATTATGGTATTGAGATCTTTAGGTTTTTTATGTCTATGTTTGTTACTATCAAACATGAACTTTGGAACTTTGGACAAGATACTAAATATATAATTTAACGTGTACTTGTGGTTTGAATTAGGTAGTGTATCTTATTTCTTTAAGTATAGTTAGTTGGATGAGATAGCAATATGTTGTGGTCACAATATTAGTTGTTGAGTATTTGATAGATACTCAATTTTATTCTAGAGAGAGAATTGTATATGCTTGTTTGGCCATGGATGTTGCATATGCTTGGTTGAGTTCATGAGCAAACATATGCTTGGTTGAGTTCATGAGCAAAAAGCAATTAGCTGGTGCACACCTTGCATGTCTAATGTTTGGATTATTTACTTATTTATTCTTTTGTATCCTTGTGAAAATCAAATGTTTTCAAATGTCCTTGCACATTATGCCATGTGTAATTTGTTTTATTTTCACATTTACATGTAAATATATTTGTAAAATAGTATCTTCTCATGAAAGATGTTATAAAACAATCATGGACCTTCCAATTAATTCGGCATAAGAAACCAGTACAGATGGGATTCGGTAGACTGATCCTATGCTAGTCCTCGTAAATAATAAGCATATCTACACTTCAAACCACATTAGATTAGCTGAAAAGTACAATACAGGTATTTGATAACAAAAAGGAAAGTGTCAATTGGAAACTACTACACTGAAAATTAGAGTTGTATTTGCATCTCAAACGACTGTTAAGAATGATCTGTATAGAAAAGTAGCAGACTCGACATGCTCTTGAAAATCTTTTCTAGTGCTTGGCTCCCATAAATCCTACAGTGGCACACAATGTTAAAAAGCTCTGAAAGTTTGGGGCACTAATGGTCCTATGGATATTATTAGGAATAGCTAATATTAAAACATTACAAATATTCTATACTGATGTTATGTCACACAAAACTTATACGCTAGTGAGCAAAATTTCTAGCCCCACCCCAAAGACAGCATCCGGAAACCTGAGAACTAAAAAATAGCAGCTTCTATTTTCAAACATAAGATGCCAATTTATCCTGCAGCAATTTTTTTGAACTTTTCTCATCACATAGGACTTCCCACTTCATTAAGATAGATCCTCAAGCCCTCACCATAGGGAAACTTCATTAATGATGCTAATTTTATAAGCTGTCTAAAATGCTAAATGATACAAATTACCTGCATGATAGCCCATCTATTAGGCAGACTACCTGCGTGATAGCCCAGAACTTCAAAAAATGCAAAAAGATCATTCATGAATAAAAACTTAGCATGCTGAGAAATCATTAACTTACTAAAATAAGCCCTCGAGAATTCACTTCCATGTACCTCTTTATATAAAATAATTCAACACAATTATCAACTGTAACTTGTACCCTGGTTGGCACAAGGATATCCAATATATTGCATATTAAATTTGTAGGCTAGAAATCTAAATTACTCAACCTCAGCCAAAAAGTCATCAATTTCAGCAGGAGTCAATACTCTGCACCCGACATCAGCAAAAGCATTCCCAATAAGTAGTAAATATTGTTGTAATCTAAAGAACATAGAGAAAACCATTATAAGCTCAAACAAAACTGATGTGAGGTACCGAAATGCATACCTGAATTTTCTGTCAGTGCCAACCACTCCTATCTCGATGTTTTTTCCTGATATTTGTCCTTCAAAACTGCACAAAGATGGAAAAATCTATCAGCTAAGTCTAGGTGCAAACAGGAATGTCAAATGTTTTCCAGATGTCATTTAAAAGGTTTGTATCTCGATTAGCATACCCTTCTTTCAGCGTCAATATAGCAGTATGCACTGCATCATCAAGTTCCATGTCCTCCGTATATCTGTGTCAATTCATAAAACATTTAACTACAACGCCACTTAAACTGTAGAAACTTGAACTAAGATGTACATCCTCGAGAATTTCTTTCAATCGTAGCTGACAATTATTTTGGAGACCTGAGAATCTAATTCTTTCAATGGCCTATTCTAATAGACCAGTTACAGTATTTAAGGCAGCCTCAAAGTTTGCCATACTAATATTAGGGCTAACGTTTGCAGTCTAACAGCCATCTGAGCTCTAAAGCATCTTCCATTATGCATACAAATATAATCAGTAATCACCAACACTACAAACCATTGTTAAGAGTATTTCTTGGCCATTGCAAGTGTCTTCATAAAGTACCAGACTGGTAAGTAAAGCACAAAAATTACCAGTGTAGCAAAAGCCAAGGCATCAAACTAGGTCATTAGCGATAGTGTTATTTTGTAGCATCAAAATATAATCAGCTGGAAGAAAGTGTGATTATCAAGGCCAATATATTATTATCATCTTTTTTTTTCCTTCTCATACTTAATATTATCATCTTGACATTGAAATTATCAAATTTCATCTCAGCTCACAGATAAATTGAAAGGAACTCTTTTAAAAATGAATTACTGAATAAAGAGAATAAATTTATAAGACAGGAGATATCCAGAGAAAAATTACCTCTTCTCAAGAAAATTTTTTGCATTTGTCACATTTTTTCCCATTGCTGAAGCCTTCCATGAAAAATAAGAACCTGAAGGATCCACCTGTTTTATTCACCAGCCAAATTTATCACGTTATAATTATAATGCAGAAAAATTAAATAAATAAAGTTGTAGAGTACAAATAGGATTTTGGCATAAAATTAAAAATAGCATAGTATTAGTTGCGTATAGCTCTATAGAAACTAAAAATCTAAATAGAGAAAAACCTACAGATTTCCATGCTATGAAAGCATTAATTAATGGTTGCACATATTTTCGGTGCTACAGTTAATAACTTAAAATAGATCTCCTCCAAAAGAATTCAAAGTAGAATGAATAATTCAAAGAACTAGTAACGTGATCTAACAATGCAGAATCTATCTATTTAGTTTATACTGCCAAAATGAATGAAATCATTTTGAAGAAAAAATCTACAGAAGCTAAACACAAATACCTGATACAATTGGGGACCATTGTCATCATAACCAGCAACCAAAAGAGAAACTCCAAAGGGTCTTACTCCACTGCAAAGAGCCATTGCTGCTGCTGTTAGTCATAATTTTAATATGGCGGTTATAGGACATTAAAAGTAAGTATCAAGAAGTTAATCTGTGCCTGCAGTTGATGAGTAACAATCTTATTAAAGAATGATTATGAAGTTGCAAAGTGCGACCACATTTTTCATAGATCAATGCCCTGCAAAATAAGCAAATAGTAAGCATACCCTGACTGAGTAAATTCTTGCATTACAGTTGCTGTTTCCCTCACAAGCTGTGTCACTGGGATTGGCTCCTGGAAGTATGATAAAATAAATTGATGGTCATAAAGAGCTTATTGTCAAATACATAAAATAAAATGGTGCTCATAAAGAGCTTATTGTCAAATACAATTGGAGACACAGATAAGCAAGTTTCAATATTTTTATTTCAAAGGATAACTCAATTAATTGAAAAGATGGCATAAGACATGTCTGACTTGAAGAAACAACAAAAAACCTCGGTAAGAAGCCCCATAATTTAGGTAGTTACTGTTATAGATTTGGAAAATGCACAAACACAACTGGAAAATCAATAATAGTAAATCCAATCTACCGATACTCCAAAAGGATTATATACAAATGTATCTGCATAAAAAGTGACTAGATTAAATTAAAAAGTTGCTGTCAAGATCACAATTCAATCTAACAAATTTTGGAAAATAAATGCACCATCATAAACATTAATTTCAAATTTTAAGAGAATTTTTAATATGTTTGCATGCCAAACATGTTAAACAACAGCTAGCTCATAAAACACGGTTCTTTGTTCTGACTCTTTCCCCAAAGAGGCCTTTGTTAGTCTTTAAAGGCACTGAGAGGGGGGGTGAATCAGTGCACCCACAAAACTGAAACACCTTTTAAATAGCTTCCACAATGACCAACACGCAAAAGAGAATACTATATAGAAACTTAGCAAATAAAGCATTCACACAAAGTAAACTCAAGACACGAGATTTTTCCCGTGGAAACCCTTGTTAGAGGGAGAAAGCCACGTGTGCGATGATACCCACAAATTTCACTAGTGCACCAAAGAAATCTGCCCTATTAGGAGCAATTACAAAACCCTGCTAAGGGCATACCCAGTTAAGAGTATATTTAGCCCGGTTAGAAGCTAATACAAGTCCTGTTAAGAACTACCCTGTTAAGGGATTTCAAACTACTTCTGAGAGTTACCTAGTTAGAGGATTTATACTTCAGATCCTGTTAAAGATCCTACTCACCCTATTAGGAGTGACCTTGTTAAAGGATTTTACCTGTAAAACTGTTAGGGTTTGCCTTGAGATAGACCCAAGTGAATGACCTTATTATGACACTTCCTGTCTGAAAGATCCACTTCAATTCTGATCACAGCACCGCCTTAAGCATCAAACAACTTCACACAATCACACTCACTTATCGCAACGCCTCAACTCTCCAACAACCCTAAAACTCGATTTCATCCTTATTTTATAACTTGTCTAGGTCGGCCTTTGCCCTAAAATGTTTTAACCACCGACATAAAAATCAAATCCAATCAGATATAGATTTTCTTAGAAAACTTTCATTCCATTAGATTTAGCTCTAGCAACCAGGAACTAAATCATAGATCACAAAAACAGAGCATAGCCTTACATATAATAAACCACAAGGACTTGTATTCAAACCAACTTTGCTTACTGCAGTAAAGGATATTGTCTCATAGAAATAAAGGAGACAAACAAAGTAGTCCTTATCTATTAGTTTTGTCTTTATCTTAGAGACATGTCAATATGCATGAAGTATTGAAAGTATAATAAAATCCATGCATACATTGTTGAAAAAAATTTCCCGTGGAAACCCTTGCTAGAGGGAGAATACCACGTGTGAGATGATACCCACAAATTTCACTAATGCACCAAAAAAATCTGCCCTGTTAGGAGCAATTACAAAACCCTGCTAAGGGCATACCCAATTAAGAGTATCTTTAGCCTAATTAGAAGCTAATACAAGTCCTGTTAAGAATTACCATGTTAAGGGATTTCAAACTCTTTCTAAGAGTTACCTAGTTAGAGGATTTATGCTTCAGATCCTGTTAAAGATCCTGCTCGCCCTATTAGGAGTGACCTTGTTAAAGGATTTTATCTGCAAACATGTTAGGGCTTGCCTTGAGATAGACCCAAGAGTGAATGATCTTATTATGACACTTCCTGTTTGAAAGATCCACTTCAATTATGATCACGTTGCCTTAAGCATCAAACAACTTCACACAATCACAATCACTTATCGCAACGCCACAACTCTCCAGCAACCCTAAAACTCGATTTCATCCTTATTTTATAACTTGTCCAAGTCGGCCTTTGCCCTAAAACATTTTACCCACCGACATAAAAATCAAATCTGATCACGCCAAAATGCATTGGTCAACTCAATAAAGTCAACACAACATTAACCAACTCGTAAACAATCATTTACAAACATTAAATTGACCGGTTAGCTTATCTAATCAAACTTGCTTTGCATGTCTCCTATTCTTCCTGTCAGTGTTGCTTGAATCCTCAATAACTTCCCCAATCCTTCAATCTAACTGATGTGGTCGCAGATATAGTTAGATATGCCTCTGTAGATGATAAATGCATGATCGCACACCTTAACTCGATCTCTAACTCCAAATCCAGTTACTTGTACGTCGCATATTGTCTTCTTCCCGGTTGACTGAACACTTAGTCATTTATTCAATTAGATCCTTCAACGCCATCAATAAAATTGATCTCATACCTCCAATAGATCATGTTGCCAGCAATGACAACACCACAATACAATCCCATGATCAACACTCAGATCATCTTCATCAAATGCCAACAATCTCCCCCTTTGGCATTGATGGCAACACTTAGAAAAATAAAAAAGAAATTTGCTAAGTGTCTAACTATTGCAGAAATGAAAAATACATTACATTGCAAAGCAGTAAACTAATTCCCGATAGCTCAATAGCTCCCCCTAGGAATTACAACCATGTATACTAAAACCTTAACCATTACATTACATTTTTCATGAACTTAGCCAAATTTCAGCCTTAGTACATTACTCCCCCTTTGACAACAATGACAAAGGTATTACAAAAGATGTCAAATTTTATGTAAGAGTAGCACCACCTAATTACATTCAACTGAAAACATCATTGAAGTTAAACTTAAAAATCAGTAGATCACTATCTCAATTCTTCTGTAAAATCTCCACAATTGCAATTTGTCCACTTAGCAACAATGTTAATTCTTCTAGTCCATCAATTGTGAACACATCTGGAAATACTAAAGTCTTCTCAGCTTCCATCACACCATGTTGCAAAATATCTAGCTTGGGAATCAACAAACTTTGTAACTCCATCATGTTAGCTATCCTCTTGCCTTGCTCATTCCTATATGATTTCAACTTGTTTATGTTGCTAACATTAGCACCAAAGTTAGTAGTAGGCTCATGTATAGGATCAAATTTTGCAACAAGTAATCTAAGCTCCTACTGAGCTTCACATTTTTTCCTTTCTAAATCTTTCAAAAACAGAGAAAAGTTAGAGATAGATTTAAGAATCTTATCACCATCATTCAATGCACCCTTTAACTGATTGACAGCCAATGTAAGTGTATTGTTGTCTGTGACAATTGACTGTGCCAACTTCTCTGATCTCTTCTTTTCATATACCTTCTCTGCTCTCAAGACTGCAGCATCCTCTAAGCTCTTCATTTCCTCACTGGTTGCACTGATCAAATGGGCTAACCGCTCTATCGGTGTGGCAATCTCATCATACTACACATCACTTAATAACTCTGAAAGTAAATCTCTGGCAGAGAGAATTACCTGTCCTTTTTGCTGCATCATTTTCTGTTTAGCTTTTGACTGAATAGCCATAGCAAAGTCTATCGTCTCTTTGGGGCTCATGGTGGTTAAGTCAATTTGTCCTTTAATTTGTATATCATCATCAATGCTCATTTTGGACTGTGTGGGAGGAGTTACCTTGTCTTCATTTTGTTCCTTTCCAGTATTTTCCTCCCCGTGTACTTGTTTCCCTTGTGTGTCATCATCTGTGACCTCTTTCTCTTTCACTTGCTCTTGTTGTTGTTCATCAGTAGAACCTTTTTCTTGTGTGTCATCGGTCATATCCTGACTAGTACCCATGTTTCTGGCTCTTCTTCCTTTTGTTCCTCATGCACATCTTGTTCCTCATATGATTTATGTTGTTCTTGTGTATCCATAGGCTCATCCTATATCTCCATGGCAGATTTATCTCCTGCATTATCCATTTCATCTCTGAGTCCCTCAAGTGTGACCTTTACAACATCAATAGTGAATCCATCATCAGTCTGAGTAACCACTGGATCACTCTCTTTATCTTTTACGTATTCATCTTGAACATTCATGTGAGTTCCTTCACTCTTATCCTCCTCCAAGCCTAAATGCCTTCTCAGAATCTCCTTTGTTTCATCGTTCACCGATTGGGTCTCCCCAACCAATAGCTTTGTAATTCTTGCTCTTGTTCTGAATAAAGGCCTTACCTCTTTGATCTTATCATCTATTTCTTCCTCAGATGAGTCTAGTAAAAGGCTCAATAGAACACATTTTACCAACTCTTTATCTTTGACAAGTGTTGCCTTCCATCTTTCATCAATTTTATCATATAAAACATTGGGTATTTGTCCTTGTAGTTGGATTAAGACTTGACTTAACCTATTCATACTTGCAACTATAGCCTCTTCAACTTTCTTCTGATCTCCTTCACCAAGTGATAGTACTTATTGACTCCAACAAGTACACCATATTTGCTAACATTTTGAATGATTGAATTTACAGAAACTACCTTACCAGATTTAGGTTCAACAGTCTTAGTAGTAGAGGAACCTACCACCTTTATTTTTTGCCTTCAGCCTTTAGTTCCTTCAACTCTATCCCAGATTTTGTCTCTTCACTTTTCTTCAACAACAACTTTCTTATCCCTCTGTCTTTTGTTTCTTCCTTTTTCTTGTCACCTTTGTTGTGCTTTGTGTCTCTTTGACTGATGTAGCTTTAGCCTTAACATTCCTTACTAGTCTCCTCTCTTGTGTTTTGGTAGGAGAAGAAGGTTTCTCCTTGACTTGTGTAGCACTTCTAGTTTGCCGACCGGTTGGGGTGATACCAGTTGCACCAACAACTTAACTTCATCAACATCTGTTGCACCAGATGTACCAGCTTACTCTGCAGCATGTTTGGCTCTTGGTTTCTCAATCTGTTCCTTTGTGAAACCTTTTTGAGTTATGAATTTCTCAACATCCTTTTTCACTTTTCTCTCAATCACAGGTTTCATCAAGTCTTTGTGCACTTTGAGTGACTTCTCTTCATATGTCTCAAACCTTGGAGTCTTGGGATCTCTATCAGTTGAGCAAACAAATTCTCTGCATATACAGTCAAAATGTCTCCTTCCACTTCATAACCCATAGGCATCACCCATGAGGTCCTTGGTTCAACTGCTTCCATCATACAAGTGTTTGTGTCTACCATGAAGCAAATGGTATCCTTATACCTTTCAACAATTTTTGATGGTACCCTTTCCTTCTCATGCATCTTCTTCGCAAAATCTTTAAGGAAACCCCATACCTTGCTAGTGAAATCATTTCCTAAAAGTTTGATACAATTATTAATCTGAATGAAAACTAGAGTATCTTTCAACCATGTAATCTTACCGATACCAAGGAACATGTTTTGAAAATAGAAAAACTAACACAAGATCACCTGACCATACTTGAATTTTTGTCTCGTCCTTTTTATTCTTCTCCAGATTCACCATTAGTTAATCTATCATAGCTTCTGCCAAATCAAAGTCTTCATTCTCCTTAATCATCATATGCGTTGTATGAATAGCACCACCGGGTATACTATTCATCCTACTCGAATGATACACCTTATAACCAATAACCATAGATGCATATTTTACCTCTTCATTTGTAATGTCATTTACTGTCATCGCACGACCATCCCACTTAGATTTTGTCAGTATGATCACTTCATCCTTAAGAATGGCGTGAAGAATGTGCACAACACCGGTTGCACATAGACCGGTTACAGCATGGATTGTTGCTTTAGTGATCTTATGTGGTCAATCTAACCACATGAACTAGTCATGAATTCTACTCAGAACATACTTGACCTGATCATCTTCAAATTCATCAAGGTAATTGACTGCGTGATGAAAACCTTTATCGGCAATTTGTTTATGTTCATCCTTTAACACTAAGTTATCATTGCATAACTTCTTGTATTGCTCTTCTATAGCCCCTGATCCTAGGTCTTCCAACTTGCAAATGAATAAAAGCTCTAACATCCTATACATGTAGAACACCATAGGGCACGCTAGTTAGGGCACCCGCAGGGTCATTTTCCATCGATTTGAATGGATATTTTTTAAACTCCGGTCGTGGCCTCTCAGTAATATCAATCAATTTAGGAGTAGCCATCTTAAGTTTTCAACCACAAGAGCAAATCTCAGATAAATACCTCAAATAGTTTGCAACTAGGGTTCTTGCAGAAGAACACGACAACACCCGATAGATTTGCTCTTTCAGATCAACACAAACAATCTCTCTTTATCGCTTGGATATTTGCAAATGACTCGAACAATGCTACTTTCGCTCCTCAGCAGCTTTCACAATGTGCAAGGTGAAAATGAAATCTAAAATAGCCTTTTTTATCTACCTTCGCACACATACATTAAATGCACTTACCGATAGAACTTACCTTTTCACTGATAGACCCAATAACTCATTACCGATGATCAAAACACTATGTAACTCATGAAAACTTCATAATACATTCCAAATGACCTTATTGCATCTCAAAATGTTGATAGATCTTACCATACACCTATAGGGGGTCCGAAGATGGGTTCAACAATATACTGCAATTCACAGCCATATGTCCATAATTACCACAGATTGAGCATGTGACATTTAAATGCCTCTCTTTGGTAAAGTCATTCCCGGTTCACTGGTGACCTTTGATTGTTCACTCTTGACCTGCACTCATCAGCTTTGTGACCATATTTGTTGCAGTTGTAACAGTAATCATCAAAGCTACTAGATCTACTACTGGATCTAGATCTACGATCATATGCAATATTGATGCAGGAGCATCTTAGGTTCATGGCAATCCTATGTCAACCAAAAATATGTTTGCTTTTGAGCTCTGTAACTTGCTGGATATTTTCGGTAAACTGCTCGGTAACTATTCTGGAGTTCTCGGTTGAAGATTCTTATCTCAGCTCACCGTCGAACTCGATTACTATTCTTGGCCTGGTTTCACCGAATGGTTTCAGTGGTTGTTTATGTTTGCTCGATGGTTTCATGTTGCCTGTTTCACCGAGTGGGTTTTGTTTTGTTGGATCTTCGGGCAAACATGTGTAGTTAATTTTGGTCGCGATATTAATGTTGGGATCGCTCTTTGGGACACGTGTGGACCTAAATCTAGGCCGTTGCTTTCTCCAATGCTAGGTCTTGAGGATCTTTTGGACCGACCTTTTCGATAGCCTCTTCTATAAATGTAATGATATGTTCTTAGGTTGAGGGTAGTGAAATTTAGGAAGAAGAAAGCTAGGGATTGTGGATCTCGCATGTATGTGGATTGTATCTGAATAGATTTTGAATGTATTTGGTCGTAACAGGGAAGGCCTTACAGCCCGGCATATATGAAGTTTGATGAAATAATATAAAGCATATGTATTCCTTCTCTCCTCTGTGTTTGAGCTTCCAAGTTGTGACTCTACAAGTAGGTTTGGTGTTTGGGAGTGCCTTTCACCCCAGGCACTAACCCTCCTTGTGTCAGGTGGTATCAGAGCGAGGTTAGATCTGAGGTTCCTTCTTGTAAATCCTAGTTGGTTATTTGTTGTGGGGTAGCAGATTGCGATCTGACCTGCAATTGCAGAGGGTTTCAAGATGGTTCGAGGGAAGTGAAATGAAGAGTATTGAGGAGGCTTATCAGTTTGCCCTAAAAGCTGAGGAGAAATTGAATAAAAGACATGAGCAAAGACAAAGAGGAAGAGATGGTAGATTTCCTAGAGTAAGAAGTAGATCTTATGGTGAAAATAGTAGATCTAATCAGGACAAGACAAAGGCAATACCAAGTGGAAAGATGGAAGTTCATTCAGAGGAAGAGGTAATTACTCCCGAGGTGGATATGGCAGAAGAGGATTCCAAAGAACTTGTTACAATTGTGGAGAAGAGGGACATAGATCATTTAAAGTGAACACATGAAAGCAAGAAGGTCGGTAGTAGCAGAAATGCTTTGGTGCAAGAAGATTCACCGAATGAACCTTAGAAGGAAGGAAATCTGATGGTCAAAAGAATATTATGGAGTAAAAATAATAAAAAAGATGCGATGAGAATGAGTTTGTTCAAGACCAGATGCAGAGTTGCAGACAAAGTTTGGTAAGTGATTATTGATAGTTGAAGTTCGGAGAATCTGGCATCCGAGGAAATGGTTACAAAGTTGCAGTTGGAAAGATTGAAGCACCCGAAGCCCTATCAAATTTTATGAATCTGAAAATTGGAAAGTATTATGATAAGGTGTTGTGTGATATTATGCATATGGATTGTTGTCATATTTTGTTGGGTGGACCTTAGCAATATGATAGACATGCTATACATGATCGAAGATTGAACAAATATACTATTTGGGTTGATGGCAAGAGGCAAATCTTGCTACCTTTGGTTGAAGAATCTATTGGTGAGATATGCATTTGTGAAAGTTTGTTTGATGGATGGTAGACAATTTGTTAAGGATCTAAAGAGAAATGATGTCTGTTATGCTTTGATTCCTAACAAACCAAGTGAGAAAACAAAAGATAAAGCTCCTGAAGAGGTTGAGAAGTTGCTCACCGAGTAAAAGGAGATCATTTCAGATAATGTACCTAATGGTTCGCCACCGATGAGAAATATTAGTCATTTTATGGATCAGATTCTTGGAGCTAGTTTGTCGAACAAGGCACCGCACCGATTGATACCAACCGAGAATGAGGAACTCAACCGACAAGTTCATGAGTTATTGAACAAGGGTTTGATCAGAGAAAGTTTGAGTCTATGTGCAGTACCAACTATGTTGGCACCTAAGAAGAATGGAGAATGTGTACTGATTCAAGAGCTATTAACAAGATAACAGTTAAGTATCGGTTTCCTATACTGAGGATGGACGATATAATGGCTTGTTTGAGTCGAACAAAATATTTTACCAAGATTGATTTGAAGAGTAGATATCATCAGATCAGAATAAGAGAAGGTGAGGAATAGAAGACTGCTTTCAAGACAAAAGAAGGTTTGTATGAATGGTTGGTTATGCCTTTTGGTTTAACTAATGCACCGAGTACTTTTATGAGGTTAATGAATGAGGCTCTAAAGAAATTCTTGAGTAAATTTGTGATTGTGTACTTGGATGACATTCTAATATTCAGTAAGACCAGAGAAGATCAATTGTTGCACATTAGACAGGTATTGCAGAGATTGAAAGAGGAAAAGTTGTTGATTAATTTGAAAAAGTGTTCCTTCATGAAAGAAGAACTTGCGTATTTAGGATTTTTTATTTCAACTGACGGTTTGAAGATGGATCCTGAGAAGGTTGAAGCTACACTTGATTGGCCTACACCTAAGAATGTCGGTGAGGTAAGATCATTTCATGGATTAGTAAGTTTTTACCAAAAATTTATTAGGAATTACAATTCCATTTGCAATGCTATGACTGAGACAATGAGAGGAGATAAGAGAGAATTCAAGTGGACACATGGAGCTGATAAAAGTTTTGAGACTTTGAAACAAAGGTTGTTGAATTGCCTCTGCTAGCCTTACCTAATTTCAATAAGGTATTCCGAGTTGAATGTGATGCAAGCGGCAGTGCAATAGGAGCTATGTTGACTCAAGAAGCTAAACTTGTTGCTTTCTTAGTGAGAAGTTGAATGATGCTAAAAGGAAATATTCAGTGTATGATCAAGAATTCTATGCTATTGTTCAAGCCCTGAAGAAATGGAGACATTATTTGATGTCGAGTGAATTTGTGTTGTATACTGATCATAAGGCTTTACAGTATTTGGGTAGTCAGAATAAGTTGAATCAGAAACATATGAAATGGGTTGAGTATTTGCAGAATTTCACATTTGTGATAAAGCATAAGAGTGGAGTATCCAACCGAGTTGTTGATGCATTGAGTAGAAGAAGATCTTTGTTGACTGAAATGAGAATTGAGGTTCTTGGTTTTGATGATATGAAAAATTTGTATGAAACTGGCCCTGTTTTTTCTGAGTCGTGGAGAATGTGCAGAGCACCTATTCCAAATCAACCGAGTAAGTTTGAAGACTATTTCATTCAAAAAGATATGTTGTTCAAAGGAATTCAGTTATGTATACCGAGAGGATCAATGAGAACTAACTTGATCAAGGAGAAGCATAGTAGTGGTTTGGCTAGACATTTTGGAATTGATAAGACATTGAGTTTACTTAAAGAAAGGTATTTTTGGCCTCAGTTGTATAAGGATGTTCAGAAATTTGTGAAGAGTTGTGGAGTTTGTCAAGTTGCAAAAGGAGTAAGTCAGAATATTGGATTGTATACACCGATTTTTGTACCTGAGAAACCTTGGAGTGATATCAACATGGATTTTGTTCTTGGCTTACCAAGGACAGCAAGAGGTAATGATTCCATATTTGTTGTTGTGGATAGATTTTCCAAGATGACACATTTCATACCATGTACGAAAACATCAAATGCAATGCATATAGCAGATCTTTTCTTCAAGAAGATTGTCAGATTGCATGGATTACCGTGGAGTATCATCTTTTACCGAGACAGTAAGTTTGTTGGCTATTTTTGGAAAACTCTTTGGAAGAAGTTAGACACCGAGTTGAAGTATAGTTCTACATTTCATCCACAGAATGATGGACAAACAGAGGTTGTAAACAGAAGTTTGGGTAACCTATTGAGATGCTTAGTTGGAGACAAACCGAGTAATTGGGATTTGATATTACACAAGCAGAGTTTGCATATAATAATTCAGTGAATAGGAGTACTGGCAAGAAACATTTTCAGATTGTTACTAGCATACAACCGAGAGGTATATTAGGCTTGAGAGATATTGTTGGAGAAGAGAAGAGGAGTGTTGAAGGAGAAGAATTTGCTGAGTTTATGAAGTCGTTGCATGAGGAAGTGAAGCATAAGTTGGAGCAAAGTAATCAGAAATACAAGGATAGTGCAGATAGATCAAGAAGACATAAGATTTTTGAGGTTGGCGATGAAGTGATGGTTCATTTGAAGAAAGGCAGATTTCCTGTTGGAACTTATGGTAAATTGAAGATGAAGAAATTTGGTCCCTGCAAGATATTGAGGATATTTGATAGTGGAAATGCTTATGAAGTAGAGTTACCTTATGACATGGACATATCACCTATATTCAATAATTTGGAACAAAAAATTGGCAGAAGCACAAGAGGAAAGGTTTATCCTAAGAAACAGATAGAAGTAGTTGAACAGATTTTGGAACAAAGAATTGGCAGAAGCACAAGAGGAAAGGATTACATGGAATACTTGGTAAAGTGGAAGAATACTTGGTCTGTAAGGCCTTCCCGGTTACAGCCAAATACATTCAAAATCTATTCAAATACAGTCCACATACATGCGAGATCCACAATCTCTAGATTTCTTCTTCCTAAATTTCACTACCCTCAACCTAAGAACATATCATTACATTTATACAAGAGGCGACCGAAAAGGTCAGCCCAAAAGATCCTCAAGATCCAGCATTAGAGAAAGCAACGACCCAGATTTAGGTCCACACGTTCCCCAATGAGCGATCGCAACTAAAATTAACTGCACATGTTGGCCCGAAGATCCAACAAAACAAAACCCACTCAGTGAGACAGGGAACAAGAAACCACCCAGCAAACAGAAACAACCACCGAGACCGTTCAGTGAAACTAGGCCAAGAATAGTAACCGAGTTCGACGATGAATTGAGATAAGAACCTTCAACCGAGAACTCTAGAATAGTTACCGAGCAGTTTACCGAAAGTCTCCAGCAAGTTGCCAAGCTCAAAAACAAATATATTTTTGGTTGAGACAGGATTTCCATCCACCCAAGATGCTCCTGCATCACACACTTGGGGTTGAAAAGGAATGATTCTCCGAATCATGAGTGAGGTATAACCTAAGCTGAATCCAACTCAGATTGAGAAAAGGGTAGATTTGGCAAGTTCTCTTAGTCAGCAAGGCAAGTTTAGTACAGTCGGAGTGAGGTAAATTTTGAGGTTAGTCAGTCTCGAGTGAGGTGTGAGAAGTGAAAAGGGGATGGGCGAGTAGTATCAACGCTTGGATTGGACCCTTAGGCCAATTGGTTGAGAACAAAACAGTAGGGATTCCTTGCAAATCCATGTTGGCAAGCTTGAGGAAGGTTTTGAAAGACAAGAAAATGATAGTAGGGATTCCTTACAAATCCATGTTGGAAAGCTTGAGGAAGGTTTTGAAAAGGCAAGAAAATGATTAAGTGTTGGGGTCAAAATAAAGGGAAAATCTCAAGGACATGGCAGAATCTGCCTACCCTTGGGAATCAAAATTCCAACACACCTCTGATTTTTGTCTTCCTCTCTTAACTCAACATCTCAAATCACCCTCAAAATCTACCTAAGTATAGATGTCCTAGGATGATAGAGGAGCAACTTGCTATAGTTCGAAGGCTAAATCATTAGGAGAAAATTGAAAATCAAATTGAGAATGCAAGCAAACATGAGGAAATTAGACTTCAACACAAACAAATCAGATTTGATCAAAGTAGGAAACCCCCCATTTTGGAGTGAAGTTGTGAACATGATGGGGATGAATGAGTTGGAAACAAAGTGAAGATGAAGTAGCGAATTGAGGATTTATCCCAAGGAAGGGGTGGAATCCACTCCCTCCTTGGGATTTTCATTCCCAACAACGATCAAATTTCCCCTTTCTCAATCAGACTTGCAAAACAAGAGTAACCTGATCAATATGACATGAAAGATGAGTTTGAAACCAAACGAGCAAAGGCAGTTTGAGCATGAAGGACATAAGTGAATTTGTAAGGCAAAATTATCAATGGTGATAGGCAAGGAGAAAATCCCAAGGACATGGTGGAATCCGCCTGCCTCTTGGGATTCATAATCCCAACAAGGGTCTGATTTCCACCTTCCCTTTTCTTGGCAACCAAAGGCCTAATCCAAAGTGTGGGGTGGCATAGAAGGTTTCAGGTTGAAGACAATAGTTTGCGGCCCACAAAAGGGCAAGATCTAATCCAACTAAGAATGGAGAATTGAAGTTTGGGAGAATGACAAGGTGTAATCCTAGTGAAACAGTGGAATCCGCCGCTCTATTGGGATTCATAATCTCAAGAACCATAGAATTTCCGCCCCATAATGGTAAACAAAAACATCAGGGTATGAAGGTGATGAAAGGTAGATTCCAGGGCATGATCAATCAAAACTAAAGGGTGAGGAAATAAGAGTCTTCAAGTCTAAACTTGGTATGATCAAATAACAAGATAAGGAATTTATCACAAGGAATCCGCTGCTCTATTGGGAATCATAATCCCAAGAACCATAGAATTTCCGCCCAATATTGGTAAACAAAAACATCAAGGTATGAAGGTGATGAAAGGTAGATTCCAAGGCATGATCAATCAAAACTAAAGGGTGAGGAAATAAGAGTCTTCAAGTCTAAACTTAGTATGATCAAATAACAAGATGAGGAATTTATCACAAGGAGAAGGCAGATTCCGCCCTCTGATCGAGATTCCTAATCCTAAGAAAGGCTGAAATTCCGCCCTTATCAAACATTGAATCCTCCAACTTGCAATTTAGTCCAAGTCATGACAGATCGAGCAATGCAAAATGAAGGTAAAACGGGATCAAATTAACAAATTTTTGGCATGAAAAAGTGAAAGTAACAGTCCCAAGAGGGAGGCGGAATCCACCCACCTCCTGGGATTCCAAAATCCCAACCAAGCTCAAAATTCCGCCCTTTACAAGCAAAATCCCAACGCTACCTTGATTTCCACCATGGAGTGAAAGTGCTAGAAACATACCTTTGGCCTCTAAATTCACATAGAGAGGAATAAAAACAATGGCAAATGCAAATGGAGACAACATTTTAACAAACATGGATGAAATAGTGAATCGGCTCAGAGTTGGAAGCGAAGAAAGTTTGTCTTAAATACTTCAAATCGAAAAGGGAAGCAAAAGAAATGAATTAGAGAGGGCAAACAAGTGATTGAAATTTGACGAAAAAGGCACAGAATTTGTCCCAAGGAGAGTGTGGATCCCACCCTCTGCTTGGGATTCTAATCCCTTGGCATCTCTAATTTCCACCCAGAGTTGTACTGGGGCGAACAAGGTAATGAGGGGTGCGAATATTAATTCTAAAACAAACAAAACGATGCTTTTTTGCCCCTTCATCAAGTCGGCCAGTGAAGGAGGTAAAAAAGATTTAAATTCAATTATTTTATTGGCCCAATATTGATCAAGTCGGCCCCTTCTATGGTCATAGCTTTTCAGCGCTTGAATCGCCTATATAAGGAGAGCAAAATCAATTCATTCTCACAACAAACAAGAGCAGAATTACATCTGCAATCAGCTGCAAGTTTCGCCCAAATTGAGCAGCAAATTTCATCAAAGTTGAGCAGCGATTTTCTCATAAAAGGCAGCAACTGTTTACATGACTGCGGTCATCACTAGGAGAGAAGTAAAATCATTCAAAAGGCATCGATTCTGGGCCAAGAGAAGCAGATTTTCATCCAAATTTCTGAGTGTAGAAGGTGACAAAATCATCAAATCTGGGTGTATGTATGATGAAACTTGTTGTTTTCCAGATTTTGGCATGATTGCATTACATTTCTAATTCTTGATGTTCTTTCATTTCAAGATCTCGATGCAAAATAAGAACTTTAAGTAATCCACATTCTTAGTTTGGCGAAGATGATCAAAATTTTGTAAACAAAATCTGATTCAAATTCTAAAGCTAATTTAACTAATCAGATTTGCAAGAAAGGGGATATTTAGGACTAGAATTCTAAGTTTTCAAGTTAAAATTCTACTCTCTAATTAGAATAAACTTAGTATACTAATCCAAAATTTGAAATTCAAAACTAATTATGAGTTTTGATGGCAGGAGGAAGCATGTCAGGAGCTGAGGCTGCAAATTCAAGGAAAGAAAGACAAGTCCAAGTGAGGAATGATACCGAGGATATGATACCAATCTTGGACATGTCAACATGCTTCAAATAAGAGAGAATTTCTAGAGGCACTCCTTCAAGGATGGCAAGGAGGATGGTCAAGAACAGAATAGTGCAAGCAATTGCTTTCCCTCCCACCATGCAATGCACCCAGCTGGTTTTTGAGTGTGCAAGGCATTACAACCCTCAAACGAAGGCAATCGAATATGGTGAGGACAAGAAGATCATAACTGTACTATCAGGAAAAGCTATTAGGAATGCCTTCAACATACCACTTCATAAGGATGGAACCTATGTCACAAAGGAACAAGCCTTGAAGCACTATAACGATCAAGTGGATGCATGTGCAAAGAGGATGAATGAGGAATGGCTAGCTGAACCTAGGAGTCACTTCTCCAATATTTTGAGGTTGACCAAGACAACTAAGTCGGATTTTAAGGAAGATATTGGGGATCTCATAGTGGGAGAACCACAAGGTGGCATTTTCGAGCCTTGGATGTTCTACTTCATAGATAAAATATCTGTCAGGGGAGGTGGTGTTCGAATGGGCCAAATTATCAATGAAAACCTTGACCTCCAATTGAGGATGATGAAGACCACCAAGACATTTTACATGACATCCTACCTAGTCTACATGCTAGCTATGTTATTCATATTCCAAGGGTTGACAAGTTTGGGAAGATGTGGAGTTCCCCAAGAGAATACTTAGTGGATGAATGCTACCAACAACTACACCTTCACAACCATAAGAGCTTCAAGATTTTTAATGATGCATTTGCAATGAAGGTTGTGAGAGAGTTACAAGAGGCTCCACATGTGAGGCTATCCAAGGAGGCTAAGAAGTTGATTGAGAAATATGGATCATGGTAACATCCAATTTCCCAAGTTCACATACATTCGAGTATTGGGAAGTATTGTTTATCCTAGGAAGCTCCCAAGATATCCTACAAACAAGATGGTGATCATGGAGGTGGTGAGGCAACTACTTGCCTATGACAAGATTCTAGAGCATAAACACAAGTCATGGGTTGAATTCCATTTCAATATTGGAAGTGAGACTTGTCCATCACAAGCAGCAACCGAGGCAGCAAATGAGGAACTCGAATTATATGGGCTTGGATTTTATGAAGCAAGAGGAAACCTTGATCCTGAGAGGAAGATCAAGAGAGCATATGGAAATGTTGATGATTTGTAGCTTCAGTCGGATCAATCACAATTGATTAAATTAATAATGTAACTATATATATATATAATTGTATATATATATATATATTTAATATTTTGAGAATTTAAATATTTACATTATTTAATAATAATATGATATTAATATGTTAATATATTATATGAGAAATTATATATATATATATATATATATTGTTATTATTAACATATTTAATCTCTTCCATATTACTAATGGTCAATAAGACTTCATGCATTCACTGATTACCGGTTATACTCACCACCGATATGAATATCGGTTAACATTATGAATATTATGTTCACCAATATGAATATTATGCTCACCGTTGATATAAATAATATGCTCACCGGTTTGTATTGACCGTTTTTATCGATGTAAATTGAACACTACCGATAATCATCGGTTATGCATTGTTTTGTTTAAACGGTATCATTGAAGAGACATGTCAATAGAGAGAGACATGTCTCCACGTGGAGGCATGCCTCCTATTGACATGGGCTTTTTTATATATATATATATATATATATATATATATATATATATATATATATATCCCTTTCGTAGATTGAATGGTGAAAAATATATACAACAAATAAATGCATGTCTCATTCATCCTATTAGCATAATATTTGATTCACATTTCAGTTCATAGAAATATTGGAAATTAATATATTTATATATATCTATTACTATATCAGTAAAAAATAAATATTATATATTGTGATTAAATATATATTATATATATTGAGATTATATATATATATATTGGATGTGGAAAAGAAAATTAAAAGTCGCATAATCTGATCTTAAACTTTAACATGGTATCAGAGCCAAGTTCCTTTGTTAAAGCCTAACCACTTGAAGGAAGATCTGATTAGAATGAAGGAAGATCAAGATCAGATTTTTTTGAGAATCTCGTACCTACAGAATGGCAAATGGAATCAGACTCGAAGACAGACTTGAAGGTGCTTCAAATTTTGAATCATGGAAATTACATATGATGTTGATACTAAGAAAGAATGAGTTCAAGACGATTATAGAAAATCCTCTTAAACCTAATGGAAATGACGAACAAAATCAATGGGGAAAGGACAATACCAGAGCATTGGAATTGTTAGTAGACGAAGTAAAAGATCATCTACTACCTATCATCACAAAGTTAGACTCCACATATGACATGTTCAAAGCCCTGGAAAACATGTTTGAGATCAACAACACCAGCAAAATCCTTACCCTTAAAAATCAACTCTCTAATATTAAAATGAATAAAGGAGAGACTATCACCTCATATTTTAT
>MU228221.1:474581-522967 GCA_018584345.1 Thuja plicata
CTCCAAGAGGGAGGTTTTCCCAGGGTACTCTTGTGTTGTGATTGTGTTCAAATGTTTCATTTGTATTTCCAGTTTATTTAAATCTGATAATTAACTAACTGTTAGATCTGACATTAAAATTTAACAATAATAATTTAAAAAGAAATTGAAAACTGCATCAAAACACTTTAGAGGCATATCATTGTATAATAAAAACACATGTCGACATGAATTTTGTTAATAAGATGATAGAAAAACAAGTGAGAAAGCGCACTTTGAAACTAGTTAGTAAAGGAAATGGAATTTAAATTATAAAAACAAATATGAAAAAGGGCAAGATCAATGCAAACCTGTATGTTACTCCAATGTTTGATGTGAGAAGTTGTATCTTTTGTACCTGCATAAATATTTATTCTCGTAAAATGCATGAACAGAAAAAATTTAAAACATTTACCAGTTTTAAAAGATGGATAAAATACAATATGTGCCAAATCTGGCACTATGCTAAACACCAGTTTTATGAGACATAATGTGAATTTTAGCCTACCTTATTCATAGGTTTAAGTGTATACCATGCACTATGACAAGCGTAGAAATCAATACCAATTGCACTATAGTTTATTAAATATTTTAAGTTTGCACAGGTTGAGCATGAAGGCTGTGATTCAGAATTGATGGCTTTGGATAAATATTGATTGCAGCAAAGAATAATATTCAAAAATCAAATTGAAGAATAATTATAGGATATAAATTAAATATTGCAGAAACTAAGTTATCGCAGCGTAAGACTATCAATTCAGTAAGAGGTATTGAATTAATAATAATATAGTAGATTGCTTGAGGTATCATGTCTAGGATTTGTGAGGTGTCTTGGAAATAGAAAGGACGACCAGCCTTTCGAGTTCATGAGAGGTGAAGGAAGATCAGCCTTCAAGCTCTTATCAAGTATGCCACTGGAATGGAAGGCCAGCCTCCCATGCTTGTGAGATAGGAGGTGGAATGGAAGACCAACCTTCCATGCTGGTGAGCTTCATCAAGGAGGACAACCAGCCTCCAAGGTCAACTGAGGGATGGAAAGGTGGCCCACCTTCCATGCTCTTGCAACAAGGATGACCAGCCTTGAGATTATGGTTCGCAAGCATCTCCAAGAAATTCTTCTTGTGATTTTCTTTGAGGAATATGCTATGATATATTGATTCCAATATTATTAATGTTATGATTTATTGATCTAGATATTATGATGATTGTATGTATGGATTTGAATATTATCCTAATTTCATGTTATCTAATAGTACTAATATCAGTTTTTAGTAATTAGCAATCTTTGCAGGCCTGAAATTAGGAATATCCCAAGAAAGGGACATTACATTGGCATCACAGCAAGGGTCCTGCCAGCCTGCACAAAAATAAAACTCAGTTCACAAATGATAGTGTTATGTTTAAAAGTGACAAAAGGTAAAATGAAAACCAAGAGAGCCAAAATATTTTCCTTCTATAGTTATTAGGAAATTCAGCATACGAAGTTCTCCATCATCTTTGGTCTTAGCAGCCCTCAAACTTCACATTTTCATAGCAAATACTAAGACACATATCTCTGCATCTTGTGTTGTATCCAAAACCGCACATAGAAAAAACAGCCACACTGCCAGGTGTTTTGACAAATAAATTATGCCTTCAAGCCACAGGATACATCAAACATGTGGCCCTCATAACTTTGTCCAAGCTTAAAATCACTGTAAGTGTAGGACTGGTATGTGTTACACTTGCAGTAGTTACAAGCCTTCAATGCTATATTGGTACCCATCCAACAGTATCTTTTTAGGCAAGTTCTCTGATGTGACAAAAAACCCTCCAAGAACACTTACAAATATTAGAGCTCACCAGTAGTCAGCATAAATGCTTGAGAGAACTTGCAAACGCCCACCATTGTAGATAAAGGGCTACCAAATCATTTGACAAAGAAATGATGCTTTCAAGCCACATGATACATCAAACATGTGGCCCTCGTAACTTTGTCCAAGCTTAAAATCACTGAAAGTGTAGGACTGGTATGTGTTACGCTTGCAGTTGTTTCAAGCCTTCAACGCTATATTACTACCATTCAACAGTATCTTTTTAGGCAAGTTCTCTGATGTGACAAAAAACCTTCCAAGAACACTTACAAATATTAGAGCTCACTGGTCGTCAGCATAAATGCTTGAGAGGATTTGCAAATTCCCACCATTGTAGATAAAGGCAACTCTAAATTTTTCGGTTAATTATTCTTTGAACTCTTCTCTTCATTGTAGAGATGCATCTGAAATACATCTGAAGATGAACATGTTCCATTTATTTCTAAACTGCTGCCTGAATGTAAGTAAATTTTCATCAAAACAATTTGGTACTTAAATCTTCATCACTAATAAGAACATGCCTACCTTCAAGAAGAATGAGTAGTGTCAATGTTATTGTAACTATGGTCAGATTCCTTCAGGCCAACATAGATAACATAAAGATTATGATAATATAATTATTGTGATATAATAATTATAATTATATTATATTATTATTGTGAAATAATATAATAATATTATTACAGTCTTACCCGGAGACCTGTCTCCCCCCCTCCAGACACGTCTCGGAAAAGAAGACATGTCTCCAAGACGTTTCTTATCTCCAGAGTCTTAAAAAATGGCTGGCGTCTTCATAGCGAAGTCTCCCGAAGAATCCAAGTCTCCGATTCCAAAAAATGGAGTCTCCCGCCCGTCTCCTAATTTAAAATACAACATTAAGTCATTTTATGATTTTGACCCTCATTTTAATGTTTTTTTTTAGCATAAATGATTTAAGTCATTTTATTTTATAAGGCACAAGTGGCTAGTTCGTCAACCAATGAGAGGAATTGGAGTGCTTATGGTTTTATTCATTCATTGAAGAGGAACCAATTGAGGTCAAAGAAAGCAGAGAACCTGGTGTACATTCATTGCACACTTCGCCTTCTCTCTCGTGTTGATCCTACATATATGGAGGGTCCTTCAACAAAATGGAACCAAATTGCACAAGATGGAAATGTTGCAACCATGGTGGAACAAGCGGTTGAACCAAATGGCCTTAATGAATTGCCCCCACTTGTACTACCATTAGAGGAACCTCAGTTGGAGAGTGATTATTTTCTAGACAGCATCATAGCTAAAGACCTTGAGATGGACGATCACAGCCTTCTGGAGTAGATGATACTAGATAGATTTCTGATTTTCCTTTACAGTTCTGAGTTTTTTGTTTGCATATCAGCGATTTAGCATCAAACTATATATTTTGAATTTCAAATTTCAATATGTAATGATAATCTCAGTGATTATTAATCTGATATGACAATGATCATATACGATATTCAGAAATCAGATATGACTATGGGATATGCAATGTGATTTTTGAGCTATTTGACTCTATATTAATATGACATTGCTATTTAGTATTAATCTTTGACTCTTTAAACTTTTAATGTTCAATGTTCACACTTATAACTTTCCATTGTTCTTGTTTTCAAAGCACTATGTTATGAATCTATGGTATTTCTAAGAAATTATTAAATTATATTTAAAAAAATTGCCGTCTCCAAGTACTCCCCGTCTCCTATTTTTGAAAAATAGTCGTACCGGTACCAGTATCGGAGACCTCCAAGTCTCCCTGTCTCCAGGTAACCTTGTATTATTATGCGATAATATAATTATTTTATAATTATATCATATGATTATTATATTATATAATAATTATTATATTATATTAATATTATAATGATTGGTGCCACTTGGAAGAGTGGCGTCCCTTGGTGAACGGGGCACCACAAAAGGTATAAAGGAAGATTAATCTTCCTCTCTTGAACAAGTGAGATATCATACACAATCTACTTTATTGAGAATAAGAAGTGCTCAAGGGAGACAATAAGAGTTTATTGTCTATGGTTGGGAGGGCAATAATGGAGTCATTGCCTGTGGTTCATCGAGCACCCAGAAAATCAACATGGTATCAAAGCGGGTTTCCCTCCCAGCCTGTGAGGTTTCTTGAGTCAAAGAAGTGCAACTTGATTACGTGGAAAGGCTTATTTTATTCTTCAAAGAGAAATTTGCAGAAATAGACTAAACATCAGTTGAACGTGTATCAAAAGCAAAGATAATTTGTTCAGCTAGAAACATTATAGTTGCCTCTAGCTATTCATATTTGAACATTCAGAATGTATTAAGAGGGTCGAAAAATTTGAAGGAAGACCATGGGTGGAAGGATAGATATTAGTAAATATTTGAAGGCAGGGGCAAACAAAGGTGCTTGTTTGTCTGGTTTACCTCTGTTACATAGAAATGAGAGAGGGAGGGGGGAAATGGTAATGGCGGAGACATGGAACGGGTTTGAAACTCGGTGCAGGCAACACTCAAATCAGGGCACAAGGATTTTCCCTCTATGTTTGAAGGAGCAGTTGAACAAGCTCTTTTGCCCTGATTGTGGCAAGCAGAGGCGCGACAATAGTGCTTCATCATGTTCGTGCTCAAAAGCGTCCACTTCTTCATCTTCCATCAAGGAAAAGAAGAGCCCTATCGAGGGCATGGGCACAGGATTTGTCAAGGTCAACAACATGGGCAGAATTTCCTTTCTGATAGGCAGTGATAGACCCAAGTTCAATTCCTCCAAGCCCGAACCCGTCGCTATTGTTCTCCTAATGAGAAGCAAATTTGTTGCCCCTGCAACTACCAAGACAAAATCGGTCACAGCGCCAACGAAATTCAATCCCCCGAGCCCGAAACCCTTGGGGGCAAAGAAATCTTACACAAGAGATTTTATATGCAGTTGAATATATTGCCATACGGTTGAAAATTTCTGGCCGAAAATCTTAGTGTTTCTGAATTAAAGTTTGCATTTGTATTAAAGGAACATTGTCGATGGACCTATTCAATAAAAGGGAAATATTTGCACCAAAATTATTTACCGTGAATATGTTTGGATGCTAAGTTGTCGTGGCGGAGTCACAATCTTAATAGCCCCGTGGAGAACATTAACGAAGGCGGATTATAGAGATTGAAGTGTGAAATATTGTGGGACCAGATATAATGATTTGAAGTATATTATGGTTGTTGTCGTTATATATTTTCTGCATAATTCTGTGAGCTGATTTTAATAATACTGGAAATTAATTTTTTATGTGGTGTGACTATATATTCAATTGCGAAGAATGTTTGATATATTGCTATCTGCGCACAGGAATACATTGGAATTGAATGGTCGGGTTGAGAATAATGAAGTGACAGCAGACTATTTATATCATCACCCGTGGTGTATTCAAGTGATTGAGAAAGGAACATAATGTCAAACTTTGTTTGAAGATATATCTATATCGATTATATAGTATATTGATCATATAAAGCCAAATCAAAGAGATGATTAGTAAAGCGGCGACAGAAAGTAGCAATCGTTTCCTATGAGATCAACAATTAAGGAGTATCGAAATTGACACAAGGGATATGGGTAGAGATTTCGAACATCACGAAGCGTTGTTTCTGGTAGACTTGTCCAACGGCAATACATCCTATCAACTTCCATTGGGAAGATTGTTATCAATAAAAGTTAATAGCTTTGTATCATCAATTAATAACTGAAGGAAATTCCTCGTCGATGGTTTGAATGCCTATCAGTGATAAGATATACCAGGAAACGGAAGAATACATTGTTATTATCATACGGTTCTTTCATCCTAAATACATTGATGCTCTGCAATAGTCCCAACAACATCGGAACTACGTGGGTCATTGACCAGCATACGGTTTGGACGAGAGACTCTTTCGACATAAGATGGATGGATGTGATCTATAGACCCATTATCGAACAAGCTTGATTTGGTGATCAGTTCATAGGCGACATATTTGCAGAAGCATGACATGAGTGTGGAGACAGGAATAGCTCTGAGTCGCATTGCTAAATATATTTTCCGTGAACTATATGCTAGAGGTCTGTCGATGGGAGTCATGTATATGTCGTTAATGTTGGCAATCATATCAATTAGATATAACTATGAAAAGTAGATTGAATACTAATATTATAGTATTGCCAGTTACACCAATTATGGAGATCCGCATCTGCATGAGGGAACAAGCCAAGGATGGGTCATCTTCACTGTGGCATGCTTCACCAGCATTCCGCATCAACTATGAATTTAAGCATGGCTTCAAATTGAAGTGGAAGAGGATAAATAAGAAGGCGTCTATATATAGAACAGATTATTTACATCAAACTTGAACAGTGGGGGTCAAGCATTGTGTAGGACCTTAATGCATACCAAAAGATTCATGATATAAAGAACACTGTTGGAGGAGTCTTATACAGATCTTGTGGCAAAGGGCCAACTAGCAGTCAGGGTCGTTTGTGTGGATGAGAAGATAAGACTCAGCTACAGGACTAACTCAATGGGTACAGACAATAAGAGATTGCATTCAAGGAAGAACTTGATAATTGTTGCCATGAGACTGAGTTGGTGGCTGAAGACATTTCTTCGAAAAGGAGGAATTCACATTCAGAGGGAGTTTGACAATCTATTAGAGGCAACCTTGGACAAAGAGGTCAGAAGGTTGATATCAGATTTAGAGGGAGACTGACATTTCATCATAAGCAACCTTGGACGAGGTCAGAAGGTTGATATGTGTTCAAAGAGATACACTTCATCATAAAGATCTATTCATGAATTCTTCTCTGTGGGGAGAAGTTTAAAGTGCAATCCCTTGTAGCATTTTTCTCTGAGACAGAGAAAATTGAGGTATCAGCCCTTGTAGCATTTTTATTTGAGATGGAGAAATTTGAGGTGAAAGCCCTTGTTCCACCCTCTGGGAGTAGCCATGGTGGATCTACCCTCTGGGAGTAGCTATGGTGGATGTCATGTGAGAGAATCCGCGACTTAGCACTTGTGTTTTTTCACCCTATGGGAGTAGCCATGGTGAACACCATGATGAGATGACAACATCACGTTGAGTGATTCCATGATGGGCACTTGTGCTCATTTGCATTTCTATTCATGGGAGTAGCCATGATGGACCCAGCCTCTAGGAGTAGCCATGGTGGAGGTCATGTGAGAGACTCCATGACTCAGCACTTGTGTTGATTCACCCTCTAGGAGTAGCCATGGTGAACGTCATGCTGAGATGACGACATCAGGTTGAGTGATTCTGTGATGAGCACTTGTATTCATTTGCATTTTCCATTCATGGGAGTAGCCATGATGGACCCACCTTCTAGGAGTAGCCATGGTGGATATCCTTACATAACTCAGATATCGAGAAGGATTCCTCCCTAGCTAAGAGGGAGTGTTAATGTTATTTCAACTATGGTCGGGTTCCTTCAAGCCGACATAAATAACATAAAGGTTGTGATAATATAGTTATTGTGATATAATAATTATATTGATAAAATTATTGCGATTGATAATATAATAATTATATTATTATTGTGATAATATAATTATATTATTATGTGATAATATAATTATATTGTATAATTATTATATTATATAATAATTATAATATTATATTAATAATATAATAATTGGTGCCACTTGGAAGAGTGGCGTCCCTTGGTGAAGGGGCACCACAAAAGGTATTAAGGAAGATTAATCTTCCTCTCTTGAACAAGTGAGATATCATACACAATTTGCTTTATTGAGAATAAACAGTGCTCGAGAGAGACATTTAGAGTTTATTGTCTATGGTTGGGAGGGCAATAATGGAGTCATCGCTCGTCGTTCATCGAGCACCCAGAAAATCAACAAGTAGGGATTCGGGTTTCTAGATGCTTCTGGTGCATATAGAATCTGAAATATAGAAAAGGGCCAAGAAGTAATAAAAAGAGGATAAAATGTTGTTCACAAACCTGTTAGGACAATAGCAGTGGGTATGCAGAGATGTAAAGAATATGTTCCCTTATGAATAACATGACATGAAAATTATGAGAAATGAATACACCTCGCAGATCACATGCATGTCAAGGAATGGTGGATAGTATCAGAATGCAATGACAACCTTATGTAACATATGATATTCCTAACATTCACCAAATGACAGAGGCAAGACACTAGTAAAGGCAATATAAAAGGTTGTTGTACAGACAATATTAAACATCTTCTACAGTAGCAAGCACCATGAAAGTGAATAGAAAGTGTTTCTATACATTCACAGTCATCATTGTCAAGGTCATGGAAAGCACAAAAATTGTTTGCGGAAATAAGGTTCGAGACTACATGGAACAATTCCAGGGGCCCTTGGGATTGCAGTGGAGATGGAAGGAGGTTACTACAACAGGTCTGAATGAAAGATTGTGCAATGATATGAAAGGGATTTTGAATAGCAGACCAATACAGTTGTCGGATACAAAGGATAACATAATATGGTGTGCAGCTAAGAGTGGGAACTATTCAGCAAAATTGGGGTATAATTTATTAATCAATGAAGATAAGACAAGTGATTGGCCATATAAATTATGTTGGGATAAGGACTGCTTACAGAAAGCAAGAGCATTTGCATGGATTGCCATTCAAGGGAGAGTATTAACAGGAGAGAGGAGGAAAAAGTATGGCTTTATAGGACCAACTATGTGCCCCATATGTAAACAAGCGGGGGAAGATATAAATGACCTAGTTGTACATTGTGCTTATGCTCAGGAATGTTGGGGAATGGTTAGATCAAAATTAAACCTTGTAGGACCAATGCCAAATTCTCTTTTAGATATATTTAAGTGGTGGTGGTGTGACTCTAAGAAATCTACTTTCTCAAAAATTTGGACAGTAAGCCCTTCAATAATTATATGGGAGCTGCGGAAGGAATGGAACAGAAGAATTTTTCAAGACACTTCAAAATCAGTTGGCCATATTTTACTTAGAATAAACTCCACAATAGAGGAAGTAATGAGTGCGGCAGTTAGCAAACTAAATGCTAATATGGTCTTCACATCATGGGACAGCTCAATACACAAACAATGGTCGGGAATCAAAGTCAGATATAAGAATGATGGAAGTCAAGTAGGAACAAGGAAGGTGTGTAGAAAGGATGTTAAATGGTTTCTTCCGAATACAAGATGGATAAAAATAAATTTTGATGGATCCTCCAAAGGGAATCCCGGAATATCAGGAACGGGTGCTATAGCTCGAAATAGTAATGGAGAAGTGGTCGCATTAGCAGCTCAGAGGATAGGGACAGGAACAAACAATATGGCAGATGCACAAGCAGCTCTGTTGGCAGTTAAACTAGGAATGAGGTTGGGTGTGGAGAAAATGCATTTGGAGGGCAATTCACAAGTCATTATAAAGGCAATTAAAAAGGGAAATTCCCAGACATGGTTCATTAATAGCATAGTAAGGGAGGTGGTAGTTGTCATACAAAAATTTAATGAATTCTGTATCAGCCACACTTTACGAGAAGGTAATGCAGAGGCTTATAAAAATGCAAATTGGGCCACCAGCTTTGAAAAAATAGATACTCCTTTTTTTTAAGAATTCAGTTACATTAATAAGGACACATTAGATATGTCTCAATTTAACAATAGCCTTGATGACATCATGATTAACAAAACAGAAAATATGGAATGTAATAAAAGTTAGGTAAAGGCAAGTTCAAGAGGCATAACGAAGAGGACATGATCGACGGCAGATGTGTGTGGAGAACCGTGGAAATGATGTTATATCATGACAGAGTAGGGATGGATATTAATGAGAGCCAGGCTTTATAATTATTACAGTGAGTGTGAAGTGATCGCTTGCATGCACAAGTAGTGGCTTGTCAAGGAAGCTACGAAGCAGTGGAGTTAAAAGCCGACATCCAAACTTTATTAAGCGCACCAGTTTAAAGAATAGAGAAAGCGACAGAGAAGATAAGAGATGGAAGCTACCTTCGGCGTCGATTCGAATAAACAAATGAAAGCATTTAAGGGTTAAAGGCCTGATAAAAATTAAACCTGAGAAGATGGTGGAGGCCATTTTAAAATTTATAGGAGAACAATTTCAGGAAAGGAGAATTAAGAGCAGAACCAACTTGGATGTGACTGTTGTTATCATTGCTTGGGGCCTCGAACTAAGAGAGGAAATTGATGAAGTGGGCCGCATAATTAGATCTCTATATGAAGAAGAGGTGTTGGATGAGCTAGACTCGATTTTGGAATGGTCTATCCCCAGAATAGGGCAAGACATTTCTGAATGTTTTGAAGAAGAAGATGATGCCCGGCAATATGGGTTGATCCCTTTCCTCAGGTGGAGGCCGAAAGTAGATAAGTCGATGATGATAAGGAAAGCAAGGGAGGGATGGCAACAGGTCAAGGCGGAGGTAGCATCGCACAAGCAAAGGGAAGCAAAAAGGATGAAGAAATTGGAGGTGATGGTGCCGCGCAAAAAGCGCACATAAAAGGGCCGAAAAGGGAGGAGATATGATTAGAAACTGAAAGGTAATTCCACATTTTGCAAAGGCACATTTTGAAACTTCGAAATTTGAAATTTTGGAGCTGTTATGGAAAGAAATGATCATCGTCAAGCGAAGGAGAAGAAGGGAGGGCACACTGATAGAAGCTGGAGAAGCCGAGACAGAGATAAACCGGAGAAGCAATAGAGTAACAGAGCCAGATTAAAGTCGAAAAGCAGAGCTCTAGGTTGTCTGATATTTAGTATAATCGACTTTATGCCATAGCAATGTATATGTTTTAAATGTTATGTTTTGAAGTGTAAGTAGAACAGTATAGACGGATAGGGTTAATAGATGGAAGCATACATTTGCATATTGTAATGGAGCATGGACTCCTACAGAAGATGGAAATTTAGGGCTAGGAGAAAAAGTACTGTGGAAGTATTATAAATGTAATTTCTTTTATATATTAATACAAAAAACCTATTACCGACCAAAAAAAAAACATTAAGCTTATGACAGTCATCATGCATCATAATACATACACAACCACTTGCGAATCTTGGGCAATCAATATTTGTAGCCTAGTTGGCTATAACAAAACCCTATGCATCTTCTATAGTCTATTCACTTGAGGTCTTCCTTGTTAACAGATTGCATGATCCAAACTTCTGTGCAAATATTTAAATATCACATTTTCAATTCCAAGTTCCTTCCCTAGTTTTTCCATATATTCCAATGTTTGATCTCATGTAGACTGTGGCATGAATTAGACATCCTACAACACTTGCATGAGGAACATGACACATCCTTAATATCCTTTCATATCTCCAACCATTTTCTACATTAAAATTAGATAATTTTCTACATATCTTGGGACAATTTTCAGTTCCAAGCTTCCCTAGTTTTTTTTCATATATCACAATGTTTGATCTGGTGTAGACCATGGCATAAATTAGACATCCTACAACACTTGCGTGAGGAACATGACATGTCCTTACTATGCTTTCATATCTTGGGACAATTTTCTACATATAAATTTTAACCAACTGAAACGGAACATTAACAAGCTTGTGTTTGTACCAGTGTAACATGGGTACTCGGGGAAGGCGGGATAGGGAAAAAAAGGGCTTCAATTTGGGGACGACGGCGAGGGGGGGCTATAATATACTATACATATGGTACTTGAAATGCTAGTTACGAAATGATGTATAACAGTATAAGAACTAATTATACCAAATACTTGAACATAGCAAAATTGCAACATACCCATTACAGAATACAGTGCACTTGAACATTGAACATTGAATATCGAATTACCAATTACTATTAAACATTCAAATTATCGGCAAATAGAAGATTCTGATTTATATTATATTTATAATATCATAAAGATGATTACAATGAGTAGCATGATATTCAGATATCAAAATAAGTACAAAATCATGTCAAAATGTAAAGAAGGGAGGCCTCTAATCATCCCCCTAGGCAAACTCCTCATCATTGGAGACGTCCTCGGGACAGTCGAGGGACGCGTAGGAATCCCTTGGACGTCTTGCCGTTTTAGCGGCGACTTGGTGGAAGGAAGATTGGGGGGGACATGGGGACGCCAAGTCTCCGGGGCAGGGTCATCTTCGGTATGGGAAGGGAGGACCAAGGGGGCCGAGTCCCCATGTTACACTAGTTTGTTCACTTTCAACCCTTATAATATCCTGTCAACATATTTTTTCCTACTTAAACTAGAGTTTTAAGTATAAACAATCATTTACAATTTCCACAGCTGAATTAAGGTTTATGGCAGCAACATCTTTTATAGAAATTTGACATGACAACTAAGATTTGACATCCTTCGTCCTTTTCTTATTAATTTTAATATAAAGGTTATACTTCCCCCTCAATAATAAACACAAGCATAAATGTTGAAGCATGAACTGAACTATATGAGAATTGAATGTATACCACATTTTCATTTTAAATATTAGTATTATTAGTCCAAAAAGAATGAATCTCTCCAATGAATTCACCATCATGTGCCAAAGAGAGCTAAGTAACCCCAAAATCAAGAGATGTATGCTGCATACAACTATACACAAATTACCAAAAACTCTCAAACCATTGAAGGCATGCATATTTTGACATTGACAAAACTGCAATTCTGGCAGAAACAAAGTATTGATCCTCAGAAAAATATGATGACTCTGCTCCTAATATGGCCATCAATTAATCACTCAAGCAATTGCATCTGATGCAACCATAAATATAGGGTGACACGTTAGGATTGTATCACTTGATCAACATGGAAATACTATTGCATTAGATCTAACCAGACCTGTGACAGGTTGGGTTCTTCCTTTATATTTCCAACCATCACTTGAACAAGGTTTGATCCCAACGTTATCTGGCAACCTTTAATAGTCAATTGCCATCTAATTAGGATTAATTATTCAGCCCTGTTGTTAAGTGATCTAATATTTAACTAGTTGGTGTAAGATGCCATCCATTGCACCGATTAAAGTTATAATTCAACATCATCCAAGAGTTGATAACACATGGATTACCCTTTATCACCTTGATACATTTGTCAAACATACAATCCATTACTTTGATTGTTTCATTTACTCACCTCTATTTGGGGACTACATTGTCATTAATATTCCCACTACAAAACATATCTTCTCATTGGCTTATTACTTTCCAATATTAAAGCTTCAAGCTGATTATACACTCTAGGTCTTAAACATTATTTATATGAACAGTAGTGATAACAAGCTAAGTGTAGTTACTATTATTAACTTTTCACATCATCTTCTAGACCTATCTAATCATAATCGAACATCTTTCAAAGGTACAGCCTCTATACATTTTTCAGAAATTTATATTACCAATTGGCATAAAGCTTCTTAACTGCTGTCTTAGACATAACCATCCCAATTTATAGAGCAAAAAACCTAGACATCTCTGTTAACCAATCATAAACAGTGTGTAATGGTGGAGCAACATCGTTTATGGTATTATATGTTCTTCAGAAGCACTGCCACAGTCATAATCTGTACTTGATACCCTTTGTACTGGAAGCTCTTCCATTTTCTAACTATAAACAGTACTTATCTGCTTACCACTATCACACGTTGTGAAACATCATTAAGATCGTGTTCAAGATTAAAAATAGTATCTAAACATGATTAAGTACAGCACATGATTGTACACAGTGATCTGTCAACTTACAACAATTCACCACCTCTCAAACAATCGTGTTAAGGTAAACCTATCACACAAACAATTAGAATTCAATAAACATATTCCTAACATAATAAGGTCTCCATTTTATGATAGTTAAGCATCACCATTTCACCCTAGTGTATACTCTTACCTGCTATACATAGCATAGCTATTTTATGTATGGTCTATCATCAATAAAGAAACTCTAACACATCCATGGACAGAGCATTTCTTTTGCTGTCAAACAATGTTCTTCATCCAAAATAGTATTATGCCCATCGATGTTTGCCTTGATCCAAAATGTAGAGACTGTACCTTTGAAAGATGTTTGATTATGATTCGATAGGTCTAGAAGATGATGTGAAAAGTTGATAACAGTAACTACACTTAGCTTGTTATGGTATTCATTGGTAGAAACCTAAATCATCCCACAAGACTTACAATGGTGCACAAGTTCATACAGAAGGAAATCGGTTTATTCCTACCACCTATCTATGAAGGGATTCCATTGCGGAATAAATATCTTTTATTTGAAAAGAGGGAATTATTTTTACCAAGGCAGATAGCATCATCTACAGTGCATCACCACAGTGTTTCTATGTTTTGCATCAGGGGTGAGTGGGAAGGAAGATCAGAATTTAAAAAAATTAAAAACAACACCATTAAGGTCATAGATGTGGTCATGCTATAATCCTCATCTTAATATGCGGAAAGCTCACCCTTGCTTTTACTTGAAGAGATAACCATGACGTTGTGCTAACATAGGGCCAACCAAGTCACTTTCTTGCAAGTACCATTGATGCCATTACCAAGATGACCTTGTTCTTCCCCTCAAAGATGAGAGAAAACTAGTCTTAGAATTACACATCATGCAAATTTCTAATTCTTGGTTATGCTGTTGAGATAACTCACTTCCAATTAACGGCAAAAAAATCTACGCCAGTTCAAAATTGCAACTTGAGATAATATTTAGCGTAGCAGAAGTTGAATTATTAAATAGATCCTCGTAAAAAGTTAGAAGTTGCATACACAAGCCTTTTCCTATTTGGAGTCATCTTGAACAATCTCTTCATGATTATTCCATGTTATAATAGCTTGAGGACGACAAGCAATCCTGGAAAGGGTGGACTGTCATACCCCTGCCAAACTAGGCTTAGCAGCCCTTAAAAAAGAACAGATTGCAACCCTTATTAATAATAAATATAGGCATTGAAATAAAATTATACATAACAGCATTTTATTATAGTAGCCAACTGAAATTATTTATTAGGCTGGCCAAGGTTAAATATAATGGCAAACCATTATAGAGGTCAACTTAGATTAATTATTAGGCTGACTAATATTAATGATAATGATTTGCTTATAAAGACCAACTAAGGGATATGATGGCCAGTGATACCAAAACAGGAATTCCATAAAAATACTGCAAGGCAGCAAATAGCTTGAAAGGGTATGACTCTTGCACAATGAAGAGATATGAGTCACTATCATTAAAGGATATGTAAAAGGGACATTGACTCATTTTTCTCAAGGCAGAAAGAGAAACTGAAAAGAATCAATTGAACAATTACACAATTTAGAAATTAAGAAAGTTGAAACATAAAATATCTAATGGGAATAATATGATTGCAGCAAAAAATGATATTCGGAAATCAAATTTAAGAATAAATCCACCTCATGGGCTAGGAGGTGAAACAGAAGACCGGCCTTCGTTGGGCTTGATCAAGGAGGTTGACAAGCCTCCAAGGCGGACTAAGGGATGGAACAGCTGTCCACCTTACATGCTCTGGCAATACAAGGACAACCAGCCTTGAGATTGTGGTTTGCAAGCATCTCTGAGAAATTCATGATATGATTTGCTATGAGAAATATGCTATTATATATTGTTTTCAATATTATTGATGTTATGATTTTTTGATCTAGATATTATGATGTTTTTATGTATGGACTTGATATTATCCTGATTTCATGTTATATAATAGTACGAATATCAGTTTTGAGGAGCACACAAAAATACTGAGAGGGGGGTGAATCAGTATTTTAAAATTTTAAATGCACATAAACACATAAAACAGAGAATAGAATAACGAGAGCAAACATCAACAAAGAGAACACCAAAATTCACGTGAAAAACCCTTTTGGGTAAAAAAATCCACACCACATCAATAGCTTTCATCAACAAAATGGGCACCAACCCAGATTACATAAGTGAGCACCAACTCATAGAAAGCACCAACTCCCAAAGAGCACCAACCCTCCTCGAAGCACCAACTTCAGATTGAACAGAAACTCAAAAAAAATTCTAAACCTGATATCATAAATAATTCTGTTTCCACGCTGATCTAAAAAATTTATTCACCCAGCTCCTTCAATTTCACCAACCCAAGAAATCACACGCACAGCTTCTTCAATCCCATTCAACTCAAAAATCACACACACAAAAAGAACTCTTGGGCACCAATCCTTAGTCACTCCAAAATCTCACACCTTCATTACCTTTCCATTAATTCTTTTTACACACACTTGTAGCAAAGTATCATTTCTCAAAAAATACTCACGTTTTCATCCCCAAAACCATATCGACACTTTCATGAAGAATATAGCTACATCATGCTCAATTTGCATTTCATTGACTCCATGACCTCGTTTTCTCAAAGCATTGTTCAACTTCATAAACCACTTCCTCAATCTGCCCAGCTTCATCGAAAGCCTTGACCACTTGAGAAATCACACCTCCTATTAACTAACGAATACAACACTTTAGTTGCTTCAATTTCTAACATCTTCCTTGCCTTAGCATTTAAAAAAATTATTTGAGTGCCCAACCAGGTATCGTACAAGCTTGAATCAATGTTTTCTTACAAATATTTCTCACCGCCTAATCCTAGCAAGGAGAATCATCACACACCACAAAGGCCATGTATCGACTAGTTTTAAAACGGCTCCATCACTTGTGACTCTACTAAAAAAACGACTCCATAATTGCTCATCTATTTTTTTTAAAACCGACTTCCTCTCAAACAGCTTGGTTGAGATATATTCTTTACTTCAGAAGGAATCTTTTAATGTTCGTACAGAAGCGTTACTTCAGTCTAAACCTGTCATTTTGCGTAATGTCACTTTGTGCTCTGATACCACTTGTAATGTCCCCTTTTCGGCTATGTTGGAAGGGGCAGTTGTCTAGTAAACCCCAAATCACAAGGAACTTCTTTCCTTAAGACCCTTATTTTCTGCTATAGATGATGACTAATGAATGTAGACAGTGTAAATGCTAACGTGGAGTTGAGATTTCCAAAAGATTTTTATTTCTAGCCTTGTCTGATATATCATGAGGAATGGTCCTAACAGCTTATATAGTGATCAGATTGTCATTTCAATTATATTCCTTAATTGTATGCAATAACTGATGAGGTCATATTGCCAATGGCTATCCTATTTCTGTATCTAATCTGATCTTTATAATATGTGCAACAATGATTGATATGCTGCTTATAGCCATAATATAACCATTTCAGATATGGACACTTAACCATGATAGTTGCTGTCTCTAATGTGGATTTATAACCTTACAACAATAATCTGATGCTGTATGTGATATGTCTGCAATTATTGCTTGCAACTGATCTATGTTTGATAAGGCTAGAGTTTGATAAGACAAATCCAAATAGATTCAACCAAGAGGTAATCCTTTATATATGAGGTATGTGTTTTACTCTTCACTGTATTGATCTACCACTGAGCATTTCCAAATTCATTCCCTGCTGTGTTGAAATGGTTGCCTTCAGTTCCCATATATACCTCTTACTAACGAATGATTGCAATCTTTTAAATATCAAAAGACATTCTATTGATCGCACCATTTCATTATTATTAAAATTACTGATTATTTAATCTGTACCTTTCCAGCAACTAATCGAACTGCCTTCTATTCTAATTGTGATCTTAACAAATCGCTAGTATATTTACTTCCTTTCACTGAGTCGACTAGATTAATATTGCTTGATCGCTTCTTGAAACTCCGTACACAGTATATACAGATTTGCCAACAACTGTTAAGGACGAAATTTAGTAGTCCTTAGTAACTTAAGGAACTTGGAATCAAAATAGTTAACCGAAATCGATAATATTTCCATTTCGCTAGATAGCCAACAGTTTTAGCTCTTCAATTTGTGTTTTTTATTTAATCATTGTTTTTTCAAGTATTTCTCTTATTTATTTATTATATTGTTTACTTTGATCATGATATCTTGTAGTTACTTAATTTTATAATTTCTTATATTTATTTATTATCGTATTAATATATTATTAATATTCATTGTTTACAATAAGTTATCAATAATATTTTTTATATTATATTTCAAATATATGATGTTTGATATTTGTATATATCATTTATTAATTAGAATATTGTTATTTATTTAATTATTATTATATTAATAAATAATATAATAATATATTATTATTATATATTTTGGATTTATATATATTCAATAATATATATTGAGATTGTTTTATATCTTTTATTTATTTATCTTTATTGTTTATTATTAAATTTTTCTTCCAGAAGGGGGACGTTATAACTAGGGTTTTAAGTGGGGGACATGACACTTTGAATGAGTCGCTCACACAAATAATTAGAAGTTTCTTGACCGCCGCCATTTATATATGACACGGCCTTTCAATGAGATGATTTTAATATTCAGATACAAAATCTTGGAATTTAGGTGTGACATGGAGCTTATGCAGAATCTTCATTTGTTTTTGAACCAACTCAGCAATCGACTAATACATTGATTTTTAAAAAGAGAATGCAAATAAATTTAACCACCATACATGAGATTCCATAGAGATTGACTTTTTGAATACACCTACTGACACGTCAATCTGAGAAGAGTGAAGTTGAGAAGCAACCAGCACAAACAGACAACCAGGCAGCTCAAGCATGCAACCAAGTAAGGCTCTAGTAAACACCCAAGTTAGCACAAGCAAGTAGCCAAGTAGCTCAAACAGACAACCAAGCAGCTCAAGCACGCACCCAAGTAGCTCAAAAAGACATCCAAGTAGCTCAAGCAAGTAATCAGCCAGCTCAAGCGAGTAGGAAAGTAGCTGATGAAGAACTGATGAATAATCAGCAGCTTAATAAGCATTTCATTCATTTTTTGTGCCATAGTTCACTGTTACTTTGTCTAATCCTCCAAAATTTATACGACCTTGATCATCAAGCTTTGAGAGCAATGACAAAATATTCAACAAGTTTGTAGTACTTATATCATTTGCCAGCCTAAAATTAAGAGTATCCCAAGAAAGGAACATTACAACGAATAGGAGTTCAAGAAAGATACAGCCACCATTATGAAGTCAAGTATATAATTGAAGAAAGAACTAAGTCTAAAATGCTATGACCGCACTTCCAAAAAAATTTAAAATGGTTTTCCTGCAGGTTTCCAACTTTCCATTATTTCCAGACCAAAGCTCCATCTTAGTTGCTTGTATTCCTGCTGCATCATTGCATGTGTTATTGATGTGTCAAAACTACAGAGTTTACCATGAAAACTAGGATGGCTTGTCCATTTGACATTTCATCAACACTATGGTTACTTGGAAGAAAAGAAAACTGCAAATATGAACATATAAGCATCAGAAAAGGCCATAACACATGAAGAACATGGACTTATGCTGGAAAAACTCCAGCAAGAGTTGTTGAAGTAATATTGAAATATTAGTTTATAATGGCCAATTAAGTTGTCGGTATGCTTTCCTAGTTATTGATCTTATACTCATCAGATAAATCATTTGTAACGCTTATTTAAGGAGACTTTTACTACTTTGTTAATATCGAATATCTTGGTGATCATTCTCTGTCATTACTTTCTATAATATGGTATTAGGAGCTCGGGTTTGAGAAACCTCAGGATTGCTGAACATGATTGCATGATTGTGTGTTCATGTTCGAGGCAGAGAATTTACCAAATGATGTCGCACAACTTTGTACAGAAGTTTTAGGTAAAAAAATTCAACAAAATTTGTGGGTATTTTTTACCTGAAATACAAGAGGGTTTCTGAAAGTTTTTTGGACTATTTTTTAAAAAAAAATTGGTTTCTTCTGAAAACTTGATGTTTTATGACCAAAACACATGAATTTTTTATTGGGAATATCATGCAAGAGATTATTTCCATTTGTGGGCTAATTTTCATTCACAATATCACGCTAGTTTTTTGTGCAAAACTTGGGTAATTTTTATCTGAAAAATCATGCCATTCTATTAAGATAAGTCTGTACCCCATTTTTCATCTACATTTTTTTTACATATTCCAGATGTTTGACAGCTTTTGACTGAACTGGAAGCTGTGATTTACGTTTTACTGAGTTTTCCTGACATTTTTTATGATTTTTTGTGCAAAAGCATCTTTTTTTCTGCTCACAACTGACCATTCCAGGATTTTTCTGCACTTGAGTGGCACTACCTAGGGTTTCTATTCATTTCTTTGACAATATTTTAGAAAAAAATGTTTTTTCAATTCTTTTTCCACAATTTTTGCATAAAATCATGGCTATTTTGTTGATCATCTAAATTTGAGCAGCAAGTTTATGCGTTTTTTGTGAATCCGTATTGTTGGAGGGACGGCTTCATTGACCAACATCATATTGGAAGGCAGCTAGAAGTTCACTAGCAAAAATTACAACACCTGGAAAGAAAGGATGATCACAATCTTCAAATATAGGTGCATTGATCAAATCATCCTTGGTACTGACACTCAGCCAACAGTAGTGGTTAAAGACTAGGACAGGTCTACCGAGCGTAATCATATTATGGTCATTAAATTATCAGTCACAGATGAAATGTTGTCAAAATTACCTGTACTCTATCACGCTTTTGAACTTATACTCGAATAAATATGCATGATGCAGAAGATGGTATCTGAACTTTCCTACCATCTTAAATAAATATAACATAGGAAGTAGAATGTTACCGAGGACTCATCAACAAGTATTGAGGGCAATTTCTTCTCTGTTGCAATAACAACTCCATTTGCAGCTGCGCAGGAAAAAAAAATGATTTCCATTAGCATTTTAGCATACCTTTTTGTTTATAAAAGGTTGTACAATGAATTTTCTTTGAATGTCAAAGGTGTCTCTAATATACCATCCATTGACTGACTGAATACACGTGCAGATCAATTACAAGCATAACAGTAAATTTAAGGATACACTCCTTAAACACAATTTTTAAACATTACGCAAAAAGGGAAATTTAAAGTGATAAAATTGAAAAAAGAGCACAGGAGGATTGAAAAATGTTGTAGTTTAGTGTGTGAATTCCAATGATCCAAACTAATTTGGGAACTTGGAGGACACTACCCTGTGAGGGAGTGGCTGTATTATAAATTATGCAACAAGCAATTTGCAAAATTTAAAATAGCTTCAATTTACATTCTAGAATAAAGAGCTCATAAACTGGCAAACTTGATACAAGAGATGCATGCCCACAAATCTGTCTTGTTAATTCAAAAAACCAGCAATACATACATTTTGCAACTAGAAGAACCAAAAACTGGGCATAGCTTCCAAACTATTGTTGCCTTTGGAAATTAAAGAGTCGCTACCCCTAAGTCCTCATTGGAAGTTGAAATGGGCAGCCAAACAAGAACATATTAGCTGCCAAATTAAATTAAAAAAATACAAAAATATTTATTTTTGGTACCCCAACTTGGTGGGGTCCTAGCTTCTAGCTGGCAAGGTGAAAATTAAATTTCTTTGGGCCATTGGAAAGATCCCAAAAGGCCCATGTGGAAAAACAAAAATTGCTGTCCAAAAATGCTCCAAAGAACTTGAAAATGTGATTTTAAAAAATGTAGAAAATATCGAAACAATAAGATTTTCAGTATGTCCCACATTCAACCTTGCAGATGCCACCCAATATAATGTCCCTTGTTAGTTTAGGATTTGAAGTTGCCACAAAGTACTTAATAAGCTTATGACCTAAATTGACAAGATTATAATGATTCAATCTAGATAATCAAAGTAAGGGAATTATTCATTCATCTAACCATATTAAGTCATCTATATGCAATTATTAACATCCATATCCCCCTTATTACTACTTTAGCTTGAGAAGGAAGATTTAGAAATGCAACCAAGGTGCCTAGAGACCAATTACAATAGGCCCTCAAAGTTTACAGGTCCAAGCCCGTATCTTATCTTGGGACTTTGCCCTCAAAGCTTCCGGGACGCTGACCCCTATCCTATCTTGGGACGGATGCTATTGATTGGATTTAGACAAGTCCCTCCTTGGAAACATTGCAGCCCTTCTGTTGAAGTTCATGTAGCTTCGAGAGAATTATACCTTTGTTAAGTGCGCCATGGTGGACTATGTTTCTGCTCATTGTGAATGGTTTCATACCTGGTTCGATAGCTTCCTCTTCAGTGATGATTCTTATATTCCTTATGATTGGTTCTGTCTAAGACTGAGCTGGCCTCGAGCCGTGGCAAGTTTCTTGTCAACATTCTTTTATTCACTTGTTCGTCTCTTCTCTTTTTGAAGTTTACTACACTTGGTGCTCTACATGAGCTGACATAGCACCGTGTGAGCATATTTGATATTGAAGGCGGATTCTCACTTGGTGATACATCTTATCCTTTTTGTTACGGGTTTCATTATGAAGGTGACCGTTTTCTTGTGAAGACGTCGGTTCACTCCATCATCATCGTGCGTGGTTCTTCACTCCCGCTTTTTGATATTCTCGAGAGACTTTTCGGTTTTGGTGTGTGTCGTTTTCTGTCTCATGATCTCCCCAATTCTATTGCGACTTCTTCTTTTTCTCAGTGCGGTTTATTGTTGTAAGGTCAGAGCTATCAGATTCTCTCCATTCTGAGAATACATGAGCCGTATTTTATCATATGTTATATTCATTTGTTGTTGTGTATTGCATGTCTGGTGAACATCGTATATCCTACGCTTCCCATCAATTAATATGTGATTCTCTGTGAAGCTATCTGAATGATATCATTCACATCTATCAGTTTGATCTATTCATATATGTTTGTGCATCGTGATTTTGGGAGGTGATATTTTCACTAATTATTATTGTCTTGATCACTGAGTTATCATCAAGTGTTTAAAACACCATAGTTGGCAAGGATATTGTATTTGCTTTACTATTTAATATAAAGGATCTATCTTTCGGTGGGCTGGGTTGTTTCCCTCAGTGAGGAGGGTTTTTCCCAGGATATCTATTTGTGTTCTCAGTTTATTTCGCTCTTTTGCACTTTGTTCTGTTGCTGTACATTACTTCTGGTTCTAATTTTAACACCTTCCCTTCTCAGGCAGAAAAAGTAGTAACAAGTTCTCAGCATAGGAACATATGTTCTAACCATTCATTCTCATTATCATATATTTATATATAATCAAATATATAATTCTAATTGGGTTATTAGTATCTTAGCTATAACATTATATATGTATATATGTGTGTGTGTGTATTCATATATCATATAGCTATATATAATTATAAATCTAATCTTATATATACACAGGACCATATACTGGCTTTTCATCCATAATAGTATATATATACACCACATTCCATGAATAAATATCTAACTCAAATACTTCCAACCTTATTGCTGTTACACTGTGCTTACAGCACAGTAAATGATTTATGTTTTATATCCCCCCCCCTGATATCCTCCTGAAAAGATATCGAGTGCCTCTTATATCTGACCAAACAATGGGATGTCTCCAAGGGGTGTGCCCGCTGTCTTTAGTAATCGGCTTGTTACCCCGATTTTTCACCTTGTATTTGCAGTTATTAATTATTAAATCTCCACCCAATTCCATCCGTATGACAGCTCTCTTCAATACTTCATTCCTTTTCATAAACCACACATTAGTATTATCGCTGCTGACATAGTATGGATGCTGCTAAACATCGACTATATAATTAGCATGGATCTACCGAAGATCACTGCTTTAGTTATAATTAAGAATCAAGATCGTTCTTCTGAGCACTCTTATTACCGCCGGCTTGTCATTAGCCATTAACTCTGATATTAATCATTGTTGTTATTCGTTACAACACTTTATATTGATTGCTGCACTTAATATGATCGTAATCACATCCTCTTGTTTACGCACCATATTCCCCATTCGATGGTTGTATATTTCATCCTTGATATGAGACGTCTCAATCACTGTGCTCTATATCAAAGTCGCACATCCTTTTTGAGACAACATAAGACTCTAATTGATAGACACGGGCTTGAGGGAATGAAACAAGTATATAATCTTTACGATGAAGGTGATCACTGTTTATGAATTCTTCCCTCGATGTTTATACAATAGACCATTTAATCGTTGTCCTAAGTATAATCTGAAGTTGTCACTTATTTGCATAAATCAAACATATTTTAATAAGATGGTAGTCTCTGTCTTCCCACATAATATGTTCTTCTAATTATATTATATTCATTTATTATTATTTTTTTTGAACATTTTCATTTATTTATTATTAAATCTTACTTCAGGAAGGGGGGACATGACACCCAAATGCTCTGAAATTTGTGTACGATCATCCAAAGATTCAGAAACTAAATCACATAATAAACAAGCTTTTAGCTAGATTATATTTTAACATGAATTAATATATCTATATGCTATCTTGATTCTAAATGCTATATAGAATATTGATGGCAACTGTTACTGTCATGCTCTAATGTTCTCATTATATAGCTAGGCTTGGTTTGTTTAACTTAACAAGTGTCTTTATCAAGATTGGTTTTATTTTAGCAATCCCCAGGTAAAAATGCACATTCCATAGATATAACAGAAACAATGATCAATTTAAAATAACACATCTTATTTCACTTGTATTAGTAAATATTGGAAACAAGCAATTGTGAATAACCTATTGTGTATGGTACATGGATGTAGTATGGCAATGAAAACAACTACATCTCGATCAATGCTACAAGCATGTTCCCCCTTGGACAATACCCATTCCTTTGTAAGGCTTCTGAATGACTGTGTAACAAGCAAATCTTACACTCAATTAGGTAGAAAGCTTAATATCAAGGATGCAAAATATCATTATAGCAAGATAAATATAGCAGACAATTACTAATTAAATCCACCTACAATATTCTCTTTTACTAATACACACCTACCACCATCCAAATGAGATAATTTATTAATTTCTTATAATTAAAATTAGATGGCATGGATAATTCACTGCACAAAAGAAAATGAAATAAATTTTCAGAATAACCTACAAAGCAGGCTTAATTGATCTCCTTTCTCAAAATTATTGCATAAGGCACTTTTCCAAGGTCTTTAAAAGGGAGCTGAAGACCTCATGTTCAAATATCATCGATCTACACTTGAACAAGTTTACAATAAACAAAGTAGTGATAAGAGACATTTATACCATCCAAATGATGCATTGCAAAAATATCAAACTTGACAAAAATATTTTAAGACAAAAAGATGTGCATTAAACAAATCTTCATCTATACATTGTGTAACCGTGTCAAATCCAATGATTTGTTGAGCTATGCTTGTCTACATCCTCTAGATGGAGTACCTTGCTTTCTCCCAATATTATTCCACAGTACATTTATCAAACTTTGCATTTGCTCTGCTGCAGTCGTAGAGAAAGATGCTCTATACCTTCTTTAGTTCATGCCTTTGATGCAATCTAGAACCTTATTCTTCATCAACGTCTTATATCGGCTCTGTCCATAATTCTTTGGCAAGGCCTACTTAAATCTCAACTTCAAGCTTTTTCACCAAGCCAAAACCCAAGCAGGTATAAATTTGAAACAATATGTTTTACGTAAAGGTAAATAATCCCTTTGTTCTTGTAAGTTGTAAGTATCTAAAAACAGTCAAGCACACATGGCAAGTTCAATATGACCCAAGTGGCATGTATAAAACGGTAAACCTCTTCTCAAGTAACTCAAACTTGAAGTACTAAGTTGACATAGAGGACCTCTTGATTTTTACTGTGTGCTTATTGATCATTTACTGAGTGTTGGTGCTTCATCACTTTTTAGAATCTTGTTTTTTTATTATTAGTTAACAGATCACCTCTTATAAATCAGATTGCCCCTTTGCTGAATGCAAAACCAACTTGATGATTCTATTTTTGGCAAAACCAAGAATCTTATTCATTATTATTGCCTATGTGAATATTTTGTGGGTGTCAAATACTCTAGGTCAATTCATTGTTGAGTGCACACAATATAGGAGATCTTCAGTTATCTTTCTTATTTATGGATCATCTGTTATTTTTAGTTTAGAAAATATCTTAAAAGAGTCTTTTGGTGATTTATATTGGAGACCCAATTGCTTTGGTCTTCCACCATTGCTGAACAGCAGCAGGTATAGTCTTTGTGTTCATAAATCATACCAAATTCCCAAATTTCTAGTAGGTTTTCTACAATGTCTATAATTACACAACAAAGCCATATTTATCAATACCAAAAGCAGAACAACATCTAAGCTCTTCAGTCTTCAGCGCCACTGCTCTTTATTTTGTCCCCAATCTGTAACTTGCCTCTTGCGGAATTCTTTAGCACTGGTACAACCAGCCAATCTCTACTCCCAAAATTAAAGTATTTTGTCTTATAGGAGCTATCACCCCTCCCTACATTTAACTGTCCTCCTATTCATTGGAATATGGTAATTTTCATTCACTATAAAGTGAAGATATCAATTTCAATCAACAATCGAAATGATACTGATTGAACATGTCAACGCATCTAGGCAATAGAGATTTCATGCACAATACCTACTTCTAGAATCGTATAGCGAAGATTCAAACTGTATTGCAGTAACTACGAGTGTTTTACGGGGGGATATTTACTTCTCTCCCATCCGATGCCTGATAAGAGTTTAAAGATTCAAACACATAAATTAAACCCTTTAAACAGAATTTTACGTGGTTTTAAAGGATCTAACGCCGATTGAGAATACTCGTGATGTCATAAGACCTTTTAGGGTTTAAGACTTAGAATGCGACTACAAGTTCAAACCAAATTTGTAATGTAGTTACGCATGAACGTTAATTGCAAGAGAAAGGAAATCTTAAAAATGATATTACTACCGTTTACACTACCATGAATTCTAAATAGTGCTATTCCTACTGTTTATACTGCCATGAATTTTACGTTTCGTGTGAACCCTAAGCCCCAACAGTTACGATTTCCAAGAGGAAAAAATAACAACTAAAAACTCTGCCATGAATTAAGTCGACAAAAGCTTAAGTAACAAATTGTCAAAAAACTCGCAAAATACCTTTAATTCCCAGCGATGTTTGACCAGACCCAACGGCCATTAAAGCATGCTCGATCTGTACAAGCTTTCCCGTTGGGCTGTTCGTGAGCATCATACACCACACTATTAGACAAAAATGAAGTAGAAATATTTTAAAAAATAATAATGCAGTGAGGAAATGATCTGGCTGACAAATAAAAAATTTAAAACAATAAAATAATACCTGAAAGTTGTGAGAGAAAATGAATACTGACTGTCTCCCATTGTTGGTGCAGAGGAAGAAAATAAACCAGGACAGTTCAAGAAAACAAAATTATGAGTTGGGTAAACGAAATGAGGATTTCAGAGAGGAGAAAAGTTTTCTTCCGCTCGAAGTAAAGGAAGGTTTGCTAGTTTTTAATTGACCGATGGGCTCTTTATGTGAATTTGAAGTCCAAAAAACCCCTCAAATAAATTACATTTTTAATTTGTATCAAACTAATATATAATATGAGAACAACACATTCAACATAAGAAAAACAAAAAAAACAAGAGACACAATGAGTCAAAGTTCTTTAGAGAAAGAAAAATAGGGAGATATGGAGAGAGAGTTAAAAAGGATAGGAAGATATGTAAAAGATAAATATATAAAGAGGAAGAGACAAGAGAGAATGAAAGAGTGGATGAAATAAATATAAAGATAGAGATAAGAAGTTAGAGAGTTGAGAGAGAATTGAGAAAATTAAGCTATCAAAATGGCAAATATTTATCTGACAAAAGCTAGAAAACATCAACACTCCCTCTTAGCTAGAGAGGTAGTAATGTGTTAGAGGAACCCTATGAAATTATTTGATAGAATGCCCGAAATGTGGTAGACCACGCGCCTAGTTTTTTGTTATAAACTGTTGGAGTGCAGAGTCGATTTGGACAAAGAGGACAACCAACAATCATCTACATATAAGAATTAAAGACAAATGTGAATAGAAATCAATAAGAAGGGATGGGTTGAGTTCACTAGAAGATGCAAAGTCATCATGGAATACATAGGCTATTGTATTATGGTTACCAGATAAGTTTGATTGGAGTAATATTGCTGACAAATGCTTATATGTAAACGTTTTATGATTTGTTGCATATGGACCCTCATTGAAGCAACTTATATCAAGGATGATGATGCATAGATAAGTATTTATTATCCTTGATCAATTCATAACATACTATGGGGCTCCTGCAAGATTCAAAGACATCGAACATAGACTGTGGAGATCCAAGCAGACAGGACCGAACAATGAAAACAAAGAGGTAGACTCTTCCAAACCCACATCTTCTACACCATTTTTAAACATTCAGCATAAGGAATGGTGTGACAACTTAGAGTTCCTAGGATGCAAATATTTCTTTTTAAAATGGACGGGCTCTTGGCCTGCATATGAAAAAATCAAAGCATGGGTTTATAGGCATGCTAGCACAGACTGCACATTGAAAACCCTATCCAATGGTTTTTACTTGGTGACATGCCCTACAAATGACGTGAAGGTGGAGGTCCTTCAATCGGGTCCCCACTTCATGGACGGTCTGGGCCTTTTCATCAAGGATTGGGAACCAAATTTTAATCCCTCCAAACACAAGCTTGTGGATGTTCCTCTATGGATAAATCTTAAAACCCTCCCGCAGGAATATTGGAATATTGAAACCCTAACCATGGTGGGCAATATGCTAGGGAAATTTATTGATTTGGAGGAGGCACTCAACAAACAAGATCTCTCAACCTACATCAAGATCTTAATCCTATGTAATGAAGCTAATCCTCTGCCCGAACTCATAGAACTCAGATCGAGAGAAGGAATATGGAAACAACATATTGAAAAAACAAGCCGGGAGGATGAGGAGATAAATGTTGTTAAGGAGACGGGCAAAGGAAAAAGACTCTGTGTGGTTTGGGAAGAGATTTTATGTGACAGAGGACAACAGGAGACACAAAATGATCCTAGAGCAGAGTGCACCTTAGTGAAAAACCAAACCCCCATTCCAGAAAGAGGGGAGAGCTCTCGTAAGGAAACTATTCCTGAGGTTATTTCCAGTGTGGTCCCGCTCCCACACCTGGACAAACTCAACAACCTTAGATTGTCTGCCTCTCCACACACTGATAGACAAGACCTTGAAAACCTTGCCCTAGACCCCACATCGACAAGCATCCCACTGAGGCAGAGGAATGGAACTCCAAGGCCCACAAGTCCTGAAAAGCAGAACACATACAAAAAGGAAGATAACACTGATGGCGAACCTATAATACAGAATAGGGTGAAGCTGACCCCCAACCCCACTAGGCACATGGATCCACCATCAAAATAAAACACTCCATTAGAGTTTCCAAAATCTCAGCTTACTCCTGAAGCTGAGCTGCAAGCTTATGATGGGGGATCCACTCCTTGTCTGGACCCATCGGCCGAGAAACTGGATGAGGAAAAGGACTATGTCCCAGCCACCTGGGTTAACAACATGGGAACTTTAATCAAGGATATCCCCATCTCACCCATCAGGAACTTGGGGGATTCCTTTGAGGGAGCCAGAGACAGTGAGGAGAATAGTTTGGACCATAAGGACAGAGATGGTGGGGATGACCTTGACACAGAGGACTTTTTGGGAATCTCGGAGCAGTTGGACATTATAGAAGTCAAAACCATAGAGAAATCTTATTCATCCATGGACAAGGCTTCTCTCGGAGAAAAGAAAAAGAGGGGAGCAAGCACCTTCAAAATGAGGCTTGCCAAGGCTGGCAATGCGAGCAGCCAGCGCAAATTGAGATCGTGAAAAGGCAATGCCTTTTCCCGGGAGCAATAAAAATAATATCTTGGAATGTCAGGGACTGCAATGCCTCTGACAAAGTTTGTCTGATCAAGTGATGTTTTGATCAAGCGAAGCCCGATGTAGTTTTAATCCAAGAAACTAAACTAAAAAATGAGGACTATTCTATGTTTGCAGCAAAACTCCCGAGGTGGAAATGCTCTTTTATGGATGCAGTTGGCGCTTCCGGGGGTCTGGGCCTTCTATGGAAGGAAGAGGCTGTGAACACTCACATCATCCAATAGCACAAATCATGGTTATGGGCAAGGGTTGCGTCCAAGCAACTTCTTAAAAGAATAAACATCATTAACATTTATGGCCCCAACAGTCCAGCCCTCAAACTTACCCTTTGATAGGAAATATCAAAAATCTTAAGGGATAACACGGAAGAATTATTCATCCTCGGGGATGACTTCAATGCCATTCTTCGACCGGAAGACAAAAAAGGTGGTCGTGGGTGGGCTGGGCAAAGTCAATCAGATTTTCAAAACTTCATTATGGGTAGTGGTTTGGTGGAGATGGAACTTAAAGGTGGAGACTTCACTTGGACAAACCGCAGACTGGATTTCAACAATGTAGCAAAGAAGTTGGACAGATTCTTCCTTGCTGGTGATTGGTCGGACACTAAATGGATTTGCAGGGCTGAGATACTCCCAATAACAGGATCTGACCATTACCCCATTGGTCTGAGAATACAAGAAGACACTATTCTGGACAGATGCCCCTTCAAGTTTGAAGCAATGTGGCTTAGAGCTGAAGGCTTTGATGACTTGGTGAAAATATGGTGGAATAGCGCTCCACACAGAGATGGCAATCAGGATTTTACTTTTTGCAAAAAGCTTCAATTCCTTAAAGAGAACCTGAAGGTTTGGAACAGGGAATGCTTTAAAAACATTTTTGTGGAGAAATATAGGCTCGAAGAGGAGCTAAAAACCCTGAATGAGCATATCATCACCCATGGAATGACCAATGTTGAACTCCTAAAGGAACACCAATTAAAGAAAGAATATGAGTAAATCCTGGCTTGTGAGGAAATATGCTGGAGGCAAAAGTCAAGGGAGTTGTGGCTCCGGGATGGAGACCAAAACACCAAGTTTTTTCATAATTCTGCCAAAGTCAAAAGGGCAGGAAACAAAATTTTCTCCATCAAAAACCAGCATGGACAAACCTTGGACAAGGAACAAGAAATCAAGGAAGAAGCAGTGAGATATTTCTCAAACATCTTTTGTGGATAAAGGTAGCAAAATAACCTCTCCGAGGATATTCTTAACACAATCCCAACATACATCAGCCTTGCCCAAAATGCCTTTCTCATGAAACCAACCACTGCTGGGGAAGTCAAGAATGCCCTATTTGGGATGGGGGGGACAAGGCCCCAGGTCTAGATGGGTTCACTGCCCTCTTTTATCAGCATTTCTCGGAACTTGTGGGGACAGAGGTTTGGGAAGTTGTAGAGGAGGCACGCAAAGGGAAGTTCATCCTAAAAGATATGAATAACACTCTTATTGCACTGGTTCCCAAAAAATTGGATTCTTCCAGCTTTGGTGACTTCAAGCCTATTTCTCTTTGCACTCTCCTTTACAAAATTATATCCAAAACCATGGCAAATAGGTTGAAACCATTCTGAGGTCAGTAATCTCAGAGGAATAGAGTGGCTTCACCCTTGATCGATTGATATACGAAGGGATCATTGTTGCCCATGAGGCTATTCATACGGTCCGGAAGGCGAAGACATAAAGGATGTTGGTTAAACTCGACATCCGAAAAGCTTACGATGAGGTTGACAGGGGTTTCCTCTTCAAAATCTTGGCAAAGTTTGGGTTTTCAAAGGAATGGGTAGAGTGGATTGAGGGTTGCCTCAACAATGTGTGGCTCTCCATCCTTGTCAATGGCAGTCTGCGGGGATTTTTTGAAACATGAAAAGGCATCAGACAAGGGGATCCAATATCCTTATTCCTCTTCATTATCATGGCGGAGGCTCTAGGCAGATTAATCAAACAAAAAAGAGATTCAGGCCTATGGAAAGGCATAAAGGTGGCAGCAGGAGAGCCAACCCTCTCACACTTGCAATTTGTTGATGACACCTTTCTGGGGAGAGGCCTCTTGCAGGGAAGCATGAGTAATGAAATCAACATTGGACAAATACACCTCCACCTCAGGCTAGCAGGTAAACTGGCTAAAATCATAAATCTATTTTTTTAACACCCCCCCAGCACCAAAGAGAAATATGCAAAGTTCTTGGCATGAGGAAAGGCTCCCTCCCCTCAAAATACTTAGGGATTCCACTTTTTGAGGGTGTTGGGAAGTCTGAAATCTGGACTAACTTGACCTCTACTATTTCAAAAAATATGACAGGCTGGAAGGGGAAATGGCTCTCATCGGCAGGCAGAATTCTTATGCTAAAATCAGTCATATCAGTAATGCCAGTTTTTCCAATGTTCTGCCTGAGAATCCCAACCAACATTATCAAAAAAATTGGACAGGGCATGTAGAAATTCTTCTAGAATGGATCGTCTCAAGAGGATAAAATCCCACTGCTCGCTTGGGATAAGATTTTCAAGTCCAAGCAAGATGGTGGTGCTGGAATCAGAAAATGGCAACTCATGAATACTACTATAGTGGCCAAGTTAATATGGGAAATCCAACAAAAACCAAACAACATGTGGGTTCACATCCTTTAAAGCAAAAAACCTTGACAACCCTAGTGATAACCGCATCCTCACTATCAAAAACCCCCCTCAGGGTTCTACTACGTGGAACTTCATTATTTCTTGCAGACCAATAATCACGGATCATATATCTTGGATAGTGGGTAATGACCAGTCTGCAAAATTTTGGGATGATTTATGGAGTGGACTTCCAGCCTTAAAAGGAAATGGTGAATTGCATGATCTATGCAATTACTTCATCAGGGCCTGGGGGGAAAACATCTCTGATTACCTAGAGCTAATTGAGGAAGCACATGGCAGAGAATGGAAATGGAAACCAGTGAACCATGAGAACTTATCAGATCAACTGAAAGTGACAATGCAATAAATCTTGAAGGGTAGAAGCATTCTTCTTACCTCAGATAATGATAGGGTGATGTGGTGTGCATCTAAAAGGGGAGAATACTCAGTGAAACTGGGCTACCATCTTTTGGAAAGGGCAGACAGGGAAGAACAATGGCCAACAAAACTTTGCTGGAGCAAACACTGCCTCCCCAAAGCGGGGGTTTTTTCATGGCTCGCTTCTAGGGGAAGAATCTTGATAGGAGAGAGAAGGAAAAAACTCAGATTTATGGGTCCCATGAAATGCCCAATGTGCGACAAGGATGAAGAAAATGTTGACCATCTCTTGGTCAATTGCAAAATAGCTAGCTCATGTTGGGAAATGATTCAACAAAAACTGGGATGGCATGGTCCCTTACAAAAGACTCTCAAAGATGTTTTGGTGGGATGGCCCTCTACCCCTGGTTGGTCTTGCCTCAATGCAATATGGAACATCAGCCCTTCCTCCCTACTATGGGAAGTCTAGAAGGAGAGGAATCACAGAATCTTCAGAGATCATAAAGAAACTTTATCCATGCTATTGAGAAGGATCAATAATTCAATAGAAGAAATGATGACCACCTCAGAAAACAACAAATCCATGAAATGTCCCTTCACTCAATCTAACAAAAGGATCCAAAATAGCTGGCCAGGAATCAAAATTCGCTCATGGGGTAATTGCCCGAAACATAAGGCCCACAACTAAAAGGAAGGAGTTAAATGGAAAACCCAGATAAGGACTGGATCAAAATTGATTTTGATGGGGCCTCAAGAGGCAACCCAAGGGTCTTTGGCATTGGTGCCATTGTGCGGGATTGGCAAGGTAACTTAATGGCCTTTGAAGCAGAAAGGATAATTGAAGGAACAAACAACATGGCTGAAGTGCGGGCAACCTTGCTAGGGGTTAAAATGGGATTGAAACTAGGAATCAAAAATCTTCACCTAGAAGGTGACTCGACTATCATTGTTGAGTCTATTCAAAGGAGTCACATTTGCGCATGGCACTTGCACCCATGTATAAACTACATCTATGAACTCCTCAACGGCTATGAAAATTTTAAAATCTCACATGTTAGAAGAGCAGGAAACATTGAAGATGATTGTGTATCCAACTAGGCGACTAACTTTAATGTGGTTGGGGCCAAGCAGTTTGAAAACTTCACCAAATTAATCATCAAAAGCAATGAACACTGGGAGCAATCATATCTACACATGGAATTATCCATGTCAGCTGAAAAGCTAGAGACGTAGAAAGGGTAACGAAGCAGATATGAACTCTTGCATGATAGATGGGATATGAAAATCCATCAGTGGGAGTGAAGGGATTTGACATCATGTCACCCCAACCCAAATCATTAATCTTTGCAGTGGTGGCGTCCAGGGGAATCCACACTTCATCATTTCATAAATGACGAAAAGATGACAGAATGCCACTTGGGCCAAACCTGCATAAATGACAAGTAGGTCTCTTTAACCCCGAATCGTGCTAAATTAATCATCAGAAGGAAAAGGAGGCTGATGAAATGGTAGGAACATCATGATGATGGGACGTCGATGGGACAAGAAATTTGTGCCAGGAAAAGTTTTAAATAAATGACAACTATTTATGCAGTGATCCGCATAAATGCTCATATCCTTTCCACCTCTCTTAAAGCTTTCTGTTTTCATTTCTTGTTGTTGGTCTAAAAAATTTGCAAGTGTTTGAACACAGGTCAGGAAAATTATAATGATGGAGGTGAACTTCACACTGAGGCCGGGGAAAAATAAGCAACAAAAGGGCTTCTTTGGCAAAATCAAGGTGAAAAGAATCTGAAAGCTCATGCGATGGACCACCAAGGAGCTGGAAGATGCGGTCATGGACACATTGGGCCCAAAATTCATTGTGGCTACTCACCGAGGATGCTTGAATGTGGACATCCCTTCAATGTTACTGGCATGGGCACTGGAACTCGAAGTGGAGCACGACGAGGTGAGGGAGGTGATGTTTGAGATTTTCAACAAGGACATCCTAGATGACATTGACTCTTTCCTTGAGTGGGCATGGCCGGGTGTGGGCTTCAACATCACAGAAGGCATTCCTGATGAAGACCGGGAGAGGGTGCAAGGCATAATCCCTTTTGTGCGATGGCAGTGGGGTGTGAACAAAGATGACTATAGGATGGACAAATTAATCGAGTGGGAAACCATAAAGGTTGCAATTTGTGAACGTCCCCCCCACCTGGTGAAAGGGAGGTGGCTTTGAACCTACTAATCCCCAGGAGAAGAAGGTCAGTGCGAAATTCCCACCGAGCATGCAGCAAATAAAGAAATAAAGAAAGGATGAAAACAAAATCCAGCTAAATTTTTTTGTGATATGGAGTCTAGTAATGACCAACACTCCAAATTTTGGCTTGGCCATAAAGGCATTTTGACTTTGAAAATGTTTGTCTCTACCCCTACTATGGCTTGTTGAAGCACGCCGAGTTACAGACAAGCTAAACCTGATGTAAGTGGCGGTAGTGCTACGTGCAGCTCAAAATATCTTGGGAATTCATAGTTGTGATGTAGTCTTTTCATATATACTTACAGTCTAGCTATTCATAGATGGTGTAGGAACTATGTTTAGAATCACAGAGATGTCGAGTGAAGAGGTTTACCACCCATTTTTTATGTTTGATGTATTACTGATTGTAATGGTTTTTGCACAATAGCAAGAATAGGCAGACCATATTCCACATACTTGAAATGTACTTTTTACCCCTTTTTTGATAATAATAAAACTCAACTATTACCGATAATATGTGTGTGTGTGTATTATGTGATATATATATATATATATATATATATATATATATATATATATATATATATATATACACACACTATTAGAAGAAATTAATATAATAATGACTCAGAGATATTGTGTGTGTGTGAGGTTACGTAATCAATTGTCATTATATTAATCATATAAAAATGAATAGACATGTCACGTGAAGGGACATGTCTCTCCTTGCCTCATCTTCAATATAAATGCAATAGAGATCGATGCATTTGGAAATACACAGAAAACATAAAGTGTTATTACATTTGCAGTGATTCCAAACTTTAACAAGAATTATCAAAAGATATTTTTTACAATGCATATCGAAAAATATACCAAAATAATATAAAATTGTTCTTATAACTAAATTTTGAAAAGAGAAAATAAATTTTTATATTAAATAAAAATATAATAAAGTTATAAGAGACGGAGCGTTTGAGCGAAACTTGGGGATTTTCAAAATTTGAAGACATTGAGATTGAGGATTAGGAAGAGGGCGATGATCTAGATGAATTTCAAAGAGTTTGGGAGGTGTTACTGTTGTTGGATGCATCTGCCTGTGATCGTGGGGTTGGGGTTGCTAGTTTGGGCCCTTATGCTACTTTTTTTTTGGGCTATGACCCTCCTTCTGCGATATTTTCTCCTCTAGTTTTGAATGGTGTCATTTGTTATGGTTGGACTCTATCTGCAGGGGGATGGTGATTAAATGTTCTACAGATATTGGAGTTTGTTTGCCTCGACATCTAGCATTAGCCTTTTACCTTTTCTGCTAGCACTTCCGCCTGGGGAATAACATGTTTGAATCTTGTGTTGTGTTGGTGTTCAATGACATGGATCACTCTGACCCTACCAATTTTGGGGGTGCATTCACGGGGGATTTTTTATTCCTCAATACCACTCTGGGCTTTTTCCTAGGTGATTGTGCATGCTAGGAGGTTTTGGAGGAGGTTTTCAAGACTAATTGTGTATGTTGATGTTATTAGCATTTTTTTATGATGCTTTTCATTGGTGTCTCTCTGGGGGGAGATTGGTTGATGCCCTAATTTTCTATGGGCTTTTGAATTTTCTTAGTTTTTTTTTGTTTGGAGAGGGTGCCTCTCATTTTTTGGTGGCACTTTTCAGTTTGGGTTTGCTCTATCTTGGGAATAAAGAATGGAGGACTCTTTAGTGTTATGGAGAGTGAAGAATGCTCCTTTTTTTTGGGTGGCTCCTTCATGTTATGATATGAACAAATATTTAATGACTCTTCAATCTATTGGAGAGTTGATGAGGTTTCTAGTTTGGCGGGCCTTGTGGATGGGGTTGTCTTTACCCCATTACTTTTAGACGGGGATAACAAGGTTGTGAGAAGGATGGTTACGTTTTGTGGAAGGAGACTGGGGTTTTGTTTCCTTTCTTCCCCAAGCTTGTGGTAGTTATGGTTTATGGAGGAGGTTCCTAGTGTAGTGGAGGCTTTCTTTTTTATGCAAGGTGCATTTGGTTATGCCCTAGTTGTTGTGTATGGTGAAGACACGGGTTGAGGTCATACCTATCGAAATTACATCCTATGATGGTTGTTTTAGTGGGTAGACATTTATCTCTCTAGATGCAGTATGGAGATTGAGGATTTTTTACTGAGTCGTGATGAAAGTTATTATCTATTACGATTCTCCTTTTTTCTTCTCGTTGGGACTATCCATTTTAGATGGTAAGGATGGTGGTCTTGTTTTCTGATTTGGCTAGTCATTTTTCAAAAAAAATCAAGGGCTTGTGCTAGTATGTGGCTTTTGGTTAAAGTTTGCAGCTAGTCTTGGGGCTATTATTTTAGAAATAATGGCGGCTTGGCACATTAAATTTTCTTCTTCCTCTTTCACGGTTCCTATGGAGGTGGAGACATGTTTCATGATTAAGGAGGTGAGTAACTTTATGTGGGCTTTGTATTTCTGTGGTTGTTTGGGTGTGGAAAGGATTCATGGTGTTCACTCCTTCTGGTTGATCTCTTCCTTTTCTGCTACTATAGAGGTGGGCTCCTTTTTTATTAAGGTGGAAAGGAGTTGTAGTGGGGAGGTGGTTTCTCAGTTAGGGAGATGTTATTCTTTTGTCTCATAATGGTTCAGACACCACTTTTTTCCATTGTTCCCACTTTGTGGGTTGTTGGTAGTGTGTTTATAGTGGCTTCTTTTGGAACTTGCATTGTAAGTGGCCACTTATGCTCTATTGTTTTCCTAGTGACCCTCTTGTTACTTTTCTAATTGTGTGCCTCTTGTGGCCCTAATTTGTTGCTACCAACACCTTTTTTGATGTGTTTTTGTTTTCTTGACAACCTTTTAGTTGTGTTATTGTAAGGGTTAGCCCCCTTGTTTGGTTGTTTAATTAATCAAAAAATATATAACAAAGTTCTTTAATTAAATGCCTATCTATTGAGAGGAAGTAAATAAAACACATTAAATGTTTTTAATGTTGTTTAACTTGTTTCTCAAATCTAGATGCTTCACCCCGTGATAGGGTTTTGGTTGATGTGGATTCTATCTTTACTTGATAGGTTTTCTAACATTCATAAGTGCAATAGCTTTCCCATTTGGCACAATTTTATTGTTGAAATGAGCTTTTTAGGAGCTTACAACTTTGTGAGTGCCTTCATCCTTAAAATTCTCAATTTATTTTCTATGTTTTGTTAATTGTTATGATAGGCAAAAGAAGGTTTTCATTGTTTCCTTGTTATGAGATGCAAGTATCTACTAGCTCCTCAAACACTTGTTTCTTAAACTCTTTTTTTGGAAACGTCAATATCCAATTTGGTCTTGGGTCAATATAGGAACACGAGGGGCCAAACTAGGCCCTTAAGTGACAATGGAACTTTTTTTAAAAAAAACATAACATTTTTTTTTTAAAAGTTTATGTCCAACCAATCTAAGTACAAGCAAAAAGAAAATAAAAAAATCATTATAAGTAAAGGACAGGTGCTTGGATGTGACACATATTTTTTTGCAAGTAAATTACTAGTTCTGAATTTTTTTAATAGGAAAAGTAATTGTCTAGCCACCCTAACTTGGCCAAAAAAAATATGAAATTTAATTTTTTAAATCTATAGTTTGTGAAGCATAGGATGCGACACATCTTTCAGATTGAAGAAACGTGAAACCATTTGAAAGTTATAGATGTTTTTCAATCACATATCAATCAAGACTTTGGATATAATGCATATATAAAATCCATAATAATTATCTATTAAATTCAAAATAAAGGATATGTAGAAAGTTGACAATTTTTTGAATAAATCTGTAGACACCTAAATTTAATCAGTAAATTTAGTTATCTTCTAGGCATTATTAATTAAATAATTACTATTTAATTAGCTACTAATGTCTTCATTCTAGTCGATTAATTTAATCAATTAACTATAGTCTAATTAATTAAATAGCAACCCACAACTATATATATATATATATATATATATATCAAGACAAGAGATATCCTTTACGAGGTGCCTATTGCTAAAACAAATTGATGAAACTAGGCGCCTCAAGAAGGATATATGTCATCTTATTAAATACAATGACATGCAATGTAAATTCAATAGTAGGTGCTCTGTTGTATATGTTAAAAAACAACCTGGAGTGTGGATAAGCGAATATAAAATGTTGGGTCCTCTTCTATCATCTTGAACTTCTCCTTCATATTGTACTTACATCAAAAACACATTTTATTAAATCAAAGATGATTAACAAAATAAATGAGCAACTCAGCTTAAATACTTAGAGAACAAAATGGAGCAAAAATGAAAATAATGATTTAGTAATAATTTCTTTGCAAAGATTAAAATGGGTGCAAACCTTTTAACCAAGTGTAATGTGTATTGTTGAGTAGTTTCAAAAATAAATTTATGTTCTTTAGTAACAGGAAATAACTATAAAAACACATGCATATGCAAATTTAGATTCAAGAATGCTTCTAAGGGATGTCCATACCTTGTTCCAAAACTCTTATACCTGTCAACAACATTTTCTCATATAAATATACACATGCATATGTCTAGTAACAGTCAATACATGTGTGTATTTTTCACAAATCTATTTTGTGTATATCCTTGCAATAAGACCACATATCTTGAGGCATTCTACAAAATAGTTCACATCCCTTGTCTGTGATTCCACATTTTACATGCATGATTTTCATGGTAGATCTGGGCTTGATCGAGAAACCAAACCCTACAATTTTAACATTGGAAGAAGGAAATACAAGTACCCTAATTCCAAGCCCTCATCTATAGGTAGGGGATTTATTTTGCAGCTCATTTGTAAAGAGGTTTCCCATATACATAATGTTGAGGATTCTCCATAACAATTTCAAAATTTCATATAAACAATTTTAGATATGTTTTTAAAATTTCCATATCAAATTAAATTTAACAAACGAAAACAACAAATACAAAATGAACTTTTAATTTATTACCCAAAAAGTAACAAAAACTTTTAATAACTACAATTAAATAATAAAAATTGTGCAGAGCATAAAAAGAATCAACATGTTGGGGTTTTACCCCCACCTTCTTCGACCTCAATAGATGAAGATGTAGCCAATGGTGGTTTGGCCACCACCATCTTCCGCTCAATGTGGTTGCAGAGGCACCATAAAATGGTGTCGCATAATCTGTGAAACCCCCTAACACTCTTTGCTTCTTCTCAATCAATACTACAAAATCAACAAGAATTAGTTTATGCATGCAAAATGGAAGAAATCTAATTGAAAGAAGAGGACGTTATATTTGACATGATGGAATCTTCAGTTACACACAAATAATATAAATATTTACTATTTAACAATTGTTCCACTACCTTTTTATCTGAGAGTCTGGGAAGCAAATTTTGACCCACACAAAGAAAGGATAAAGGAATATCCAGTATGGTTAAGCTTGCACAACCTCTCAGTAGAATACTGGGGTGATGAAACTCCGAGATAGATAGGAAGTATCATAGGAACTTTATTAAGAGTGGAGGAAGTGATAAATAACAAGGATGCCTCTATCCATCCTCATATTCTGATAAGTTTGCAGGAAAATGATCCAATACCGGATACAGTTACCCTGGGAATAGATAAAGCTGTTTGGAAATAGAGAATCACAATTTGGAATGACGGTGAAGGGAAGAAAGGTGCTCGGGAGAGGTGTAAGGAGGCTTTAGGGAAAGGAAAAGGCCTTGAGCAGGAAAAACTTCTCGATGAACTAGAGAAAAGAGTTCTAGAACAAGAAACAAAGAAGCCTGAAATAGCATAACAATTTATAGCAATGCTTTTGAATGACTCCCCATTATGGAGAAAGGGGTTCTAGAAGGCTATAGATGATTCTCTCTTAGGGGAACAAAGGGGAGAATGGGAAACCACCATTAGCCCTTCCACCCAAATAGTAAAATCTACACCTTTCTCGCAATACTTAGAAGCAGTGGAGAAAGAGCAAAGGCCTCCCTCCCCAAAAATCCTAGAAACCACCTAGAAGAATGAGATAAATCCTACTCAGAACTCTAACTATGTATATTGTGAGAAGATAGGCTTTTCGGTCATTCAAGACACCTTTGAAAACAAAATCCCTCTTCCGGAGGAACCAATGGGGGGACAAATAAGAGACCAACTAGACCTAGGGGATGGTAGAAATTTAGATAAAGAATTAGGGAAGTTTGGAATTGTCTCTGAGCATAGAGATAAGCAAGACTTCAAAGATATAGAGATTTCACCACTAAGGAACCTGAGAAAATCCTTAGAAGAGGAGAAGGAGAGTGAAGAAGCTTCTGAAGAATGAGAGTTAGAGTTTGAGGGACAAAATGGAGATAATGATTTAAATGATCTAGGCCTTTTTTAAACTATGGGAATCTTTGAGAAAAGAACAATTGTGCAAACTTCATCCTCTCACAAGAAACCTAATACTGGGAAGAAATAGAAGAGGTACTAAATCAACTAGGAAGAGGTTGGAAATGACAGGGAATGCGGCCAACCAAACCAAACTTTTAAGATAGGGAAATGGCTATGCCTTTTCTCGGGAGCCATGAAAACCCTATCATGGAATGTCAGGGGTTGCAATGCTCCTAACAAGATTTGTTTGATAAAGAGGTATCTTGATCAAACAAAACCGGACTTGGTGTTGTTGCAGGAAACTAAAATAAAATAGATGATGGTGAGTTTTTTAGGAAAAAGTTTGGGAGATGGAAATGTGAACTTGTGGAAGCCCAAGGCACATATAGAGGATTGGGTGTTCTCTAGAGTGAAGGGACTTTGGAGGTTACAGTTCAACAAACAAGTCAATATTGGCAATGGCTGAGAGTTTATGTGAAACAACTTCATTGTAATATCTCATTTTTTAACATTTATGGACCTAATAGTAGGACACAAAAAAGGATGTTATGGAACTCTTTGACGGGTATCTTGAATAATTTAGGTGATGAGGTGGTAGCTTTAGGTGGTGATTTTAATGCAATCCTTACCCCTGAGGATAAACAAGGAGGAAGGGGGTGGAGTAGTGAAATCCAAAGGGACTTTTTCTCCTTTGTCATGAGTTGTGTTCTGTTGGAAATTCCTTTTAAGAAAGGAGATTTCACATGGAAAAATAGAAGAGAAGGCTTCTTAAACATTGCTGAGAAGCTAGATCGATTCCTCTTAGGAGTAAACTAGGTAGACACTAATTGGACCAGTGATGCAAAGATTCTTCCTTTCCAAGGCTCATATCACTTTCCAATCTGTCTGAGGATACAACATGAAGCTTCCTCGGATAGATGTCCCGTCAAATTTGAGGTAATGTGGTTTACTGCAAGTGGTTTTAGTGACTTAATTTAGGAATGGTGGTCACAAGCTCCCAAGAGACCAGGTAATAAAGCTTTCATTTTTTTCAAAAAACTTCAATTTATTAAAGACCAATTGAAGATATGGAATAGGACACACTTAAAAAAAAAATTTGTGGAGAAACATAAAGTGGAATAAAAGCTTACAACTTTAAGCATGAGGGTTATTGAGAAGGGAATGGAGGAGGCTGACTTTAAGGAGGAAAAGAGATTACAAAAGGAATTGGAGGATTGGTTGAAGAGGAGGATATTTTATGGAGGCAGAAGTCAAGAGAGATATGGCTCAAGGATGGAGACCAAAACACTAAATTATTTCATAATTCTGTAAAACAACATAGAGCTAACAACAAAAAAATTAGAATCCAAAATAAACAGTGCATAGAGATTCTGGACAGAGATTTGATCAATGAAGAAGCAATTGCCTTTAAAAAGAAAAAAGAAAAAGCAACAGATAACAAAGATAGGCAACTTATAGAGCATTCCTTGGATTTGATACCAGCTTTGGTTACAGTTGAGCAAAACAGAGATCTACTTACCCCAATTTCTATGGAAGAAGTCAAAAAAGTTGTGTTTGGGTTAGTAGGTGAGAAGGCCCGAGGCCTGATGGTTTTCCAACAATGTTTTTCCAGAAACTTTGGCATATTTTTGGAAAGGAGCTATGGGAGGTAGTGGATGAATCAACAAAAGGGGGGTTTGTTTCAAAGGATTTAAACACAACCTTAATTTCTCTAATTCCAAAGCGATAAACACAGACTAACTTTGAGGATTTTAGGCCAATAGAGATGTGCAATACAGTCTACAAGATAATTACTAATAGACTTAAGAATATCTTGAACACAATTATATCTGAAGAGCAAAGTGGCTTCTCCTTGGGTCATTCAATTGTTGAAGGTGTGGTGATTGTACATGAAGCAATCCACTCAATTACGGCCTCCAATAGTTATAAAATGATGGTTAAGCTAGACATTAAAAAGGCCTATGATGAGGTTGACAAAAACTTCTTGATGGAGGTTCTAAGCAGATTTGGTTTTGAGAAAGACTGGATTAGATGGGTTTAGAGCTGCATTGAGACCCCAATATTCTTGGTGGTGGTAAATGGGAGTCACCAAGGTTTTTTTGAACAGGACAAAGGAATCAGACAAGGTGATCCTCTCTCCCCTTTTCTTTTCATCATAATGGCAAAGGTTCTAGGAAGATTGATTACTCAAAAATGAGAAAGGGGTGTCTAGAAGGGAATTCAAATCATAGGAGGCCCTCTCTTATATGAAATTATTTGATGATACTTTCTCAGGAGGGGATGCCTCAGACCAGGAAGCGAGAGTGATGAAATAAAATTTAGATTTATATGGGAAAGTATCAGGTCAATTGATCAATTGAAGGAAATATGAAATATATTTCTTTAATATCCCACAATATATACAATCCAGGATCAATAAAATTTTAGGCATGAAAATAGGCCTCTTATCTGGTAGATATTTGGGCATTCCTCTTTTCAAAGGAGGTAACAAAGCTGAGTTTTGGAAGGACTTAACTGAGAAATCTCTAAAAAAGATGGAGGGTTGTAAAGGTTGATGGTTATCCTCTGCAGGAAGAATTCTCATGTTACAAACTATGATTTCTGCTATGTTGGTGTATTATATGATTTGTCTTGATATTCTGAAGAAAGTGGTGAAGATTTTGGAAACAAAAATGAGAAAATTCTTCTGGAGTGGTGCAAATGAAGAGGATTAAATACTACTTGTGGCATGGGAAAATATATGTAAACCAAAGGCTCATGGAGATGCATGGATCAGAAATTGGCAAATTATGAATAAGGCTCTAGGGGCAAAACTGATATGGAGTATGTATAAAAACACTGACCTTTACTGGGCAAGAATCCTCCAAGCAAAGTATTTAGATTCTAGAGAAAGCACTAGGGTTATAACAATTAGAAATCCCCCTTTTGGGTCAGCTATTTGGAACTTTATGATGTCATGTCGCCCAGTCATAAATGAACATATCACATGGAAAATTAGAAATGGTAGTTCTGCCCTCTTTTGGGAGGACTCATGGGAAGGTCATGATGTTGTAATGGAAGATATGGATGTTATGAACTTGAGGGATTACTTATGAACAAATTGGGGAGAAAGAGTCAAGGATTACATGGAAAAAGTTGAAAGTGTAGAAGGAATTAAATGGGAGTGGAAAGGGATTGACAATGAGAATCTCACCTTAGAATAAAAAGAGAAAATGAAATCTATTCTTAAAAGTGGGAAGGTGTCCATAATTGATAAAAGTGATAAGATCAGATGGTGTGGTTCCTTATCAGGTGAATACTCAGTGAAGCTGGGTTATAAGATGATAGATAATCTAGAGGCACCCCAGGTTTTCTCATAGGATCTATGCTGGAGCAAAGGAATATTACCAAAGTGAGGGGTTTTTGCATGGTTAGCATGCAAAGGTAGGATCCTGACTGCAGAAAGGAGAAAGAGGCTAGGCATGAAGGGACCTACTCAGTGTGCATTATGTGAACACAATGAGGAAACAATATATAATTTATTGATCTAGTGTGAATTTGCAATGCAGTGTTGGAATTTTGTTCAAAGTGGATTAAATTGGCAGGGGCCGAGAGCTAACACAGTGAAAGAGGTGTTTGAAGGATGGCCAAGGGTGAACAAAAAATCCACCTTATCAAGTATATGGGTTATTACCCCCTCCATGGTTGTATGCGAGGTGTGGAAAGAATGAAATAGGATAATTTTTAGAGGGGAGAAGGAATCAATTAGTAGATTCATAAACCGACTGCAACATGCTATTGAGGAGGTGGTGAGCACATCTACAACAAGGAAGCAATTTTTAAAAATTCTCTACACAAAAGAAGATAGGATTATTTAGATAAAATGGCTAGGAATCAGATTTAGCTCACCTGTAGGAGCTCTAGTGACCAGGTAGAGGAAGGTGGAAAAAGAGCAGATTAAATGACAATCCCAGGAGGTAGAATGGACAAAGGTAAATTTTGATGGTGCAGCCAGACATAATATGGGCCAGAGTGGTGTAGGAGTGATTTTTAGAAATGAAAAAGGTGACACTTTGTTGATGGCAACAAAACGTTGTGAGGATGACACTAATAATATGACAGAGTGCAAGGCTGCATTACTAGTTGTGAGGTTAGCAAAACAAAAAGGAATTAAAAATTTGCACTTGGAAGGTGACTCCCTGTTGGTGGTGCAAGCAATTTCAAACTTGTCTACAAATGCTTGGCATTTAGAGAATTATATTTAGTCTATCAGAGAACTATTAATTACCTTCAAAAAAATTAAAATTACATATATTAAGCGGGAAGGGAATACATAGGCTAACAACCTTTCTAAATGGGCTTTAAATTTGGCGAAAGTGGGTGAATTATGGATAGAGGAGTTAAATTTACCAAATTTAGTAAGCAACTGAGGTGGCAAAATGCTGATGTAAGGGTGCATGAACTTTTAGAGTTTGAAAGCAAGATAGATTGCGACAGACTCTATGAGGTGTTTTTCACTCATGTCCACATCATTATTGTATATAATGGTGTGCAAATAATAAAATGGATGATGATTTTAGTTAAGGAAGGCAGGCTGAATGTGTGATTATGCTTTGAATAATGTGTCGATGTCCTCAAAGGATGATAATTATTAATGTCTATGGCAGAGTTTGGTTATAAAGGTGTTTTAAGATGGCGATTTGAAAACTAAACACATCATTGATAGTGGTTTTTTGGAGTCGAAAGGTGCTTTGCTTTGTTTTTTGGCAGGTAGTGCAGAAAGCAATGGAGCCAAGTTTTACCTTTAAGACACAACGTCAGCAGAAGGGGATTTATGGACCTGTGGAGGATCATAGGGTGCAGATGATGCTAAAATGCCCATCTAAGGAGGTCATTCAAGCTTTTCAACAAACTTTAGAGCCACTTTTTCATGAAGCTAATCATAGATGGAAACTTCAGGTTGATATAGCAACCATGATCATGGCATGGGGTTTGGAATTGGGTGAACATGAGCAAAGTGTTGAATGGGTGATGAAAGCCCTCTTTGAAGCAGATTTAATTGCAAATGTGGACTCCTTGTTGGAGTGGGCTCACCTAGGATGGGCTTTCGACTATAGTGAATGTTTCAACAATGAGGAAGAAGGGATAGCAGTGTTAGTAATAACTGGGGGGGGTGAATCAGTGGCCTCAAAAATTAATCCTTAAATCAAACTTTAAAAATTATAACCACAAATTATGCCTCTAGTTATCTTCTGTCCTACAAGATGAATGCCTTGAAATAATTATATTAATTTACTACTTGTCGGATTGCTTTGTAAAACCTTCTTCTGTATGTTTACCGATAAGCAGTAAACTATTTATCGAAACACAGTAAATATGCAGAGTATACCAATCAATCTAGAATTGCATATGTGAAATGTAAAACAGTAAAGTAATGAAACATAAACACATAACACATAGATTTTTACTGTGGAAACCCTGTTAGGGGAGAAACCACTGGGACCGGTACCCCAAATTTTCACTCTTCTGAAGTGAGCTCTGTTAGGAGACAACCCTATTAAAGGTTACAAACACACTATTAGGTGTGACCTTGTTAGAGGATTTAAAAGATAGTTTGTCACCTAGTATCTGGCATCTAATGCTACCATCCTTGATCAAAAACTCACTTGGCCTGTCAATAGGTATCGGGCATATCCAATGCTACTTTCTATGATCAAACTTTTTGATACTCCTTGGGATGTATCTCAATTACAAAAGACTTTTAAGTCTTGCTCGGTTAAGAGACTTGATGCTTCAATGGTTAAACTAAAACATTAATGATTTTTTCACATATACAACTTGAATTGCAGATTTTCAGATCTATTGTAAGTGCATTACCTCTCTAATTAATATAATCAATTATATACCTTTGCTCCACACTGTTCTACTTTGTGATGTTGTTTCACTGTTCATCGGTGTCTGCAGAATCTAGCTCTTTCTTTAGCTTGTTGATCAGGTCTGAAAGAAGATTTTCTTCTCCTTTAGAATCTCTTTGGCATCTTCCCTCTTTTCTCTTCACCCCACACAATTTGTAATGAATTGGTTTTGTTTCTTTATAGACACGTTTCAGCATTTCTTGGCTTTCTTAATTCTTGACGTGATCCATAATTTTTGCCAATTAGATTTGAATCAAACTCCAGTTTTATCTCAAAGAGATCTTCTTTCCAACTGGACAAATCAACTTTAAATAAATTTACTTATCTCCAACTTTATCTGGATGATTAAAACAATGATAAGTATCAGTTAAGTCTATCTTTAGCTTCTTGACAACTAAGCATTTTGTCATTTTTAAACTCTTTGCTCTTTCGTTCAACACTTCAATTAGTCATCGGTGATAAATGACTGTTCCATTGGTGTGACTTTAGTTGTCATCGGGATCTCCATCCTTGTCTTTTTCATCGGGCAACACTATAATTCTATCCGTCAGGTTACTCTGTGTTTTGCTTGTCGGGCAACACTGTGACTTTGCTCGTTGGTAATGTTGTGCATTTGCTCATCGAGTAACACTGTGACTTTTCTCTTTTACTATGTCCATCAGTGTGCACTTCGTCGGTGTATGCAGTCACTTTGTGAATACTTGGCTTATATGCATTACTGATGGCATAGCCTTTGATTCATCGGTTATTTGAAGTCTTTGGTAGTATTTCCATGACCATACAGATTATACCAAGTTGACATCAATGAAAATACAATACATTAACTGATTTAATGCCTTGCATGATCATCTACTTAATATCTTCAAACATTCAATTAGTTACATGTCATCAATCTCTCCCTTTGGCATTGATGGCAACACACTACATTATCATACTATACTATTACTAATACAATATGAAATATACAGTTTCATCAAGCTTTCCTAATGTAACTATTACAAATGTATGGATTTTGGTAAGCTTAAATAGTGATGCAGTGCAAGGCAGGAGAATCCCCAATGGAGATGTCCTAGCCCCCAGCAAATATCCACACAATAGAAGATAATAACAATACAGAGATTTATATCCACACAATGCAAATACTCATAATAAAA
>MU228221.1:527421-539211 GCA_018584345.1 Thuja plicata
TACTGCATGTGCAATATCTGGTCTAGTATGTACAACATACATGAGTTTTCCAATCATTGATCTGTACAAAGTCTAATTTACCTCTGATGACTTGTCCTCCTTTGTCAGCTTACATCTAGTTGCCATCGGTGTTCCAACTGGTTTGGACTCTTCCATCTTGAATATTTTCAATACTTCTTTGATGTACTTGGATTGTGTAATGAAAATACCTTCATCTTGTTGCATGATCTATAGACAAAGAAAGAACTTGATCTCTCCAAACATAGACATCTCAAACTCTTTGCTCATCTCATTTGAAAATGATTTGCATAGCATATCATTGCCTCCAAATATGATGTCATCAACAAATATCTCAACAATCAAAATGTTAGCACCAGTATCTTCCTTCAAATAAAGATTATTGTTTTCACTAGTCCTTACAAATCCAATACTTATAAGATAGGAATGAAGTCTTTCATACCAGGCTCAGGGTGCTTGTTTCAATCCATACAGGGCTTTGTAGTCTACATACCATGTCCCTCTTGTCTGGATCAACAAACCCTTCTGGTTGTTCAATGTATACCTCTTCTTCAAGTATTCCATTTAGTAATGCAGACTTGACATTCATTTGATATACCTTGAAGCCTTTACATGCAGCATAAGCAAGTAATATTCTTACTCCCTCTAGCCTAGAAACGGGTGCAAAAGTCTCTCCATAGTCAATCCCTTCTTCTTGTGCATACCCCTTGCATACTAGTCTTGCTTTATTTCTGGTGACTTCTCCATTCTCATTCAGTTTATTCCTGAATATCCATTTTGTACCAATGACATTCTTGTCATCTGGTCTTGGTACAAGTGTCCATGTCTTGTTTTTCTCAATCTGCTCAATTTTCTCATTCATAGCACTAATCTATTCATCATTATCAAGTGCAGCATTGACATATTTTTGCTCATAATCACAAATAAGACATCTTGTGTATTGAGGCTTACTGCCAGTTCTCATACCAGCCTTCTTTTCTCCAATGATCTGGTTATGTGGATGGTTCCTTCTAACATATCTGGAAAGTACAGGTTCAACTCTTTGTCTATCAGCTTGATCATCATTTTGTCCTTCATTTTGTTCTCCATCACTTTGTGCATCATCTTGAGCAATATCCTGATCGTCGGTATTTGTAGCCTGATGCTTGGGTGCAATGATCTATTGCTCAGGAGCTCTACATTGTTGGTCAGGTAGAGTGTTAGGTTCTTCATTGTATACAAACCTATTGTAGTCCTCTATTTCTTTTGTGCTTTCTTTTTCATTCTTCTCTGCAAATTCATCTATCTTTGCATTTGCACTGTCAACAATTTTGTTAGAGGCTTTATTTAGACATTTATAAGCCTTGCTCTTGGTGGAATACCCTAGAAAGGTTCCTTCATCACTCTTGGAGTCAAGTTTTCCATTTCTATCATCTTTTAAGATATAACATTGACTGCCAAATTTTTTGAAATAACTTACATTGGGTGTGTATCCATACCATAGCTCATCAGGTGTCTTCTTGGTGTCTTTCTTCAATTGTACTTTGTTTAATGTGTAAACAATAGTACTGATAGCTTCCCTCCAGAAGATTTGGGTGATGCCTTTCTCTATTATCAGTGTCCTTTCATAATCAACTATGGATCTATTCCTCCTTTTAGCAATTCCATTTTGCTGTGGTGTTCTTGGTGTAGAGACCTGTCTTTTGATTCCATGGTCATTACAAAAGTTAGTGAATTCATCTGAAATAAATTCCCCTCCCCTATTTGATCTTAAGCATTTCAAATCTTTACCACTTTGTTTCTCAACCATTTCCTTATACCATTTAAACATATTAAATGCTTATGATTTATCTTTTAGAAACATGACTGTCATCATTCTAGAGTAATCATCAACAAAGAGAATAAAATATCTATCACCATAATAACTTGTTGTCCTCATAGGTCCACATAAATCAGTATGGACTAATTCTATAATGGCATCAGATGTATGAGTTTTTCTTTTGAAACTAGACTTTGTCATCTTACCTTTTTGACAATTCTTACACATGATATTGTCGGGCTTGGTCATCGTCGGTAAGCCTCTTACATTTCTCTTTCTACTTATTTTTATCATGTTGTCAAAGTTCACATGACACAATTTTTTGTGCCACAACCATATGTCTTTGTTTCTATCCATTAAGAAAGTGGTGTCAGTATCATTCAGATAGAATAAGTTACCTTTTGTCTTCTCACCGGTACCAATCAGATTTCCTGATTTATTGAAGATCTTTGCTTTCTTATTTTCAAATGCTACTCTGTGACCTAAATTATTCAAATAAGAAACACTCAATAGATTATAATTCAATCCTTTCACCCAATAAGCATTTTCACATTTTATCAGGTTATTCAACATTATAGTCCCTCTACCTTCAACTGGACAAGGTGTATCATTACCCATTCTTACTGATCCACCATTATAGTATTCAAAAGTCTCAAACTTTTGTTTTTCACCAGTCATGTGGTGAGTGCAGCCACTATCTTTGATCCAGACATAATTTTTACTTACTTTAGATATGAGTGCAGTTTCTACATACCTTTCTTCATCATCATCTGAATCATCTTTTACTGCCACAAACACCATATCGATGTCTTCATCAGATTTGGTGTCAGTATCATCATCTTTGCATTTAGCTAGGTAATTGGCCTTCTTTCCTTTGTCCTTGTAGTCTTGGGTATCTCTTATTTCTGATTGTCAATTGCTTCTATAATCACCTCTATCAGAATTCTTTTCAAATGACCTGTCATTACTTCTGTTATCTTTTCTTCTATTAGGACATCTTGCAGAAAAGTGTCCAATCTCATTACAATTAAAAAAAACAAGCGGTAATTTACCTTTGCGTCTTTGCATTCTTCTTTCCATAAGTGCTTCAATTTCATCAAGATCTTCTTCTTCACTTTCACTATCACTATCTTTTCTCATAGTGTGTTTATGAGTTGATTTACTTATTCTAAAAGAAGATTTGAATGCAGACTATATGTTTGGTAAGACACTATTATCAAAATTGTTCATCTCAAATGAAATCAGTCTTCCAATCAAACTGTCTAGAGTAACATTGCTATTTTCTACTGCTTTCATTTCTTGTATGGTAGATACTCTAATAGCATAAGTAGGCAGTAAGGTTCTTAGAATTTTACTTACCACTGTATCTTCTTCTAGTACACCTCCAGCTCCTCGAATAGCGTTGAATACATCTTTGATTCTTGTGTTGTACCATGTGATGTTTTCACTTTCTTTCATTTTGAGATCATCAAACTTTCCTCTAAGGCTTTCTGCCTTGGCTCTCAAAACATTCTTGTCACCACCATGTACAAGCATCGATTTGTCCCACATCTACTTTGCAGTTTTGCAGGTTTTGACATCTTAAAATTCAGAATCGAAGAGTGAGGAAGCAAGTTCTATCATCATGCAGTTGTGCTCATGCTTCTCTCTCATTTGTTCAACTGTGGGTTCTCCTGTGGGCAACACATGTTTAGTATCTAAGTATTGAGTAACATCATTTCCAATACCTGATAAGTGGAGTCTTATTCTGCTCTGCCATGAAGCAAAATTGTCTTTGTTCAACTCGGGCACATCTCGTTTGTTCATCTTCTAATTTTTAGCTTAGGTCTTGAAACCTTCCTTCTAAGCACACAAGATTTGATACCAATTGTTAGTAATAACTGAGAGGGGGGGGGGGGGGGGGGGGGGGNGGTGAATCAGTGGCCTCAAAAATTAATCCTTAAATCAACCCTTAAAACTTATGACCACAAATTATTCCTCTAGTTATCTTTTGTCCAACATAATGAATGCCTTGAAATAATTATATCAATTTACTACTTGTCGGATTGCTTTGTAAAACCTTCTTCTATATGTTTACCGATAAGCAGTGAACTATTTACCGAAACATAGTAAATATGAAGAGTATACCAATCAATCCAGAATTGCATATGTGAAATGTAAAACAGTAAAGTAATGAAACATAAACACATTACACATGGATTTTTAATTTGGAAACCCTATTAGGGGAAAAACCACTGGGACCGGTACCCCAATTTTTCACTCTTCTGAAGTGAGCCCTACTAGGAGCCAACCCTGTTAAAGGTTAAAAACACATTGTTAGGTGTGACCTTGTTAGAGGATTTAAAAGATAGTTTGTCACCTAGTATCTGGCATCTAATGCTACCATCCTTGATCAAACATTCACTTGGTATGTCAATAGGTATCGAGCATATCCAATGCTAATTTCTATGATCAAACTTTTTGATACTCCTTGGGATGTATCTCAATTACAAAAGAATTTTAAGTCCTGCTCAATTAAGAGACTTGATGCTTCAATGGTTAAACTGAAACATTAATGATATGTTCACATATACAACTTAAATTGTAGATTTTTAGATTTATTGTAAGTGCATTACCTCTCTGATCAATATAATCAATTCTATACCTTTGCTCCACAGTGTTCTGCTCTATGATGTTGTTTCACTATTCGTCGGTGTCTGCAGAATCTGTCTCTTTCTTCAGCTTGTTGATTAGGTCTAAAAGAAGATTTTCTTCTCCTTCAGAATCTCTTTAGAATCTTCCTTCTTTTCTCTTCACCCCACACAATTCATAATGAATTGGGGTTGTCTCTTTATAGACATGTTTCACCATTTCTTGGTTTTCTTGATTCTTGGTGTGATCCACAATTTTCGCCAATTAGATTTAAAGCAAACTCTAATTTTATCTCAAAGAGATATTCTTTCCAACTAGACAAATCAGCTTTAAATCAATTTACTTATCTCCGGCTTTATCTAGATGATTAAAACAATGATAAGTATCAATTAAGTCTATCTTTATCTTCTTAAGCATTTTGTTGTTTCTAAACTCTCTGTTCTGTTGGTCAACACTTCAATTAGTCATCGGTGATAACTGATTATTCTGTCAGTGTGACTTTAGTTGTCATTGGGATCTCCATCCTTATCTTTTTTGTCGGGCAACACTGTAATTCTGTCTGTCGGGTTACTCTATGTTTTTCTCGTCGGGCAACACTGTGACTTTGCTTGTCGATAATGTTGTGCATTTGCTCATCGGGTAACACTATGACTTTGCTCTTTTACTCTGTTCATCGATGTGCACTCTATTGGTGTATGCAGTCACTTTGTGAATACTTGACTTATAGGCATTACTAATAGCATAACCTTTGATTCATCGACTCTTTGAAGTCTTTAGCAGTATTTCCATGACCATATAGATTATATCAAGTTGACATCAATGAAAATACAATATATTAACTGATTTAATGCCTTGCATGATAATCAACTTAATATCTTCAAACATTCACTGCTAAAAAAAAAATATCTTCAAACATTCAATCAGTTACATGTCATCAAGCGGTGGGCATCATCCCTTTCTTATGGTGGCCAAAATTGGTTAAAAAGGAAAGCTATCTGAAAGATAGAAAGGTGGGCTGGGAAAAACTAAAGTTGGGCATTGTGCATTACTATGAGAACTGGAAGTTTTCAGAGGTGCCTTCTACATTTCCTAAGAGGAGTTGGTCAGCCCGTAACAGGAAAGGGAAGGTGGTGGTAAAATATGAAGTTTAAGTTTTAAACCATGATGGTTTAGGAGGTTTTTTTATTAGGTTTTGACAATGAAAGAACAAGCTGCTCCATGAAAATCAGATTCTAAAACAAATAATTTGATAATGGGGGTTTGTGTGAAACGCCATAATATGTGCATCATAGCCTAAACTTATGGTGGAAGATGAATTGGAGATGGAGCTTACCATTTTTTTTGACATGGAAGCTGGAAAGCAATTGTCTGCTCAGGAGTTCTTTGGCAAAGGTTTCGGAAGTGATGAAGGAATGTGGCCGAATATGTTTATAGAATAAAACCACTTAGATGGCGTTGGTTTTTGTTGAGTATTTCTGTGTTATCACATGTTTACAAATATGTAAAAGTTATAAGGGTGATAGGAAGGGGGATGTCTTAATTAGGCATGATAATCATTGTAATGGGTTAGAAACATGAAGCTGAATAGAGCTTATCTACTAGACTTGTAATTTTCTTACTATTAATAAAATAAATATTATTACCGACCCAAAAAAAAATTCCACTACCTTTCTAACTTTTCCACTTCTTCAATTAGTTACATTTTTACCGATAGATGCCACCTTAGTTTTGTTGAGACAAACATCATTTGTTTTTTAAATGTCCAAATGTTTACATCCATTGTTGATGCCACTCTAGAAAGCCTCTCAAATTAATTAAACAAATATCATTATTTGTCTTAATTAATTGATTTGCCTCATTTTCCTTCATTTTGGATTAAATAAATCCTATTTAATCTATTTAAGCACATGGTGGTGAGCCCAACTAATGGCTCTATTTTGTCAATGTTTGCTATGTTTTTGTTGTCCTTGTCAAGTGTCTAGTCATGGTTAAAGGGTTTTAAGACTTGTTTTTTGTGTACTTTCTAATGTTTAGCTAAACTTTGTGTCATGGTTGAACTTATCTCTAAACTACCTTCTTAATATCCTAATAGTTATAGCTCTATAATTTATCTATGTTAATTAGAGTTATGGTTTAATGAATGGTTATCTTGCAATGAAATGTATATACGTATGTTGTGCACACTAATGCTATGATGCAGGAGTAATTAAGAAGCAAAACCAGTCAAGCCTGCACTCAAGGAGATTCATGCCATGCATGTAGCCAAGGACCAAGTCAAGATGGTTAAGCGGTAGCCAACAAATGAAGAATTCAATATCTGGTTAACAATAGCTCACATGGAGCTTTAATGATCATCCCTAAAAAGGAGTAGATCTAGAAAGAAGAGGTCGTGATATATCTTCTCTACAACCGAACAACTAAATGTTCCACATTTGTTGCATAGTCTTCCTTCTTTCTTGCAATGTAATAATGTATGTCCACCTATCTCTTGGGAGTGGAATAGGTAGTTGTTAGAGTTATTTAGTAGTTCTCTTTAAATAAGTTTTGATGCTTTTTCAAAAGGTTAGTTAGAGAGAAGAACATTATGTTGTAGTTTTCTATCTTCAACATATAAAAAATAGTTTCATCTTATGTAACAACACTTTCTTGGATGAATAAAATGATGTTTTGAGTTTATAAGCATCTTTGTTAATTTTGAAAATACTCATCCAAGTGGGCCCATTTTGTGAAGATTTCCCTGTTTTAGTTTAGTAGTTAATTTTCCTTCATATCATATTTATTGTTTTAGCATTTGTCTATTCCTACAGCCACTAGAAATAGTTTCCTGTGACTATTCCTACAGCCAAGGTAGACAGAGTAATTTCCTGTCTATTTTTTCTAAACAATATTGTTGTTAGTTGTTTGAGTTCAATTCCACTAGTATATTCTATTGAGCATTTGAGTTGTTTCATTTCATTTTCTTTAACTTGTAGGATAACATTGCTTTGGCTAGGACTTAATGCACATACAATGATGACCCATTTCAAGTACATGTTCCTGGGTTGGCAAGTAAATGAATCTTCATTATAGGAAAGTTAGCTACTTAGAATGGATGTCCAATCCTTGAGTTGAAGTTTCGAAACCTAGTTATTGATCTAATTGGGAAGTCTAACATTTTTGGCATTGTTGTCATATATGGTGTCAAACTAAGGACCTATTGCAGCCATGATTTTTAGTTGTTTTAGTCTCATTAATGTTATCTTTATCTCTCCTTAGATTCAATCAATGTTAAGTTATATTCTAGTTCAGTAGTTTAAATCCATTTACATGCATAAAGACAAGAGAAGACATGCCTTGGGAAGATCTCTACCTAATGATCCTCATCCTAGTAACCAACTAGGAGAGATATTTGTTCACCAAGAAGAAGAAGAGAACCCCTATGTTGATGCCATTGCAAATTTATCCTCTTCCTCCTCTTCCTCAGAAGAAGAAATCATTGATGCAAATCACTTCGCTGATATATTTTCCAATTTGAATATTCCTCCACTTGGGGGTGTGTGCTAAAAATGTGTCACACTTCTATGAATCAATTCAAGGTTGCTCAAAAATGAGGCCTCAAATATAGATTCATAGCTCCCTAGTCATGGAGTGCAAAGGTTTGTGATGGAGGCCCTCAGATTGACCTAGTTGTGCCTATGCAAGTACACCATGAAATGAGAGATTCAATACATGAAAATGACAACTATTCTATATGATTGCAATGCATAAAAGGAAATTAATCTAAATGATAACACTGCAAGATTATTCTATGAAAGAAAATATGAATTTAATCTAATATGAATCTAATCTACATGAATAGCCATGGATGCAAGAAGAAGAAGACAAGAAGAGAGAAGTTGCAATATCCAAGCCAAAGTGCTCAAATTCTCCTCCAAAATTGCTCTCCAAACCTGCAACATAACAATACATAAAAATTCTATACGAGAATGAAAAGGAGAGGTTTCCTTTTATAGGAAAGTGAAAGGTTGAGATTAAGAGGCAAAAAGAAATGAGCAATGGTGGAGATTAAATCTTGATTGATCCATGTGCTCATTAAAAGCAAAAAGCCCACCACTTAGAAAGATGTGAAGAAAAAGGGATTTTAATTAATTTTTTATTTAATTTATTTCCTTTTTCATCAAATAAAGTGCTTTAAGTGGGGATTTTTATTTATTTAATTAAAAGAGGGGTTTTCTTTTAATTAAATAAATTAGAAGAATTTAATTTAATTTAATGGGAGGAATTTAATTTAATTAAATAAGATGAATTTTATTTAATTAAAAGGGAGATTAAATCTTTTAATTAAATAAAAATGATTAAACCTTAAGAAATATTAAAATAATTGAATTAATTACGATTTGATCAAGGAAATTGTTTTGAATTAAAAATATTGCAAAGCATTGATTCAGAAATTGATAAATTGATAAAATGATAAATGGGGCCCATAGTCTAGGCGATCATTTTAGGGTGCATACATTTGCCCCTCTTTGACTAATGTGTGATCATTCTGGGAACACGTGTAGTCAAAGAATGCAGTTGAAGTGTGAGATCAATTTGGGATCACAAAACAACACAGACATCAACACCGTTGTAAATAAGTAATTGACATCAGAACAAAGATAAGCTGATTGTAAAAAAGACAAGATCAACACCGTTGTAAATAAGTAATTGACATTTCCAAGATAAGAATCTCAAGCAAGGTTGCCCCAAGCGAAGCGATTGATAGGATTGATAAAGCTGAATCAAGGATTTAATTTTGATAGGTACTGCCCCCTCATGATAAAAATCAAAATGAGATAGAGGAGAAACAAAAAATTGATAAATTTGATGAAATCAAACTAAAGATAAGGTTCTTGATGTAAGATGAAATATATAAAGATCAAAGAACCAAGGTAGATCACCAAGCATGAAATATTATGCCCCAAGGTTGATTAGAAGAAAAGAAGTGGGGTGAAAGCGAATGGAAGATAGAAGTTTGGAAGAGGTGGAAAGAAATGGAGAGAAGAAAGAGAATTTGCCTTAAGAAAGAGATGCCCCAAAATCAATCAACTGTTTAAGATAGAAAATTTTGATTGAGATCACGAAAGAAGATAAGGAAATGAAGATCAGAATGTGATCATAGTTGATTAAATGTCCACAAGAAAGATGAAGGAAAACCCTTGCAAACTCATAATGCGGCCTAAAACTACAAACTAACATGAGGTCTAATAATGCAAGCTATATGAAAATGCAAATGTGTACTTGCAATAGAGAAATTGTAACATAGGACTTTGCGTTCATCATTCATTAGAGAATGTTAACGAACTTATTTTCATCATTGGGCCATTATTAACGGACATCGTAAAATCACACAATCATCACTAATCACAAGTGAAACTATGAAGATATGAATGTGATTTATATCAGATTGGAATGTGGAAAGATTCTAACATAAGAATCAAAGACATAAAGGTCAAGATGACTGTGATGTTAGCTTACCCAATTTAATATAGCAAAACCACACTCGCATCAAGGCATATAGGCCAAGATGACCAGCAGAACGGTTGTGCAAAAATAGTGAAGCATAAAGCCATAAGCAAATAAAAACATGTTCCATGCCCCAAGTCCTCTAGCTATGCATCCCGGAGAGACTTATTAGACAAGGACACTCAACGAAAATCAATAACATACAACACACAAAGAAAAGATCATGACATAGCTCAAGCATTAAGTGTTGCGTTTAAAAATTTAAGTGTGTTAACTGATACTAAGTTCTGAGGATAAGTATCGAATGCTTGCAAGAAGGTAAGATCACATGACAAAATGGGTTAAGACCAAATCGATTAGTGTTAAAAAATACTCAATGTCAAGGGTTGTATTGAAAAATACAGTTGGGGTGGTGTTGAAAAATACCATTTGTGAGATGTCCTAAAGACGAACGCATCCAAGAGACCAAAGCTAACACAATTATGCCCCCTAGACAAAGACAAAGACAAATTTTAAACCAAGGCAACAAAGACAAGGCATGATGGAGAAAGGCTAAGTGTCGCGGACATGCGCTAAGAAACAGGGGTGCAAAGGCCTCAAGTAGCGCCTGTTTCCAGGTTTTCACCACTTGGATTTTATTACAATTTTTTCTCTTTCATTTTTTTCATTTTTTTCTTCTTTTTTTTCAGGACTTTTTATATTTTTTAGTACCAAGGCGCCTGTTTCCAGGTTTTCACCAAGGCACTTTTTCTATTTTTTTGAATTTTGAATTTTTTGACTTTTTTGTATTTTTGGAATATATAAATTTTTTTGGAGATACATCAAAGCGCCTATTGCTAGGTTTTCACTAAGATGATCATTTTTTCAGAATATTTTATGATTTTTAGAATTTTTGACAATATATCATTTTTTGGATTTTTTTAGGATCAATAAGTATGTACAAAGGATGCCCCCAGATAGAATGGGCATCAAACTCCCAAGCAAGATCACACTGTGCAGTCCCAATGTTTAGCAAGGTGGAGGACAGGAGGGATTAGCAAGCTGGTGGAAGAGATGGAAGACATGAGAATGAAGGAGAATAAAGGGAAGAAATCCTCAAAGGCAAACTCCTTAAGAGTACTCAAGCTAGGGAAAAAGAAACATCGTGTAAAGCACATTTGGACAAGCAATGAAAGGCCAACAAAGAATAAGTCACAAAAGCATAATGCAAGAGAAGGAAAGGATACAGTCCAAAGACGTAGATATGTCAAGAGGCTTCATAGCACCATGTTTTACTCTCTTTTTTTTTTTTCAGATCAAGACCAAAGGGGAAAAAGATAGTGATAGGTGAAAATAAATGGAGAAAGATAGACATGAAGGCTAAACATGAAAGGAATGAAAGTAAGATCATTGTAAGATAGTTCACAAGATAGCTCAAATGGTTGTGTATAGATCAACATTGTCAAGATCAAAGAGAGAATACAAAATGGATGAAAGATGTAGAAAAACTATGCATGATGCCTGATTGCCAGGTTTTCATCACGGTACCTATCCAAGGTGCCACAAGGGAGTGGTTTTCGCCATAGGACGAAATTATTTCTTATTTTTTTATTTTTTATTTTTTATTTTTTTAAATTTTTTGGAAGAAGGCAAGCTTTTTAGATAATGATCCTTGAAAGGATAAACCATGATATGCCAAGGATCCAAAATGATATGCTCAAAGATGCCAATAGGGAAAGGAAGATGAAAGAGAAAAAAAGGAGGATAAGGTTTTATGCAAAGCGAGTGAGGTTGGAAGATAGGAGGAATAGACAAATGAGGAAAAATGATAGAAGGTAGAAGGATAGTGAATGGAAGGATTGTGAAAGGGTAGACAGAAA
>MU228221.1:544664-567797 GCA_018584345.1 Thuja plicata
AAAAGGGAGATTAAATCTTTTAATTAAATAAAAATGATCAAACCTTAAGAAATATTGAAATAATTGAATTAATTACGATTTGATCAAGGAAATTGATTTGAATTAAAAATGTTGCAAAGCATTGATTTAGGAATTGATAAAATGATAAATGGGGCCCATAGTCTAGGCGACCATTTTAGGGTGCATACAGGGGGCCCTTTTGCTCAAAACCAACCCGATAATTAATTTTCTTTGGTAATCTATCAACCAAGGGTTAAACCAAGGATGGAAAGACCTAATCACCCAAATTTTGAATTCCCTATCACTAACCAAAATGATAACAATAACCTCAAAAACATCCATGCTTCAGTCCTCCCTAAGTTTTATGGCTTGGTAACAACGGACCCAAGTACATTCCTATTTGAATTAGACACTCTCTATAGAAGCTATGACTATACCACAAATGCCCATATTCTTAAGCTATTTCCTAATACTTTAAAGGAATCAACATTAAGATGGTTTATGAGTCTATGAAGAGATTCAGATAACTTGGGATGATATGAAATAAATGTTCCTTCAAAAGTACCAAGAATATTGCACAAGAGATCAAGGGAATGACATCCTTAGAATGCAACAAAAAGAAGATGAGAGTTTGGAGGACTATATTTCAATATTCGTATTTAGTTTGAAGAAGTTCCCACACCATGAGCTTAATGAAGAGTCTCAAACTGATTTTTCTAAGAGGGATAACTGGAGGTTTTATTGAATCTTTAGAACTATTGGGGGGGGGGGGAGATATCACCCAAGCATTTGGGATGATCTTAAGAAGATGTGATTGAATTACTCTAGAGCAGTTTTCAAGAAGGGAAGAGGTTATCAACTTACTATGGGCGAGTCATCTACTAGTGGAGTTTCAAGGACATAAATCACACACATGTTGTCAGACTTCAAGCAAGACATCATCAACAATATGGCTACCCAGTTGGATAAAATGCAATCCAAGAAGAAACATGAGGAGGCAGAGGCAATGCTAGAAAAATATTTCCCTCACTATAGACAAAATAAGAAGGCACTATAGACAAAATAAGAAGGATTGCATATGTAATATGGTGTATAACATAGAAAATAAGAAAATTCTTACTAAATTCAAGCTAGTAGAGGGAGATCATGACTAGCTTTCCTTCATTGCTCAAAGAAGGTCATGGGATCAAAGAAAAGGTATGCCACAAGACCCCTTAAATTTTAGTGGTCCTTATTCAAATGCATTTAATAATCAGTGGAAACCCCCATACAATGCAATTTTTGGAGGTTACCCACCTCAACCTAGGAATAATCATCAGAATGCCTGGCCAAATTATCAAAATTTTGCACCCTAATGGCATCTTCCTCAAGGGAACTGGAAAAAAACCTCAAGGAAGCTGGCCATAACCTCAAAATCCATGACACCTAGCTCAGGGTAATTGGTAGCAAACTTCACAATAAGCCACAATAATATCTTGTCTACTCTACAAACCTAAACCAATGCCCTGAATGCTATAAATATAAGTGATATACATCTTAGGTCTAGAACAACCTTGTCACCACCAGCTATGTTAGTTATAACTAAGATGCTTGGGGATAAATTAGAACAAGAAGCTTTGTCTAATCCACTTGTCCAACCAAATCTGATGAGAAAAACAAAGGGTCCAAAATAATAAAATGGAATGTCTCCATTTCCTCCATTATTAGAAGAAGTGCTCAAACCAAAAGAGGATTCACCCTTCGATATTATAGAACAACTAAAGCAAATATGTGTCAATATACCTCTTTTCCAAGATATAAAGGATGTCCCTATTTATTTTAAAGTCATTAAAGAAGCTTGTCTGAAGAAACCCAGGAGAAAGAAAAAAGATCAACAAGTTGGGGATGTCTTGGGTCAGTTAGCAGACATTATGCTTGGAAAGGTGATGGTACCTAAATATTATAATCCTGACAGTCCTATAGTTGCGGTTATCATTAATGGTATTCAAGTTAAAAATGCCTTAAATTATTTAAGGGAGCCATTAATGTGATGACAAAGGATGTCATGCAACATCTTCAGATCACCAACCTATGCCTACTATCCTACAACTAGCTGATAGTTCTATTGTTAAGCCTGGTGGAATGGTAGAGGATCTTTTAGTCACCTTGGATTCTTTGAAGTACCCTGTTGATTTTATGATACTCTCTCCTAAATCACCATTTGAGAGATATCCTATCATTTTAGGAAGACCTTGAATCGCTACAAATAATGCATATATAGGATGTTGGTCAAGAGACATGATTATTTTAGATGGTCTGACCACAAAGAAACTAGCTCTTTATCCACCAGCACAACCTCAGCCTGATTTAGCACAACCAGTATGGCTAAAACTAGGGGAAGAAGCAGAGGATGTTAACTCATTTATGTAGCTCATTATGATAGATAGGGATCCTGTCCTGAAGCTTCAGGAGGAGGATGAAGTTCTCTCCAACATTCTTTAGAATTATTATGGAGTGGGTGAACATCCTATTAGATGTTCATCACATCATGCATGTTCATTGCAAACCATCCTTCCTGCACCTAGTTCATCAAACTTTCATGCAACCATAAATATGCTTCATACACTATTGCTGCATGAAGTACAAATGGAATACCTCATTGAGGCATCCATGGTGGAGTTAACTAAGAAAGTTGAGGTGTTACCAGGTTAATGTTTGAATATCAATAGCAAGATCACTCAAGAACAACAAATGTCTTTAACAAATTTTCTTCAATCTCAAAAGCAAGCATTTTCTTAGGATTATAACAATATGAAGGGTTTGGATCCTAAGTTGTGCACTTATAGAATCTATATTGAGGAGGATAGTGTTTTAGTGAGACAATCACAAAAATAAATTAACCATGCACTAAGAGAAGTAGTCAAAGGAGAATTGTAGAAATGCTAGATACAGGGATTATTTATCCCATCTCTAATAGATAGTGGGTATCACCCCTTGTCATAGCTCCTAAGAAAGGTGGAAAGTGGAGGGTCTATGTAGATTATAAAGAGTTGAATACTGCAACAAGAAAGGACCATTAGATCAAGTCTTAGACTCTATAGCAAGAAAGTGATATTTCTCATTCCTAGATGGTTTCATTGAATACAACCAAATTAGAATAGCACCAAAAGATCAGGAAAATACCACATTTACTTGACCATGAGGAGCTTATGATTTTTATGTTCTCCCATTTGGATCGTGCAATGCTCCAACCACTTTCCAAAGGGTGGTCATTAGCATATTTTTAGGTATTTCACGTGACTACATAGAAATTTGTATGGATGACTTTAGTGCATATGGAAATGCCTTTGAGGAAGAATTGAGAAATTTAGGAAAGGTACTACAAATATGTGAAGATCACAATCTATCTTTGAATAGTGAAAATTGTTTCATGATGATGCAGGAAGGAGTAGTGTTAGGCCACTATATTTCACAAGTTGGCATTCAAGTTTATCCAACAAAAAATGAGGTTATTCTCACTCTTCCTATTGCTACTAAACAAAAGGATGCAAGGAAATTATTGGGCCATGAAGGTTATTATAGGAGGTTTATCAAGGGTTATAGAAAAATGGAAAGAACCTTATATACTCTATTAACCAAAGATGCACATTTTGAGTGGACATTAAGAAGTGGAGAAGCTTTCCTGTAGCTTAAGTCAGTTCTTACTCAAGCTCTTGTCCTTAGAGGACCTAATTGGTTAGTACCTTTCATATTCACATGGATGCATCAGAGTATGCCATTGGGGAAATTTTGGGCCAAAAAGAAGGTACTGTGGAAAATGTCATTTATTTCATCAACAAAATTTGTAAGGACCAAAGTTAAATTATCCATCACAAAGAAGGAATTATTTGCATTTATTTATGTACTTAACAATTCAGACACTACATTACAGGTTATCATTTTTTATGCATATAGATTATGTAGCCATTAAGTACCTTATGAACAAACCTATAATAACAGGTAGATTGACAAGATGGTTATTCTTGATGTAAGAGTTTGACATTACCATAATTGACCAGCTAGGTAAAGCCAATGTGGTGGCAAATTTTAATTCTAGACCAAAAACTCAGGAAGATTATGAAATTATTAGTGATTCTTTTCCAGATGAGCACTTGTTTTCTATTTTTATTCATACACCTTGGTATGTAGATATAGATAAATATATATTTTCTAACATAATTCCTACTCATCCCTCCAAAGGATAAAAGGTTGCTTGTTGAAAAGAGTTTCAATTTTTCCTAGATAGTTGTTTGTTTGTTCTATATAGGGGAAGATCAAGTTATGAGAAGGTGTGTTAGGATGAAACCTATGAAATTATACATGCATGTCATGATGATCACTATGGAGGGTATTTTCTAGCCAAAAGGACAACAATGAAGATCTTAAACACAAGTTAGTATTGGCCTACTCTACACAAGGATGCAACCAAGTATACTAGGAAGTGTGACAGATGCCAAAGAATGGGTAGACCCACTAAATCAGTTGAGATGCCACTATATCCCCAAGTGATTGTTACACCATATGAAAAATGGATATTAGACTTTTTTGGACCTATAGATCCTCCCTCTAATGAAAAATAATACATCTTGGTGTGCACAAATTATGTAACTAAGTGGATTGAGGTCAAGTCAATGAAGCATGCTCGAGATAACAAAGTTTCAGAGTTACTTTATGAGGAAATATTTACTCGCTACAAGGTTCCAAGGGAGATTATGACTGATATTGGTGCACAACTCACTTCAACTTTGATCACATCCCTAGTCAATGAGTACACCATTAGACATGGGAAATCCAATCCTTATCATCCACAGACAAATGGGTAGGCTGAGATTACAAATAGAGAGATTGAGTCCATATTAACCAAGATAGTGGTAGTCCACAGGAAGGATTGGGAAAACAAATTGCCTAAAACAGTCTGAGCCTATAGGACAATATGGAAAACAACCGCTAGATTTACCCTATTTTAGATGTTATATGGAAAATAAGTTATGATGCATGTTGAATTTGAACACAAGACATTCAGGACAACACTACAACTGGATATGGATCTCTTTGCAGCTTAGAAAGAAAGGATCATGTAGTTGAATTTTTTGGATGTACTCTAGAAAACTACCCTGCAACAAATAGAAATAGTAAAAAATCAATGCATAAAATGCCATGATAATTACATTAAAGATAAAAATTTACAGGTTGGTGATTGGGCACTTTTGTATGATTTCAAGTACAAAGACAATATGGGTAAATTCAAAACTCGTTGGTTAGGTGCATATGAGATTAAAATAGTATTTCAAAATTGTGTTTTCCAACTTTCCACCATTGATCATGTTAAGTTTAAATTGTGGCCAATGGTCATAGGTTGTAGTTATATCACAAGTCAACTAAAAAAGAGGAGTTCATGCAGTAGTTCACAGATCATCACAAGTCCAAACTTCGTACAACAAAAGTAGGGGGACTTGATGTACCACCTTCTTCCTAGATATTTATCCACATGCAATCATAATAAATACTCTCATATCCTGTGATCCTAAGTTTCTTCACAATAAACTTTTCACCTTTGTACCACTCCACTTATCTTCCACCTCATCCACCTTTTCACTTCATTTCATTCTTCCTCTGCGCTAATAGTTGTACGAAGGTTAATTATATTTACCGCTTGACTTTGTCCTTTGCTCAATGTGCATGTATGGAAAAAATTTAGGTATGCACACTCAACTTATGGGTATTCATTAATTGTAAAATTCATTTATTTTGTCATAACTTACTTAAAATGATTAAATTGAATAGCTACCTTTTTAAGTCCTATACTTTCACCTCTACATGTGTAGACACATGTGAATATTTAGGTTGGGGGGAGTTTACAATTATCTATCATATCCACATCAACTAAGAGATTTTTTTTTGTGCCAACATTTCATTGCAATGTCATTTCATGATTTGATTTGTTTTTTATTTGGATTTTGATGTGACCATTTGCACATTTTGAAATCTTAAGATTGTCATGTCCTTCTGTACTTTTTATCATAATTCTTATTGTCACCATTTCAAATGTGATTGTATTTCTTCAAGGTGTCATAAATTGAATGTTTAATTGCAATTGTGTTAAACAAATGAAAGATACAAACAAGGTTTTGTTCATAGTTCTTGGTTGCAGAAAGGTTACAGGAAGGTTCTTACGAGTGAATTTTGAGTTTCCTTTTTCCAAACTTATTGATTTCAGAAGGATTTCATGTCATTTTATCTATAAATTATCATCTTAAGAGCTTAGTATCACTATGGGTGGTTTGTCATTTTTTGATGAACCCTCGGTTCATGATGCTCTTCTTCAAGACCCTCTGTGTGAGCCAAAATTTTGGAATTATAGATTGACTACTTTCTAAGGTTGAATGAGTATAATGAAAAGATAACCTCAAAATTTGCTCAAACATTTTTTAATAGAGAGGAAAGAGTGAGGGGACTAAAGGTTATTTCTTCAGAGGAATGAATTACAAAGGTGATATGGTTGCATGCAACTAGAGAAGAATATCTCGTGACTAAATGATGAGATGAATATTTGCCATGATTTTAATAATATTTAGCTTAGGCTAGGATAATCCTTCATATGCTCTATTCCTTGTTCATTGATCTTTATTTAATATCCTTAAGACTTGTTTACTGTTTGGTTGGGTCAGTGGAATGCATCCACATAAACTTTAGTTTCATGGTTAGAGACTCATAAGTTGGACAGTCATGATTAAATATTAGTACCTTTTAAATGCTATGCAATATACTTATATATGTTAATCTATAGTTATATTTCAATGGATAGTAAATCTTATGATGAATGAATATGTGTTGCATGTTATATTGGATATGTTTCATTTGTTCTTGTTAAGCACTTATGATGCAGATCAGTTCATTAAAGAAGGCATGACCAAGCAAGTGCCAAGCGGTTACTCATGAAGACCCGATTTTGCAGCTAAAGGAACGGTATTAAAATTAGTCCAAGGATGAAGTTGGAAACATCTAGGATAATATTGAGTCAAGAGAATGTCCTTAATGCTAATAAAATATAGGAAGTAGTGGGAGTTAGATATGTTCTTCATGCTCGTTGAATGAGTTCTTGTTCCTACCTTTATGGATATTTTTACTCCTACTTCTTAGTTGTAATAATGTATCCACATATTCTCTTGGTGTGATCAGTTAGTAGTTAAGTTTCCTTTTATAAATAAGTGCTACTCTCCTGTGTGAGAAGTAAGAGGCAAAAAGGAATTTTGTAATAGTGTACTATGTTCTATTTCAGCTTTATGAGTACAATCTGAATTGTTCTTACATGAATGCAATAATGAAGTTTTGAAGAATCATATTTTGTAATTGAATTCATGATACTCACTTAAGGGGGCCCACTTGGTGAGTAATCCTTAGTAGCATTAGTTTTATTTCATGTAACTCATAGTTTTAGTTCTAGTATTTGTCTATTCCTGTAGCCAAAGCAGGCATAGTAGTACACGCCTAATTTATACCGAGCTTGTGTTAGATAAGCATTGTGAGTTCAACATTAAAATTTTTAGCATCAATGTTTCAACTAAGTTACTTTGCAAGCATTTATTTCCTACAATAATAGAATAGGTTTACTTTCAAGTCTTTATTTCCTGTAGCTTAAGAGATAGCATGGATTTAGCAGGTACTTAGTGCATATATCATGCAATCCCATTTTAATTACAAGTCCCTGGGTTGATGATTAAATGAGACTTCATAACAAGAATGATAGCTACTTAGATAGGATATCCAATCTATGAGTTGATTTATGAACCTAGTTATTGATCCCTTTGTTCAACATTAACATTAACATTAAGATTAAGATTAACATTAACATTAAGATTAACATCAACATTAACATTAAGATTAAGATTAACATTAACATTAACATTGATTCCTAGTTATTAGATAAGCATTGTGAGTTCAACATTAACATTTTTAGCATCAGTGTTTCAACTAAGTTACTTTGCAAATATTTATTTCCTGCAACAATATAATAGGTTTACTTTCAAGTCTTTATTTCCTGAAGCTTAAGAGATAGCATGGTTTTAGCAGGTACTTAGTGCATATAACATGCAATCTCATTTCAATTATAAGTCCCTAGGTTGATGATTAAATGAGACTTCATAACGAGAATGATAGCTACTTAGATAGGATATCCAATCCACGGGTTGAGTTATTAACCTAGTTATTGATCCCTTTGTGAAGGAAAGTATTTTTGGCATTGTTGTTGGGGATGGTGTCAAGCTAAGGACCTAATATAGCCATTTTTAGAATTTAATTCAGTTTCATGATTTTCATTCTTGTTATAGTTTAGTTAGAATTCATTTAGAAAAAAAAGCCTAAGTTAAGTTTACTCTATTTGCATGCATAAAAGAAGGAGAGATGCTTTAGGAAGATTCCTTCCCAATTACCCCAACAATTAGTTAGGAGACCTCTTTGTGCCACAAGAAGAAGAATAAGGAGAGATGCTTTAGGAATATTCCTTCCCAATTACCCCAACAATCAGTGAGGAGACCTCTTTGTGCGAAAAGAAGAATAAGAAGGAGAGGAAGAAGGCCCTTTTGCTGATGTTATTCCAAACCTTCCCACTTCCTCGTCATCCTTAGAAGATGATCCCCTTGGCCTTCACATTTTTGAAGAACCTCTTGACTTAAACCCTTTTACTGAAATCTTAGCCAATTTTCATATTCAACACCCTGAACATTCTGACCATCAAGAAGAAGATAATCAATTGGATTTAGTAGTCTACCAATAAATAGGTCCATCGAGAGGCCCACCATGAATGAAATCTCCCCTTACCTTTCCATTTCCCATCATTGATCAACATGACAATAAAAATCTCAAGAATATTCCCTCTTCAGTCCTTTCCAAGTTTTATAGCTAGTAATTGAGGATCTTGATACCTTTCTCTTTGAGTTTGATATCCTTAGTAGGAGCTATGACTACACTATTGATTCTCATAGGCTTAAATTATTTCCTGCAACTCTTAAGGAGTCAACATTGAGATGGTTTATGGGCCTATGAAGTGATGTTGTCCATAACTAGGATGAGATGAAGACTACATTCTTGGATAAGTATAAAGAGTACTATAGGGGAACTGACATGAGAGGACATAACACAAAAAGAGGATGAAATTCTGGATGACTATGCGTCTTGGTTCTTGTTTAGTCTAGAAAAGAACACTCAACATCAACTCAATCAAGAGTCCCAAAAACTAATCTTTCTTGGAGGAATCAATGAAGGATGCACTAAAGCTATGGACCTAATGGTTGGAGGAGATATAAATCGGTCCACATTGAATGAAATAAAGAGGTTATGTCTAAACTAATCTAGAACTGCTACCAAGAAAGGAAGAGCATATAAACCTACCATAGGAAAATCAAATGGTATTGGAGCTTCAAGGACCAACATAACGCATCTTTTATTAGATTTCAAGCAGGATATTATTAACAACATGGAAACATAACTGGACACCATGAAAGAAAAGAATAAACATGAGGAAGCCAAGGCTATGCTAGTAGAATATTTCCCCCACTGTAGATAAAATAAGAGAGACTACAGATACAAGATGGTGGCTAACTTGGAGACTAAGAAGTTGCCTACTGACTTCAAGCCAATAGAAGGAGATGATGAGAAAGTGTTCTTTGTTGCACAAAGAAGGCCATGAGCTCCAAGATAAGGTATGACACAAGACCCTTTAACTTTTAGTGGTCCTTATTATAATAATCAATGGAAACCTTATTTTAGTTATCAGTCTCAACCTTGGAATAATCCCTAGCTTTAGTAGCAAAATTACCAAAATCCTCAATATAAAAACCCCCAAGGGAGCTAGCAACAACCTCAAGGGGCGTTTCAGCTACCATAGGGTAATTGGAAAGAAAATACGCAATGGAGAGGAGGCCAACAATCACCAAATCAACCCTTTGGATTCTTGCATCCACCTCCTTAGCCACAACAACAAGCACTTATGCCACCTCCTACAGCTAATGCTAATCCTCCAAGACTAGCTCATCTACCCACTCAACCTCAGCCAAATCCTAATAATAAACCTCAGTTGCAGCAACAACTTGTCTACTCATCATATCCTAATCAATACCCTACTTATACCATAAATATTAATGATATTTATCTACAGTCTGAGATAAAAAATACATGCACCAACTTCCCCTATCATAACTAAAATATCATCTGATGGGGCAGAACCAGAAAATGTAGCTCCTATCCCTGTTCAAGTAGTCCTACCTAAGACAACTGATCTACCTAAGTAGTCAAACCCACCTTTTCCATAAAGGCTAGAAGTTGAAGTACCTAAACCTACAAAAGAAGTAGTTTTTGACACACTTTATTAGCTAAAATATATCTCTGTCCAAATTCCACTCTTTCAAGCAATCAAATATGTACCAATTTATGGAAAGGATATCAAAGAAGCTTGTTTCAAGAAGCCTAGCAGGAAGAGAAAGGATCCCTAGACTGTCCATGTCTTAGAAAAACTAGCATACATTACTCTTGGAAAAGTAGTTGTCCCTAATTACTCTGACCATGGTAGTCATGTTGTAGAGGTCATTATTAATAGAAAATTAATAATGAATGCCTTGATTGACCTAGGTGCAACTATCAATGTCATGACTAAAGATATTATTTAACAACTTAACATTACAAACCTTAGGACTACTCCTACTATCATGCAACTTGTAGATAGTTCCATAGTTAAGCCTGATGGGATGGTGGAAGATGTAGTTGTGACATTGGACTCTCTGGCATACCCTACATATTTTATGATCTTTTCTCCAAAAGACACACTTGGGTGATATCCTATCATTCTAGACTGACTGTGGTTAGTTACTGCAGATGCCTATATTGGATGTCGTTCATGAGATATGACCATTTATGATGGTCTAACTACAAAGAATCTAGCCTTGTATCCACCTTCTCAATCCCAAGCTGAATTAGAAACACATGTCTGGCCAGATATAGGGGAAGAATGTGAGGAAGTAAATTCAATAGTAAAATTAATGATGCTAAGAAGGGACCCTTTCTTACAACTCCAGGAAGAGGATGAATTGCTCACTAACATCATGCATAATAATTATGGGATGATGGAATAATCCATTGTAGATTCCTATGCCCACCAATGCTCATTTTAGCCTTTATATCCTAAGTCTGAGTCATTCCACCTTCATGTAGTTGGAAAAATCTACCATAGCCTGCTTCCCCATGAGATCCAAATGCCTTCCTTGACTGACGCTTCCATGATTGAACTAACTAATAAAATTGAGGTTTCACCAGGTTGTTGCTTGAACATAAACAATAAACTAAATCAACAACAATAATTATCTTTAACCAAGTTGCCAGAGGATCATAAACAAGCCTTTGCATGGGATTATGGGAATATGAAAAGATTAGATCCTAAGCTGTGTACCCATAGGATTTATCTCAATGAGGATAGAATGCCTATAAGATAATCTCAAAGGAGATTTGATCCTTCTCTAAGGGAAATAGTTAAAACTGAATTGCAAAAAATACTCAATGTTGGTTTCATATATCCCATATCAGACAGCCAACGGGTTTCTCCCTTAGTAATAGTGCATAAGAAAGGAGTTAAATTAAGGGTATGTGTAGATTATAAAGAGCTGAATAATGCCACCAAGAAAGACCACTTCCCTTTTCCTTTCATTGATCAAGTTTTGGACTCCCTAGTAGGCAAGAAATATTTTTAATTCCTAGATGGGTATAGTGGGTACAACCAGATCAAGATTCTATCTGAAGATCAATAAAAAAAATACTTTTACCTTTCCTTGGGGAACCTATGCATACTTTGTATTTCCCTTTGGACTTTTTAATGCACCAACAACTTTTAAAAGAGCATTCATTAGTATCTTTTCATATATTTCTCATGACAGCATGGAAATCTACATTGACGATTTTACTACATATGGTGTTACCTATGAAGAAGCATTGGATAATCTTGGAAAAGTTCTAAAAATATGTGAAGAGCATAACCTATCCTTGAATAATGAGAAGTTTATTATGATGATGCAAGAAGGTGTAGTCCTTGGACACTATATATATGAGGTTGGCATACAAGTACACCCTGCAAAAATAGAATTTATCCTTAATCTACCTACCCCAACAAGGAAAAAAGATGGTAGGAGCTTCTTAGTGCATGTTAGTTACTATAGGAGATTCATAAAGGATTTCAACAAAATGGCAGGCCCATTGTACACTCTTCTTACAAAAGGCTCAAAATTCCAATGGACTGCAGCCTGTGATGAATCCTTCCTGCAACTGAAATCTATTCTCACTCGACAACCTGTCCTAAGAGGTCCAGATTGGTCATTTCCATTTAATATACACAAACATGCATCAAACTATGCTATAGGAGAAATTTTAGGAAAAAAGGATGGTGCTATAAAAAGGTTATATATTTTATCAGTAAGAACCTGCAAGGACCCGAACTAAACTACACTGTCACCAAAAATGAGTTGCTAGTTGTTATTTATGTCCTTAAAATTTTTTTCCATTATATAACTAAGTATCCACTAAGTACTTGACGAATAAAACTGCAATAATTGGAAGGTTAGTACAGTGGCTCCTGTTGATGTATGAATTCGACCTAGCCATAGTAGATGAGCTAGGCAAAGCTAATGTGGTAGTTGATTTCTTGTTTAGACTACAAAATGTTGATGATTCCAAAGTCATTGATGATATCTTTCTAGATGACCATTTTTTCTCTATCTCTACTAAGACACCATGGTATGTAGATATAGAAAATTATTTAGCCTCTAACAAAATACCTTCCTACTATTCACCAAAGGAAAAGAGGCTCCTAGTTGAGAAAAGTTTCAACTTTTCTTGGATACGAAATTGTTTGTTTTACACTGGACCTGATTAGGTGATGAGAAGATGTGTGAGAGATGATTAAACATATGATATCCTCCATTCATGACATGATGAACTATGTGGAGGCTATTTTGTAGGCAAGAGGACAACCATGAAAATATTGACAACCGGGTACTACTGGCCTACATTACACAAAGATACAAAAATCTATACAAGAAAATGTGACAGATGTCAGAGAATGGGCAAACCTAAAAAATATAATGAAATGACTTTGTGTCCACAAGTAGTAGTTGCACATTTTTATAAAAGGGGGCTTGATTTTGTTGGGCCAATTTATCCCCCATCCAATTAGAATTCTTACATTTTGGTGTGCACTGAGTATGTTACAAAATGGGTGGAGGTAAGGGCTATGAAGCATGTTAGAGACAACATGGTTTCTGAATTCTTATATGAAGAAAGATTCACCATGTATGGAGTTCCAAGAGAATTGGTGACAAATTAGGGAGCACAATTTACATCTACTTTGATTACTACCTTGATGAATGAATATAATATAAGGAAAAATAATTCTAGTCCATATCACCCTTAGGAAAATGGACATGTATAGATAAATAATAGGGAGATTGAGTCTATCCTCACAAAAATAGTCCAGCTACACAAGACAAAGTAGAGTACTAGACTCCCTAAAGTAGAATGGGCTTACCGAGCTACTTGAAACACTATAACAACTTTTACACCCTTTGAGTTGTTGTATGGAAAGTAACCTACGATGCCTATTGAGTTTGAGCACAAAACTCTATGAACAACCTTGGAGTTTAACATCAATCTTCCTGTAGCATGAAGGGACAAAATCTTGCAGCTGAACGCACTAGAAAAAATGAGGAAATTTGCCTCATAGCACACCGAGTTAGTTCAAATAAAAAGAAATAAATGGCATGAAAATCACATAAAATCCAAGAGGTTTGTTCCTGGTGACTGATCATTGTTATATGACTCTCGTTTCTAGAAAAATCAAGGCTATTTAACTACCAGATGGTTAGACCCCTATTAAATTTAAATTGTGTTTTATAATGGAGTTGTATATTTGACAACAATTGATCTAGTTAGGTTCAATTTGTTGCTCAATGGACATAGGCTTCATTTATACCATAAAAAAACCACTAAAGATGAGTTCTTGTAGTAACTCAACACTCAACAACAACCATTACTTCCTGCATCTGAATGTGCTACCCTTTTTCTTGCAGCTTGTCTTTGATGATGACATGACATACAGATCATAATAAATGTTTCCTTTTCTCAACAAAATTTTTTTCTCCATAATAATTCATTCTATTCCATCTCGTTCCATGTGTCTTTATTGTCACCCACCACTCCACTTCTCCCTCTCACTGATTCATACTTTCAACACATGTGAGCACAACATCCTTATGAACTAATACATATAGTTGGTGCAGATCCTATAGGTACTCACATGTATTTATTTCACCACTTGATTTATTTATTGTTGCATGATATATATTATGTATTAGTATATTGCATTTATTATAAGTTCACCATGAAAGATTTGGCATGTGCGGACACATGGCAATCTTTTAGTAGGGGGCAGGGTTGTATTATGTCATTATCTTTCGAACGCCACTTTTTTGCTTGTGTCATGCATCCAAGTACACATTTGCATGTTTCCTAAGAATTAAGGTTCTCATAATTTTCATAATCACCCAAAAGTTATGTCATTGTCATAATTATTTCACAGCCTTAGTTCGCAGTGATTTGATTTATACCGTGTGAGGAAATTGAATACTTTAAAATTCTTTACACCAACCTTGTGATTATAATTTTTTTACTCATAGTCGAGCATGTCATTCCTACTACTTTTGATATCATTTATTGCACCTATAATTTTGGTCTTCATAAATTGAACTTCTTCAAAGTTCTAAAATATGGTCTAGAAAGTTTTGAGTAAAGGGTATTAGCAACAACAGGGTTTGTACCTATGGTAAGGGTATTAGCAAAAGAAAAAAAATAGTTGACATAAGGATTTGAGTGAATAATTTTGAGAAGATCACAATGGGTGGTCAACCAATTCTCCATGGGTCAGTTGATCACACAGTCTTACTGCAGGATCAAGCAAGTTTGCAAGATTTCAACAATATTGGGTGGTTAAGCTATTTCCTCAGGTTGAATGGCTATAACGAATAGATTTCCTTTGAATTTTTAAATACATTAAATGATGGTGAAGCTATGGTAAGAGGAACAATATTTATTTCTTCAAATCCAAGGATAGTGGAAATATATGGCCTACCAGCTATAGCTGAGCCATACCCATATGGTCACGACGCCAGGTCAGCCAAAGCATAATTCACAGTAGGAAGAGACTCTCGATTGGAGGTAGACAAGCAAGGAGCTAGAAGGTTGTCTCTGCCACCACCATACCCTCTTCTAGCCACCTATATCATTGGGTATTTGACCTGTGAAGGCCATTTTTCATGTTTGCATGTAGTACATTTTAAATTATTGAGTCAGTTGAGACAAAGTCAACAAATGAATGTACCCAATTTTCTATCTACTCTTTTATCTTTGATTTCCAAGTTAAAAAGGGAAATAAAAATGTTGTAGCACATCATGGGATAATCAAATTATTAGTTTAAAGGTCTTTAAGGGATGTAACATCTATGGGTTGGGAAGAATTTATCTCAGCTAGGGAGGCGCAATTATGGAATGTAGGGCCTAGTTGAAGGGCTATATGGAACAAATAGGAACCCATAGGGGAACCTCTAAGATAATATTTGATCCTTCTACTTTAGAAGTCCTTCCTACAACCAAAATTCCCACAACTAGAGCTTCTAGAAAAAAATCCCCTATTGAAACAACCAGTGAAGAGGTCTCTTCTGTATCACAAAATCTTGTTAGAACTAGGGTAGCCAGTAGGAAAGGAAAGAGGAAAGGAAAAATAAGTGAGGAAGTACCAGAGAAGGAAATAGAACAGACTCTTGAGTTTGTTACCCCTAGTTCCAAGAAGATAAAAATCACAACAACTCCTTCCCCTGCTACACAGTCTCCTGCAGCCACAAACTTCCAGGAAGAAGCCTCAAAATAAAAGTCCTGCAACAATTGCAGAGACTTCAATATGTAGAAGTGTGATAATTGAGGAAAAAGAAATAAAGGAAGCTAATGTTAATCATAGTTCACCCCAGGAAGAAATTCCTACAGTCAACATCTCTGAAGAAGAACAAACTAAAGACGATCCACATTCTTTAGAAAGAGAATATGTTGGTAGTCCCTTAAGGGATTATAATGATGTGTAAGAGGGAGTTCCAAATTAAGAACCTCTTGAGGAAATGTATGAACAAGAGGAGGAAGAAACAATTACATCCCTAGATGGGGATAGTTTTCAAGGATTAGACAACTTGGATACTCCAATTGTTAAGCTGGCAATACCTGAAGAAGCTCAAAGTAATTCATGGAAGCTAGTGATTTGGAATCTACCTTATGTATAGGCACTTGAACAACTCAATTTAGGGGTGAGGAATGTAGAAGAAGCCAGTAGTTCAACTAGTAAGAAACCAATTGACAATCATGTACCTCCCAAACATTTAACCTTGTTAGGATTAATCAGACATAAATAACAATTACATGCAGAAATATAACCAATAACAAAGAATAAAAAACCAAACCAGAAGAGAACACAAGACATAAATATTTAACATGGTTCACCCAATCCCTAGGCTATGTCCACCAAACAAAAAATTCCAATATTATTCTTATCCAGTGATTACAATTAGATCACAATGCTTGAATCCCTTACAGCTCAATACCGCCATAAAACAACAACAGAGTAATGAAACCCTAACCCTAAGCCAATTTATACAAACTTTATGCTGCTTTAGGGTTAGAACATGTCGGCCCCATGCATTGTAGAAAGGTAAAACACTTTACTAGATAGTACTTTCCTGATCAGTCACCACAATATAATAATCTCCCACTTGGGGACTGATCAGACTCCACGTAAACCAACAATTCTCCCACTTGGAGATTAATCCTATAGCAAAAATGCTACCCTATGATGCTCCCACTAGATTCAACCTTCCTGGACTCTGTTGTTTTGTTAGTCTATTCAATCTAGAAGACCAACCGAAGCTGAACAAGAATTTGAATTCTCCCTCATTACAACCTTTGTAAACATATCCACTGGATTATCATCTGTATGTATCTTTTCCAGCTTTAATTTCCCATCATCCAAAACTGACCTAATGAAATGATACCATAACTGTATGTGCTTTGTCTTTGAGTACAAATAATAATTCTTCACAAGATGAATGGAACTATGACTATCTAAATACAGATAGTTATCCATCTGTGGATGTCCCAATTCTTCCATGAAGAATTGAAGCCATATCATCTCCTTGGCTGCCTCTATAGTAGCAACATACTTTGCCTTTGTAGTGGATAAAGCATTCACCTTTTGTAATCAAGAAATCCAACTCACTACTGTCCGACCAACAGTAAATACATAACCTATAGTACTCCACCTAGTATCTATATCTCCTACCAAATCTGAGTCAACATAGCCATGAACAGTAGTAGTTGAGCCCCCAAAGTGTAAACACTTATTAGATGTACCTCTCAAATATCTAAGAATCCATTTGACTACATTCCAATGCTCAATCCCAGGGTGACTCATATATCTGCTAACGAATCCCACTGCATGTGCAATGTCTATCCTAGTACATACCATAGCATACATTAAGCTCCCTATAGCTGAAGCATAAGGTATCTTGGACATTTTTGCCTCTTCTTTTGGTGTCTTTGGACACATCTCCTTAGTCAATTTCAAATGACCAGGAAAAGGTGTAATGGAATATTTGACATCCTTCATGGAGAATCTCTGCAACACCTTTACAACATAATTAGCCCGAGATAGAGTTAATTTTTTGTTCTTCCTAGGATTTGTTTTTTTGTTGCCCCTAAGTCCTTCATAGCAAAAGATTTTGCTAACTATTGTTTCAACCCCTTAATATGATCCATGTTAGACCCAGCTACAAGCATATCATCAACATATAAACATAAAATAATGTAGGTGTCCTCATTTAACCTCTTAAAATAAACACAATGGTCAGAATTACATCGAGTGTATCCATTCTCATTCATAAAAGTATCAAACTTAATATACCATTTCCGAGGTGCTTGCTTCAAGCCATATAAAATTTTCTGCAATCTGCACACTAAACTCTCCTTACCCTTGACCTCAAATCCCTGTGGCTGTACCATATATATATTTATTCATTCAGATCACCATGAATAAAATCTATTTTAACATCAAGCTTCTCTAAATGCAAATCTTCAGTAGCCACAATACTTAAAACAATATGAATAGAAGTCATTTTAACAACTGGATAAAATATCTCATCAAAATCAATACCATGTTTCTGTGCAAATCCTTTTACAACTAATCCAGATTTAAATCTTTTCTTACCTCCATCTTCTTCTTTCAACCTGTAAACCCATTTATTCTGCGAATCCCGTTTACTTGCAGGTAACTTACATAAATCCCAAGTCAGATTTTTCAGCAAGGAGTCCATTTCATCTATCATTGTAGACTCCCACTGAAGCTTTGTATCCACTTGCATAGCTTCATTATAACATTTAGGTTCACTAACATCAGTTAATAAAATAGAATACAAAGAAGGGGAAAATCTATCTGGAGGTCTACTTAGCCTTGTTGACCGTCTAACATTCACTAGGGTGTGTGGTATTTATTTTGATGTTGTTGCAGAGCATAAGGAATTACTGGAACATTATCTTGTGGAGTATCATCCAACTCTACATAATTAGTGTCTTTCTTCTCATGTTGTTGCAACAAATCTTTGTACAACATTTTCTCATTGAATATGACATCCCTGCTTCTTACAATTTTATGATTTTCAAAATTGAAAAGTCTATAGCCAAATTCATCAATGTTGTATCTAACAAATACACATTTCTTTGATTTTGCTTCCAGCTTGGTTCTATTTTCAAAATCTATATGTGCAAATGCTTCACAATCAAAGGTTCTGAGAAAATAATAACTTACCTTCTTACCAGTCCATGCTTCCTCTGGGATACCACAACCCAAAGGAGTAGAGGGACCTCTGTTAATTAAATAAACAATAGTATTTACAACCTCTTCCCACATGTTTAAGGGGAGCCTAGCATGCAATCTCATAGTCCTTGCATGCTCCATTATTGTCCTGTTAATACGTTCAACCACTCCATTTTCCTGTGGAGTCCTTGAAACCATTTTCTGCCTATGAATGCCATTAGAGGAACAATCTTTCTTATTTTGACCTGGTCTTACACAATCATGGTTATGCATGCCTCACTAGAGATAGGGCGTCGTGCACTTTGACCAGGTCTGTCAAATGACTTGGGTGTACTAGGCCTCCCTATGAGTGTATTGCATTGGCTCCATCATGACTGTGTGATCTAGATCTATGTTCCTAAATATACCATTTTTATCTGAAAGTCTAGCCTACACAACAGAATTGTGTCATCCATGCTTTCTAGCATGTGATGCATACCTCCTATTGAAAAATCAAACTAGGGTGTGTACTTAGATATTAAAACAATAAAAATCCCAAAATCTCATGTAGTTAGGTTGCATTAGTTATTTTCATTTAGCATTATTGTAATATGCATTATGAGGCTCTTATTTATTCACTATTCCCCCATCCCAGTTGGGGCATCATGTCCCCGATCTACCCTCGGTCTACCCAAAACCCCCTAGGAAGTTTCTCGCCGCCCCAACTAATTTCCCCTCTTATGTCTTCCTTTGTGTTCCTTTCCTCTATATTTTCGAGGAAATTAAACATAAATGTGCTTTTTGCTTTATTTTCTTGAGGGTGTACCCTCCCTCTATCAATGAAGTCAACAATTAGGGCCCAAGCTCTCCAAGCATCCATTTTGCATTTTATTTTATTCCCAAGGCCTCTGTGTAGCAAGAATAGGTGCACAATCTACATAATTTAAGGGTAGTTAATCTTATCTTTGCGCACAAATACAAACCCATGACCCATAACAACACATTGCAGGATTTTATCCATGCCCACCCGACATTCAGGAAATAGGCACCACTCCATTACATTTTTTAACTTCTTCTGTTGGCAAGAAATGCAGCCCCCACACATAGAATAATGCAACAATGTTTGCATTTATGCACCATCAGAAGTCTGAAACAACATACTCCACACCTAGGAGAGCCCTGATCACCCCCATGAAAATTGGATGTTGTGAAATTAAGACATGGTTCAATTGCTCTTCCATTACCGACCCTTTGAAGGCCATTTTCTACTTCGTGGTGCCAAAAGCAAAATTTTCTTCCATGACAACCTACTTCTTCTCACACCTCACAACCACCTGTCTCTGTCGAGGCTGAAAAAATATGGTGTTGGGTTTGCAAATTTTAGACACCTTAAAATGTCCTAATTCCTCTATTGATTAATTTTTTTTTTTAATTAATTCATTAGCCTATTCATCTACTATTTAAATAAATATTCCTATTTATTTAAATAATTCATTATCATTTTCTTTCTAAAGTTAAATAAATTCTTATTTAAGCCTTTTCTCTAAGCCTATTTCCTATAAGCCTTTTCTCCTTCTTTATTCTTCTGAGACCAATAATATTTCTTCTTATAACCTAGTTTTCCACAGTACCAACATTCACTAGGTCCTCTTGATTGAGACCTCTTTCCTTTTGAATTTCCTCGTGACTTCCCATGATTTCCAGAGTTGTTTCCTCTATCTCTTGTTCTACCTCTGCTTTCTTCAAAACACTACCTGATGTAGATCTGCTTGAGCTTTTTCTACAAATTTCCTCACTCAGAATAACACCAACAACATCATCAAATTTTAGGGTGTTTGAATTAGAAACATAATTACTAACAACCATTATCAATCTACTCCAACTTTGTGGCAAAGAACACAAAATCAAAAGAGCCCTAATTTATTCATCAAAATTTATACTTACAGAAGATAATTGACTAGTAACTGTATTAAAATCATTTAAATGATCAGTCATTGACCCACCTTCTACCATCTTCATATTAAATAAACGCTTCATAAGAAATACCTTATTTGAAGCGGAAGGCTCTTCATACAACTTTTCTAGGGTTTCCATCAACTATTTAGTTGTCTTTTCTTTGTTAATATTAAACACCACTGATTGTGTTAGGCATAAGAGGATACTACCCAATGCCTTTCTATCCAAAACATCCTAATCATCCTGAGACATAGTAATGGGTTTCTTTATTGATCCTTCCAATGGTCGCCATAAATCCTTCTGATAGAGATAGTCCTCCATCTTCATTTTCCATAACTAGAAGTTCTGCCCGTTAAACTTTTCAACCTTCAACTTACCCTCATCTTCCATTACTCCCACTCAACCGTGAGACTCCCACTAAACTATGAGATATTCCTGCAGAGGATAACTAAAGACAACCTCGGTCTGATACCACTTGTTAGGATTAACCAGACAGAAATAACAATTAGATGCAAAAATATAACCGATAAGAGAGAATAATAAACCAAACTAGAAGAGAACACAAGACACACAGATTTAACGTGGTTCACCCAATCCCTATGCTACGTCCACCAAACAAAAAATTCCAATATTATTCTTATCCAGTGATTACAATCATATCGCAATGCACAAATCCCTTACAGCTCAATACCATCGTAAAACAATAACATATTAATGAAACCCTAACCCTAAGCAAATTTATACAAACTTTATGTCACTTTAGGGTTAGAAAATGTTGGCCCCATGCATTGTAGAAAGGTAAAACACTTTCCTAGATAGTACTTTCCTAATTAGTAACCACAATATAACAATCCTGTCATTCAGTTTCTATGGATTATTATAATTAAGCAAGTACAATATGAACACAATATGTGGGAATTAGAAAAGGTCATAGTGCAGAAATAAATTGACAAGAAAAAACAAGAGGTAGAAGACCTAAAACATAAACTAGATACAATTATTGAAACAATTCCTCAACTTATGGAATGCAAACCCCTCCCTAGGGTCTATGCATTATGTTTAGAGGAACAACACCTTTTGTTTAAGTTAGTGAGAATTATTAGGGACCTTGACCCTAATATTGAGACTTCCAAATAATTCTATGACCCTTTCAAAATATCCCCTAAATGGATGTTGAATATGTTGTGTGAGTTTTATCTCCATAACTTTGTTGTACCATTAGATACTGAGTGGAGCCCTTTACTTTTTATTGGTGATATACATTCGAAAGCACTAATGTCTTAGGCTAGGAATAAAATTAGTTTTGGTGACCAACTAAGGTGATACAAAGATAAGGAAAGGACTATAGCTTTGTCTTTATGGCCAGAAAGCAGTAAGCGTGCAACTATGTACCCTGATTGGCTACACATTACATATGGTATCAACAATCCAAAGCACAAGGTTAGAATATACATAAGGGAACAAGTTTACAGGGAGTTTGAGATAATTCCTTATCATGAAGGGCAAAGGGCTATTGCATGAATAATGCAAAGATGGGAAAGGCTCCCTATGTTGCTAAGAAAAGCAGAACCCACAACTTGATCAACTTTAGGGAAGTATTGTAGTTTGTTCCCACATACATATAACTAGGAAGACATGCAAGGATAGAGCATTGGTTTCATTTAACCTTTCAACCTTCGGTTCTTATGTGACCTCTTTACAATTGTACTGATAATGAATTGGATGAGAAAATGGAAAACAATAGGTTGAACAAGTTGGAATGCAACAAGAGATTGTATTAGAACATAGGAAGCAACAATAGTGGAGAGACCAACATTGGAGATTTCAGAATGAATGCAAAAACTAGGAATTTATCTGTGCAGGAGGACCAACACTAGGCCTAGTAGGGGGAAAATGATGGGATGAATATTGTAACCACCTGAATTTGGTCTGTCGCAACTATGGACCCTATTTGCCCTAAGTGTGATCATACCCTTGATTTATGTCCAAACGACCCTGTTATTGCTTGGCATAATTCTTTTAATCAATTTAATATCCTAGGTGATTTTTATCACTGATTTATATTAACTATTATAGCCATACAATTCAAATCAAATTCGACCAATCAAATCAAATCGAAATCAAACATGGCTATAATATTTAATTATAAAGGAATTAAATAAATCCCTAAATCAAATACCCACTTGCAATTAACCCATTCCCCTAGCCTATTTAATTTAATTAAAATGGCTATAGTCCTCTAA
>MU228221.1:581382-596505 GCA_018584345.1 Thuja plicata
ATTAATCATAGGGATTTTTAGCTAATAAACCTTGATAATTTAGGAATTAAATATAATGTCAGATTTATGCAAATTTAGGTTTTCTGCATTTGAGACTAAGTCAATTAAAGTCAATTAGGAGAAGAATTTGCCTAGTACAATTGGACTTCGATGATGAGAAAATTGAAGGAGCACACCAAAATTGATTAGGATTATTAGGTGCCAATTTTGGGGTGTTACATTTTGCCCCTCTTTGAATTGATGTGCGAGCAGCGCATTGCTTCAAAGAATAGTCTGATGTGAAGATGAAGATTTCAGAAGTCTAGGTTAGGTTGCCAAGACACTGATCAGATTAAGAAGAAGAATCATCTGAGAGAAGATCAGAATCGGGGTTAGATTGCCCCAATGTCCACTGATAGCTGATGAAGATCCAGGACTATCTCCAGAATCAGGGTTAAATTGCCCCAATATGAAGGTTAGCCCTCCGAGATCCATGTTAGATTGCCTAGATAATGGTCTAAACAGGTTTTGAGAGCCATCTTCAGAATGAAGCATAACTTTCAGGAATTAGGGTTAGATTGCCTCAATACCTAATGAGATTTCAAGAATCATCTTCAGAACAAAGATTGATCCTTGAGGATCTGAGTTAGATACAAATACCTAGAAAGATAGATGACAAGATGCGAGACATCAAGATGCCCCTAGAGATTCAAGATCAAGGAATATCCAATTTTGACCATAAGGTACAAAAAACTAAATATGCCCCAAGTGATGAGATGCCCCTAGCGATGGGGACTTTTGATTTAGATCAGACTAATTCGAGAATAATGCGAAAAGATTTAATGATGCAATCATCCTGCCCCCTCGGGAGTGAAATCGAAAGATGACACATCATAAAGATGAGAGCGAGAAATCACAGATAGAAATAAGATCGAAGATCCAGAGAAATTCAGAGATAGATCAAGAGAAGACAGAATCGATTTGGAGCGATTAGGGAGTCCTACTGACTAGGTTTGACCATAGTTGACTAGAATTGACTATATGAAAAGATTGCAGAAGCCAAGAAAGTGATAACAAGAGATGATCTTGACAAAAAAGCAATGTTAGAAAATTGACTATACAAGCGTATGATCACGTCAGTCCCAAAATTTTTAAAATGCAATTTTGAGCTACTTAGGAGTGTCAGATTTTGATTTTGATCACGAAAATGGATTCAGAACGGTCAATTTAGCCAAGGGTGCAATTTTTGTGGAAAATGGAGCACTTTGAAAAATTAGGTCAAAGGCTATATAAGGCCTGGAGGGGTCATTTTCAAATCATTATTCACCTTTGACTTTATCGATGGCAAGAGCTCTAACTGACATTGATAGAATTACCATGCACACACACCGATTTGAGCACTCCTGATGACACAACCGGCCATCGGAGTATGACGCACCTATAAGTAATCACAACATTATCCTACATTTCAAATTTTTTATCAATCTTATAGCATTTTAGCATGTTTTGAAGCTTTTTAAAGTCTGTCGCGTCCAATTTCACGTGAGGAAACAGTTTCCTCACACTGGTGCAAGTCTCCTTTTGTGCGAGGAATCAGATTCCTCGCGCAGGTCAGGGGTTCCTCGCACGGACCCCTTCCCTATGCTCGTGCGAAGAGCACGCTTGCGCCGCACGAGATTTCAGAAATCTCGCACGAGAAGACATCCTGTCTTGTGCGAGTCAGAAAGCTCGCGCGGGAAAAGAGTTTCCTCGCATGGGAAACTTGCCAAATTAAAAAATTTGTCATTTTTTATGCCGCAGAGTCAGCCAGTTACAATGTCTCAAAATTGTGTTTAAGATAGGTCCATAGCTGTATATTGCTTTGAAAAATCATCATGTTGAGGTACTGATCCAATTTTGTCGCTTGCTTTGCAGGTTGACTTCCCAGTTATCGCGTTCTGATCACATCATCCTGTTATGGGTGAGTTACTTTAGAGACTATTAGATGCTGATGGTGCCCACATTGATGGCCTCAGATTATCATACCTTCGTGATGCACCCGATATTTAGGTAAATCACGGTCTACTGGGTGCCTTGGTCGAGCGTTTCCATTCAGAGATGAACACCTTTCATTTTCCACAAGGGGAGATGACAGTCACTCCCGAGGATATATATAGGATTCTGAGAGTGCCTTTTCATGGAGCTCGTGTGGAGTATGATACTCAGCCGAGAGTAGGTACATTTGCATTAAGAGCAGTCGTTCAGGACGAGCTAGTGATGGGTCGGGCCATCTCATGGGAGGACTTGATTCACAGCTATGACAGAGATCATCCACTGGCGGTTATGTTGGCACTTTTCCTGAGTTGCCACTTGGTTCCTGATCATGGTCAGCACAGATTAGAGTGTGGCTGGGGAGGTATGTTGTAGAGGTTGTTGGCCACACCCGCAGTTACTTTTGGATGGGGTGAGTGTATGCTCGCTCATATGTACCACGAGATGCATGAGATTGTGTATCGAGGTGCACGTACCATGGCAGAGGGAGTCATCATTCTTTAGATCTGGGCCTGGGAGCACCTTCCCATATGTAGGCCGATATTCCATGACACATAGCAGCCTTTGGAGCCGTACATATACAAATACACATGTCCGATGACCCAGCCCACACTAGGTAAGATAGAGCAGTGGCGGTCACAGATAGATGACATGGCAACAGTCATATGGCGGCCTTGGATAGCCACAGAGGTGTGGGATGATGCTCAACATGAGTTGTCATATATGTTATATTCACATCCTTTGATTGGGTGTAACATTCGTATTATTGAGTGCTTCTTGCTTACGCGAGTATTACGCCAGTTCGGGAGACCACAGGATGTCTCTTAGGAGTTTTGTACTTACACCCGATTCGTCAATGAGACGAAGAAGGGTTGGAAAATATAGCTTGATAGGGGCCAAAGTATGATCAATGCTTGAGTACCAACAGCTAGGTGGGATTATATGGTCGGGGTGACAAATGTAGGTATGACACCTGCATACGAAGACCACATGTTAGCACATCCATTCCCCAGATATACAGCTCCTGTTGGTCTGATTCCTCATGTACAGTAGGTGGTATGACCACCACCACAGTAGAAGGTACCTCCACAATAGTAGGTACCTCCACAACAGTAGGTACAACAACCACCCTTACAGCAACAAGAGAGGGTAGTACGACCGAGGACCTCTCAGACTGATATCCCTATTAGACCCATGGGGTCAGATGCAGGTGCCGGGCCTAGTGGTAGTCAGGATAGAGCTGCTAAGCAGGGAGATGATACCATCATGGCTAATGCTATTTCAATAGATCCACCGACAGGCAGACAAGTAGCGCAGTTGCAGGAGGCTCTCCGGAGAGTCAGAGAGAGAGCTAGACAATCACAAAGGGAGTGAGACAACCTCCATACACAGGTGATAGTTCAGGAGACTCGGATAGCTGAGCGAGACTGAGAGATCTGGGAGTTACAAGAGGCACTGGCAAGATCATAGATAGAGACAAGGTATGAGGCTGCCCAGGCATCTTATTACTATGCTACTTACACTATTGCAGTACTTGAGGCAGCAGATCAGATTCAGCCATTTTCTGAGTATGTTGGGGCACGAGCCGCTCCACTGGGACCACCTCCTTAGCAGCAAGGTATGCCACCCCCTCCACCTCCACCGGGTGGTTAGATGAGATACATTGACATGCATATTGTACTACCATTTTGATATATTGTGCTCGAGTAGCACCCTTGTACATTTGATGGATCGATATATATATATATATATATATATATATATGAGCTCAATTTTGGCATCATTGTACTTGTTCATATATTGCTTTAGATTTGTATGTCTTATGAGATGTTTCTTATATGATTTAGATGTATGGATTAGAAATGTATGTCATGGATGACTATGCAAATGTTTATGCACACGTTTTATTGATGTATGAATAAAATGCAGTGTAATGATAGATGTTAGATGGATAAATACTATGTATGATTTGATTTATGCTTATAATGGATGCACATGTTTATGGATATATAAATGCAAATGAATGTATGGAAATGCAATTTTTTGAAATGAATGTAATGCAACGAATGCAATGGTACTAATCATCTCATACAAGATATCGCAATACACATGTACTAACCAAAAGAATACGAATGAAGATCGAGAGCGAGGACAGACACTTGTGCAGTCGAGAGGAAGCCATGACAAAAGATGAGGACCTTTGAAGAATGAGAAGACAATGAAGAGAGCACCAAAACTGCTGTGATGAAAGCCTAAAATGTGAATGCAAACCTACAATGCGAATGCAAGCCTAAGCTAAATGCAACCCTAGGACTTGGTTGTTGGACTCATCGTATTTATCATCATCGAGTACTTTTGGATCATCGAAGTCAATACAATCCTTACTGGTGCCACTGCAACCATAAGAATATGAATATGACTTTCATCGGATAAAATGTAGGAAATGAACATAAGCACCGAGGCACAAAAGCCAAGGTGACTTGAACATTGTTTCCAGTTTGATATAGTAAGAGTTTGCAAGTAAACAAACAGAGCAATAACAGTCAAGGAGAAAGTTTTGACCTCCTTTTGGTGTACAAATAAACAAGATCAAGGGATGTGAGGCTTTTCCACCTTAATGCAAAAGTTCTTATCACATACACCCTATTTATTTGATGTTGCTGGATCATCGAAACCACACCAACAAGTAGTAGACAAAGAAAATATCAGTGAAATTCATAAGAATAGACAACATACAAAGAAAGAGTTAATCATATCTCAGCATGTTTCAAGGCTTACAAATGTGTCTATGTTTGGGGTGTTGAAAAACACCATTGTGGTTGTGAGTGCAATGTGTTTGATTGCTATCAAGATACGTTTACATTACGATATCCAATGTGTGTTGAAAAACACAAATGTGTCCAAAGACAGTGTTGAAAAACACTGTTTGATTAAGGTGTTGAGAAACACCAGTTTGTGCCAGTAGAGAGTTGTCCTTTGACAAGATTACTGACTCAAGTGTAAATTGAAGAGCGATCAAAGTGAGGAACCATGCCCCCAAGTACAGAATGGATCGAAGTCAAACATGCAGATAGCGAGACGATGTGAGAAATCTCAGAAGAATAGCGACAGTAGGCAGACTTAGTGAGAACCACTGGTGACTATCGTGAGAGAGATTCTCAAGCAAAAAGATCAATAACAAGATCGAAGCATCAACAGGCAGACACAGTGAGAACCACTGGTGACTGATGTGAAAGAGAATCTCAAGGAAAGACAAAGTGCTACGAAGCATCAGCAGGCAGACGCAGTGAGAACCACTGGTGACCGATGCAAGAGGAGAGAGACTCCAAAAGATAAGATAATGCCCCCTAGACAAGGAACATGCCCCCGAGTGTGACCAGTTTCAATCCATGTGAAGTCGAGAAAAATATTGAAGATGACTGAGAGCAGAAGCATGAGCACACTAAAGCAGGAAAGCAAACTAAAGCAGAAAAGCAAACTGAAGCGAGAAAAACAAACTGAAGAAGGAAAGCAGAATAGCAAATGCGAGAAAGCCAAGAGATGCTGCGATAGATAAAGCATTACAGAACAAGAGGTGCCTGTTTACCAGGTTTTCACCATCTTGGCATAAATTCTATTTTTGCTACCATGACGCCTGTTTACCAGGTTTTCATCAATGGCACATTTTTCTCTTTTTCTCTTTTTTTTTTGTATTTTCATTTTTTTCAATTTTTTTTGTACTTTTTCTTTTTTCAATTTTTTTGTATTTTTTGACTTTTTCATTTTTTTTTGGTATTATCAAGATGCCTGTTTACCAGGTTTTCACCAGGATAATAGATACATCAAAGCGCCTGTTTTCCAGGTTTTCACTAAGATGATCATTTTTTTAGGACATTTTACAATTTTTAGAATTTCTCAGAATAAAGTATGTACATGAGCTTGAAAAAGATATCTCAATTGTAGAATTTCTTCAGGTGGAGAGCGTTGATGGGATCTTTGATTTGTTCACCTTCTATAGTGGAGAGATGATAGGCACCAAACCCAAATACTGCAGTAATAATATAAGGACCAAGCCAATTTGGCTCAAATTTTCCTTTTTGAATCCACTGTTGCTGATTCTTAGGGTTCTCTCTCAGGAAAAGATCACCCATTTGGAAGTCTCTTGGTCTAACCTTCTTGTTATAGCTCTTAGATATCCTCTTTTGATATGCTCTGAGATGATTGAATGCCACCTTCCGACATTCATCCAGTAGTTCCAACTCTTCTAGCTGAGATATTTTGATGTCATCATCAGTGATGAGGCCCTTCAGAGAGACTCACAAAGTAGGAATCTCAACCTCAATAGGAAATACTGCATCCACACCATAGAATAGAGCAAATAGTGTGGCCCCTGTTGGAGTTCTTATACTGGTGCGATAGGCCCATAAAGCCAGATTGATCTGGAGATGCCAATCTCATCCAGATTTGTGTATCGTACGGTGCAAGATCTTGAGAATTGTCTTGTTGGAAGCTTCAGCCTGTCCATTACCCTGAGGATAATAAATAGACAACTAGTGTTGAATAATATTGAACTTAGTGCACAAATTTGTCAGATCTTTGTTCTTGAATTGTCCCCCATTGTCAGTGATAATAGAGGAGGGCACACCATATCTACAGATGATGTAGTTTAGTATGAACATGGAAATAGACTTGCCATCAGCTACACTGAGAGGTACTACCTCAACCCATTTAGTAAAATAATCTGTAGCAGTAATGATGTACTTATGTCCTCTCAAAGAAGACAGATAAATCTAACCCACTAAGTCAAAGGCCCACTGTTGAAATGGCCAGAAAGTAATGAAAGGAATAAGCTCCTCGGCTGGAGCATGAATCAGATTACCATGTAGTTGACACTATTTGCAAGACTTAGCAAACTATGTAGCTTCCTTCTCCATATCAGGCCAATAGTAACCAACTCTAATAAGTTTACGAGCCAGTGTCAGACCATTTGAGTGAGAACCACAAATGCCTTCATGTACTTCTTCTAACGCACGTTTGGACTCATCAGGTTCTAGACACCTAAGGAGGGTACCATCTAGACCTTGTCTATACAAGTCGTTAGCTACGATGACATACTATGAAGCACTGCATATTAGGTGATGTTTTTCATTTCTAGTATATGTGTTAGGAATAATTTGGTCACAAAGATAAGAATAGATGTGGTGGTAGCGAGATGAATCCTATCTAATGACTGGACAAATTATCTGGGAGTCAGGAGAGTCATAGGCATGGTAGTATAATGTCTCCACTAGGAATTTTTGTCTGAAATCATTTTCTGGCATTTATAACATATAAGCCAGAGTATCCATAGCATCAGTTGCTTTATTATCCGCCCTGGGAATTTTCTAAAAAATAACGTGTGCAAAGTATTTCTTAAGGCTGTCAACCATCTTTTTATAGGGCACTAGCTTTTCATCTTTTGTTTGATAGATGTCGTTCACTTGATTGATAACCAGTTGTGAGTCTCCAAAGACTTTTAGTTCATTAACTTGCCATTCAATAGAGATCTTTAGTCCATTGATCAAAGCTTCATACTCAGCAGTGTTATTGGTACAAGGAAACATCATTTTGTATGCCTTTGGTAAGGAATACCGCTGAGGTGTAATAAACAAAATTCTAGCTCCTGACCCCTGTTGGGTGAATGATCCATCAAAGAACATTTCCCATGTCTGACGCGTGAGAAGCATGATGGAATCGTCTGGGAATTCCATCCTTAATGGTTGATGATCTGTAAGAGGTGCTTCAGCCAACTGATCTGCGATCACTTTCCCTTTGATAGCTTTTCACTCAACATATTAAATATCAAACTCACTAAGGAGCATGACCCATTTAGCTAGTCTACCTGTGAGGGTAGCTTGATTGAGTAAGTATTTCAATGGATCAATTTTTGTGATTAACTTGTAGTGTGAGCCAACATGTAGTGTCGTAACTTCTGGGAAGCAAACACCACTGCTAGGCAAGCTTTCTCAATTACAGAATAATTCATTTCGTAAGAGACCAATGTTCTACTGATGTAATAAATGGCTCTTTCTTTATGATTTTGATCTTCTTGGGCCAATAGAGCACCCAAAGATGTTTCTATGGCTGAGATGTATAATATCAATGGTTTCCCCTGAATATGAGGCATCAACACAGGCGGATTGGCTAGATATTGTTTGATCTATTGAAAGCCTTGTTCACATTCCTTGTTCCATTCATAAGTCACACCTTTATGTAGAGTTTTAGTAAATGGTTGTGACTTATCAGCTAACTGCAATATGAAACACCAAATAGATTGGAGCCGACCTTGAAGACCTCTAATTTGTCTGATATTATGAGGTGGAGGAATTTCTATAATAGCTTGTACCTTTGCCGGATCCACCTCGATTCCCTTTGCAGAGATGATATAGCCCAGTAATTTTCCTGAAGTAACCCCAAATGCACATTTCTTAGGGTTAAGACATAGCCTGAATGTTTCCATACGATCTAGTATAGGACCTAGATCAATGAGATGTGTCTTTCTATCCATACTTTTAGCAAGTGTGTCATCCATGTAGTCCTCCATTGTCCTATGCATCATGTCATGAAATATGGTAGTGACAGCTCTTTGATAAGTAGCTCCAGCATTTTTTAGACCAAAAGGCATAACATTCCAGTAGAATGTACCCCATGCACAAGTAAAAGAATTTTTCTCTTGGTCCTTTGGCACAATTTTGATTTGATTATAGCCAGAAAAACCGTCCATTAGTGAATACATCTCATATCCTGCTGTCATATCCACTATCATGTCAATGTTGGGAAGTGGAAAATCATCTTTTGGACATGCCAAATTTAAGTCTCTAAAGTTAGTGCAGACCCTGATAGATTTTTCATGTTTAGTCATTGGGACTATATTAGAGATCCATTCTGCATAATCAATTGTTTGGATGAACCCAGCTTTTAGAAGTTTTTCCAATTCTACCTTGATCAGTAGAGCCACATGCGGATGCATCTTTCTAAGTTTTTGTTTGACCGGTTTTACACCTAGAGCTATTGATAAGTGATGCATGATGAGATCAGGATCCACACCCGGCATGTCAAAATATGTCCGTGCAAAATTTATCTTTTTTTTTCTGGAAGAAGTCTATGAATTCTTTAAGTTCCTCTGTAGATAATGATTTGGCCACATGAATGATGTGTGGATGTTCTTCTATTCCCAGATTTATCAGCTGAGTTGGCTCAATTAACACTGATGAATGTTCCTGGAAGTGACTTAGAAGCGCATCAAGTATCTCATCCTCAGGTGCCTCAGAGAGGTTTTCACCTTCGGATACGTCTTTTCTTTTTACTTTTTTTTGGCTCTGATACTGCCACAATGTGGTTTTCACCATCAGAGCGCCTATTTTTTCTTCTTTTAATTTTGTGACTAAGATACTTGATGTCAGCCTCGGTCATGTTGACACTTTCTTCACTAGTGGAGGACGTCACAGGTTCAACAGCATGAAGGTATCAGGCTAAGGCGTAATCATTCTAGAATGTAAGGAATTCACTGGATGAAGAAGGGGAATTCTAGTCTATTAACTCAGGCTGTTGGAGTGAAAGAGGTGTGACATGTTCAAGTACGTTCACAGTATAGTCATCGAAAGAATTAACTAGCAAGCTGAGAGATAAATCGATCTCATCCAAAAGTATGTTTGAATCCTGCTGACCCCTAACGACCAAAGTAGAAGACATGTTAACATTTATAGACTCAGACTCGTTAGACCTTTCACTAAACTCCTCACTTACGTCGAGAATTTTTCCATAAGATCCTTCTGACAAACTATCAAACTCATATTCATGAGAGTCTGTATCCAAACTCTGACTTGGGTGCTTGCACCATGAAGGTTTAGGAGTTTTTGCAACACTAGCCTGTTCTTGTGCCAACCATTCTTGAAACTTTGGTGGTATGTATCTTTCACCTTGGAAGTTAGGATCTTGCAACACTTTCCATTGTTTAAAAGTTAGTGCATCAAAAGGAGTGGTTTTATGAGAATCACTGTCAGTCTTGATTGTACTGACGTGCGGTACAAAATTATCTAGCTCAGCAAAGAATGCTTCCAAATCTGGAGGAATGGGATAAGGAAAGCAATCATCATTGGAGCTATCTTCTATAGTGTCTACTGTAGCTGTGCCTTCAGGTTCTGGTGAAGGTTCTACTTTTGGCACAAATTTGTTGATCCCTAGATGGAATGAGACCTTTTTGAAACCTAAACTAGTGGTGTCTTTTGTCTTTTGACCTGTAGCTTTAATAGGTTTCAGTAACCCATTACCATTCATCCCTATCTGGCCACTCCCTTTATACCCAAAACATTTCATAATCTTAAGACCTTCATTGTTGGGATTTAGTTCTCGAGCCGGGGCAGTCTATTCAGCTATGTTCTTTCCTTTGCAAAGCCAGGCCTTAATAGCTCTTTTCTCATCTTCATCTTCTAATTGTGTAGAAGACCGTACAAAGACACCGTCATAAACTATCTTAGGAGTAGTAGAAGATCTATTGTCCTCAGAAGGTCTCCCATAATAATGAGGAGACAAAGGTAGAGCTGCTAATGATAGCACGGGTTCTATTTGATATCCCCCCATGCCTATGTTTGTGATTTTTAGGGTCTGTTCCATGTCTCTGAGCTTGGCATCACAAATTTCTGTGTATTCTCTATTAGTTGGAACAAGACTATCAGCTGATTGAGTGAGCGCATTACAAGAAGAGCCCATATTGGCAGGAATTGTCACCTCTACGCCTTGAAAAGAAAACTTAATACACTAATGGTATGTAGAAGGAACCGCTTGCATCTCATGGATCCATGGTCTTCTTAGCAAGACATTATATGCAAGAGGAATGTCTAGCACCTGACATGTAACGTCTCTTTCAACTGGTCCAACCCAAATGGGTAGCACAACTAGACCTTTATATTTTCTCTCTTCTTCATCATAGGCCTTAATGATAATTCTCTTGCTGGAATTTATGTGATCCTCGCCATAACCTAGCTGAGCAAGAAAATGAGTGGAGCAAATATTGAGACCAGCGTCATTATCAATGAGGATGCGACGAACTAGTTGTTTGCCTATCATGACTTCTATGTGCAGAGGAGCATTATGCGAGTGACTAATTGAGTGATCATCTTCTTCAGAGAAGGAAAAATAATGTGGTGAATTCAAGTGACCCACCACGGATTGAAACTGATCTAGATTGATGTATTTGGGGACATTAGCTTCTGTGAGAGCTTTGTCCAGAATTTGCCTATGAGCAGGCGAGATCTTCAATAGCTCAAAGATAGTTATCTGAGCATTGGTTCTTTGAAGCTGGTCAAGAATGCTATAACCAGTAGTAGGAGGCGTAGGGACCACCTTCGTGGTCTTTTTAGTAGAGCCAAAAATAGTTTTATCCATAGTTTGTTTCAGCACAGATGCAGTAATAGGAGGGCCAGGACCCTTGATAGTGATTCTAGCGCGAGATCTAGTAACAACATTCGCACAATCTCGAGATGTTTCAGATTCAGATAATCGAGACCTAGGGCCTCTCAAGAAAAATGGGGCTTTGGGTTTAGAAGCATTCCCACTCCTCTTGCTAGTAAACATGTTACAATATTCCACTTCCATAGGCTCAATCATGTTGATAACATTATCATAAGTGGTATGTGCGTAATTAACTTTGGCATTTTTATTCTGAGTGTTGGAGGATTCACCTTTCTTGTGACAAGGAAAGGGATCTTTAAATACCTGATGATCTAAATTCTTGTTATGATTCTCCACAATGATAACCTTGTTGTCAATAAAATCTTGGACTTTGTGATGCAATTGAAGACATGTAGCAGTCTTATGACCTTTGTTTTGGTGGTAGTCACAGTACGCATTCTCATTCCACCAATGAGGTCATGGTTGCGGATCGTATAAATGTTTTTCCAAAGGAGAAAGAATCTGATTTTGTACTAAGGTTTTGAAAACCACATCCAGCGGTTCTCCCAAAGAAGTAAATTCACTCTTGGGTCATGGTGCCCAAGGTTTATTGCCAGAAAATCTAGAAGGCTATTGAGTATTGGTTGCAGCCTTTTCAACAGCTTTGGTCGCTTGTATACTGGAGGTGAGATTGAAGACCGGTTTTGAAGAAGTTGGAGTCACATTATCAACCACCCCATCATTCACAACATCCCTATTTTTGTTGGAAAACTTCCCTTTATCTTTGTTGGAATATGAGGAACCTTGTTTGTTATCTTTATTCAAGGTCAATTCACCTTTTTTAACCATAAATGCTTCTATCCTCACAACTTGTTTTATCATGCTATCAAAATTAAGGGGACCTTGAAGTTGTACTTGATACCCAAAATCATGGGTGAGATTATCCAAGAAGATATCGAGTTTCTCAGATTCGGGTATTTTGCGAGGGTACTTAGTGCAAAGTTATCTCCATCTTTGGAGAAACGTCAAGAATGGTTCCCCTTGCCTTTGCTTGAGGTTGCAAAGGTCCCTTAAGTTGATGGGATTTTGAATATTGTGAGAATAGTGCTGTATAAAGAGATTGGCAATCTCATCAAAAGTCTTGATGCCAGTGGGTAGTCGCGAAAACCATTCCATGGAAGGCCCACCCAAACTTCATAGAAAAAGACGCATCAAATATGTTTGATCATGTATAAAATCCATCGATAGGGCACCAAATTCTCTTAAATAATCCTGAGGATCAGTGGTACCCAGATACTTGTCATATTTGGGGAGTTCTACACCTTTGGGAAAAGGTGGCATAGTAATACTACTATCAAAAGGAAAAGGACATATGCTTTCCATCGTGAACTGTTGCATGGGTTTGTCCTTATCCTTCATAAGTTGGCTGATTTGACCCTACATGTCTTGAATTATTTTATGCAATTTGGAGGTCTCACTTTCCTCTTCTTTAGCTATAAGAATTTCCACTTGGAAGTTTGCGGGTAACTTAACTCCTTGTTTTGACAAATCTAGAAAGTATTTTTCTTTGTCTTCTGCAAGGAGTATTTCCATCATTTTGATGAGATCTTTATTAGACTTTGTAGCATCTATGTCATTTTGAGTTATTGGGTCATCATCATTATGAAGAATTTCATAAATGCTCTGAGTTTGATCTTGACCCTGGTGATGTTCTTCTTCTTGATGACCTTGCTCATTTTGGGATTGATCGTTACCTCCGTTACATTGATAATCAAAAGGAGTTACCATGTTGTTAATGTGAGATTGTGTCATGTGCACCTCTTCAGTATGAGTGTGAGTATCGAGTTGAGAATTCCTAGTTAATGTATTTCTTGGCAAATCAAAAGGATTGAAAGGATCACTAAGACAACGAGGATCGTTAATAGGATCAACCCAAACGGGTGACTTCCTATAGCCTTGTTGATCTGAAAGAAATGGATTATGCTGATCTTGAAACAAAGGATTAGAACAAAATTGAAGCATTGGTTTCTGATTTGGACTTGAATTGATACTGAATGTGGAAGAGGAATGTGAGGATCCCTCTTGACTATCAAGTTGAACATTGGGTTCAGAATGACCTTTTCCTTGATTGCGAGGTTTAATTCTACCTACTCCAAAACCGCGAATGGGAAAAATATTGCCACTTCTAGTTGTAACAGGCATAGACGAAGATGAAACGAGAGGAAACTTAAGATCTAACTCAGAACTTTGTCTCTAAATATATCTAAAAAAAGAGGTAATAGGCCAGAACAACCAAGGTGTGAGATGCACTTGGCACAAATCATCGAGAGTATGGCTAGAACAACCGAGATATGACGATCGTATCGCAAGGTATGAAAACACAAAAAAGATAGGACAAAGACAAAGAGACAAGACAAGTTTGAGTAAGAATCAATCAATTTGCAACTCAAAACAACCAGTTTCAGACTGTAGACAATAGGGAGACAAGCAATCAGACCCCAGACAAAAGTCAGATCAGGCAGAAAATTCACCAGTTAACAGGAAAAAGCTTGCTATTTTGAATGCTAGGCTATAGATTCACATGAGGAAATGCCTCATCGCATGAGAAAGTGCTTAACTTCACATGAGACAATGCCGCACCACGTGAGAAAGTGCTATGTTTCTGAAAGTTCACGCGAGAAAATACTAAATTTTGATAAACAGACTCAATTTTTGAGGTAAAAACTAGATTTTGAGACACAGCGAGAACTGTTCTCTAACAAAATTTCTAGGTTCAGGACAGTTTTATGATGATACAAATCAAAAATCTCAGTTTCAAGGTGACAAGCACTCGTTTACAAACACAAAGTTTTAATCAAGAAGTGGTGACACAAGTAGTAGCCGTAATCAGTTCTACCATGGACAAAGTAACTTGGAAAAATAATGGGAGTCTTTGTTTGAATATGATAATTTGGACAGTTTAAGACTCAAGAACAAACACTCAGTTATGCCTACAAAGAAAATTGGTTGAGAAGACAAAATCTAGGCCCCACTGTCTTATGCGTATGCGTGCACCTCACACAGCAGTTTCACCCTTGAAAGAGCGCTCGTGTTTTTGGTATTTCCAAGGACTAAGTATATATGTTCAAAGGTTACCCTTAAAGTAGGGGCCAGCATCATATACCACTTCAAGCATCCAGGTGCATACCTATGTCAAGAATCTAGGGGAGAGATTCTTCCCTCTCCCTGTGCACAGATTATGTCTCCTTTCGGAGGTGAACCAGGTAGGCATCTAACTAAGAGAGTGTTTAGTGGGATTTCGTTCACAATAACCTTCAATGGCTCTGATACAGAGCTGGGGCTTCACATCCACACCAACACTTGGAAGTCATACACCCTTGCAAGCAAGGCTGGGAGCGGCGCCGCTCAGTACGACAAACAAGGCTTTCTCACGATGATAGTCAAAATCATGATAAATAAGTTACCATGGATTTGGAGTCTTTGGAATCAACAAAGCAGACTTTATTAGAGTGAGGTGGAATCACTGACGATAGGTGTGTACTCACTTGGTTCATTCCCGGAGGTTCAACTTCTGGCAAGCCCTCTAAAGGTGACACAACTTGGTTCGGATTCAAGGGTTTGATTTTCTGATTCTCTCAAAGAGAGAAGAGCATAATTCTCTACCTTTTCACCTTACCCAAACACATCAAGCATATTCATCACCGA
>MU228221.1:598041-608778 GCA_018584345.1 Thuja plicata
ATTAATCATAGGGATTTTTAGCTAATAAACCTTGATAATTTAGGAATTAAATATAATGTCAGATTTATGCAAATTTAGGTTTTCTGCATTTGAGACTAAGTCAATTAAAGTCAATTAGGAGAAGAATCTGCCTAGTACAATAGGACTTCGATGATGAGAAAATTGAAGGAGCGGACCAAAATTGATTAGGATTATTAGGTGCCAATTTTGGGGTGTTACAATGAAGACTAGGGTTTGCAAGGTCTTAATGAACCTATTGTCACTGCAGAGCAGCTGAGAGAGTAGGTACTAAGAACAAGTAGGGAATGTAAAAGAAAAAGACACTAAAGCACAAACCTCCTCCTTCCCTTATATGTCATGTTCTAGCTTTAGATTTTTACAAAGACATATTGTATAAGAAAAGTGAATGGGAAAGCGAAAGTTGCAATTGTAGAGGGAGATTGAGAGGAGATATGAGGAGGTTATAAGGTTTAAAAGGTTTAAAACTAAAGTAGATGATGTAGTTGCAATAGTACCTAAACTCATGGAATTTGGGATGCCACCTAGGGTTTATGTCATTTATTTGAAGGAATTACATATGTCCTACAAGATTATGAGAATTGTTAGGGATTTGAATCCTTCTCTTGAGAATCCTCAAGAGTTCTACCATGATTATTAGACCTCTCATGCAGTCATTAAATTTTTTCTATGAATTCTACTTTCATAATTATGTTGTCTCAAAGGATACTGATTGGGATCCCCTTCTCTATATTGGAGATATTCATCTCAGAGCTTTTCATGTCATGGATTTAGAATGAACATATTTGGGGAGAGAAGTTCAGGGAACATAGGGAAGCTGGAGATATCATTCTACTACCATTAAGGACTCAGTCTAGGAAACCTAGTGTTTTTTATTATGATTTGAAAAATATTTTATCCAAAGACACCATACAAAAGTTTTGGCCTCTAAGGGAGGAAGAATTTTAGGAATATGAATGAATGAATCTTGCTAGAGGACAATAAGTGATTGGACACTTTGTGTAGAAATGTAATAGTTTTCCATGTGAGCATAAAAGGGAAAAACCACATTCTTTTCCAAACTACTATGTGTTAGGAATAATAGTCCATGAACACAACTAATAGGGGGAGGGGGTGAATCAGTTATGAGATAGATTATTAAACATTAATAATTATAAACCAAAACTTTAATCCAAATGATAACACAGTAAATGAAACACCATACCACAATCCTTTTTTGTCAAGGACACCCTATAAAAGGTAAAACCCCGGTGGGAATTAGCACCCACAAACAGTGTGCTAAGAGAATAATATCCCTGCTAAAAGATTTAGCCCTTTTAGGAGATTATTAATGTATCACAGTACATAGTCCCTCTTAAAGAATAGACCCTGTTAGGATTTAAGAGTAACAGTAGGCTCATTGCCTAAAGAAGGTTAAATCCACCTTCAGGACTTATTGTCTGAAATAAAAGTGTATATGAAATATATAATCCAACGAACTTTCTGATAGCAACTCTCTTTGATTGATCAATTCAAATGAAGTATCTTAATTACATCCTCTGATCTACATCCAACAAACTTCACACAAACAAGCTTGCAACTTCCACACTTTTTGGTTACCACCCTCTCCATAAAAACCAACTTTCCTTTGTACATATTTATAATAAGCAATTAGGTCGGCCAATTAAGACTTCCCCAATGCACAAATAATTACTTAACCCCTTGATAAGATACATATGATACTTATAACAAGTAAATATTAATTAAAATTCATCAAATATGATCTAAGATTCATAATCCATGCTCGCAATCCATAATACATGCTCCATCTCTAAAGTTAGCCCCAATTAGGTCTCCTCCAGAACACATGCCACACCTGACGTCACCAAGAGTCCTGTGACACAAGAATCATAACAAACATTCCTCAACATGTCTTTTTATATTCCTAAAGCTTTCATAACATGAATCCATATCACACACAATTTATCCCCAAAACTCAGAGACTAACTTTGTAATAGTTCACTATCACTGTCTAGTACCCAGTCTTCACTAAAAAATTTGTAACTCACTCAATCTAATATATTAAGCCACACCACCTTAGAAATAATATCACAACACATCCTTGTACACATCATCATCTTCGCACATTCTGAACCAGCCATACAGTACCCATACACTTTTGTCAGTCATCTAAGCAACAGTAATAACTAGTCTATTCCACCTTAATAGAAACATATGTTGACATCAGTGAAAAAACGTGAATGCCAACAACAACATCAAAAACCAATTACAAAATTATGTAACTATTAGAAGGGAACACAAGTATATACAGATAGGAAGGACTAAGAAGGATGACTGGTTTACTCTTACCTTCTAGCCACCGATATTTTTTTTGGTCATTACCAAGTTGCAGGGACAACAAAAATGCTTACAATGAGGATGCAAAAAATGTCGGGTGGGGAAGATTGGAAAAGGATAAAGGATTTTATTGGATCCTATCTCATGGAGGAATATGGCAGATTACTCTTGGTGATTATAGGATTAATTCTAGAGTTAGTTAGTTTTTACTTACTGCAGGACCAATAAGAAGCTAGGTTGGGGGGCAATCACGAGCCCAATTAATGACTTTATTTTGTCAATGTTTTCCATGTTTTTGATGTCCTTGTCAAGTGTCTAGTAGTGGTTAAATGGTTTTAAGACTTGGTCATTGTGTACTTTCTGTTGTTTAGCTAAACTTGGTATCATGGTTGAAATTATCTATAAACTACCTTCTTAATGAAAAAAATCCTTATAGTTATAACTATGCAATTTATCCATGTCAATTATAGTTATGGTTTAATATATGATTATCTTACAATGAAATGTATATACCTATGTTGTTGTGCACACTAATGCTATGATGCAGGAGTAATTAAGAAGCAAAACCAGTCAAGCCTACCCTCAAGGAGATCCATGTCATGCATGCAACCAAGGACCAAGTCAATATGGTTAAGCGATAGCCAACAATTGAAGAAGTCAATATCTGATTGACAACAAATTGTATGGAGAAAGTTATGGATATTTAATGATAATTCCTAAAAAGGAGTAAATATAAAAATAAGAAGTCATGCTATATCTTCTCTGCAACCAAAATAACAATTCCTCATTTGTTGCACATTTTTCCTTCTTTCTTGAAATGTAATAATGTATGTTTGCCTATCTCTTGGGAGTGGACTAGGAAGTTGTTACTGTTAATTTGTAGTTCTCTTTAAATAATTTTTAATGCCTTTTAAAAAGGTTAGTTAGAGAGAATAATATTATGTTATAGTTTTCCAATTTTAGCATATAGAGAAAACTTTCAGTTTCACTTATGTAACAACACCTTATTGGATGAATAAAATGATGTTTTGAGTTTATGAGAATCTTTGTTAATTCTGAAAATACTCATCCAAGGGGGACTACTTGTTGAGGATTTCCCTGTTTCAATTTAGTAGATAATTTTCCTTCAGTTCATATTTGTTTTTTTAACGCTTTTATGTTCTTGCAACTATTAGAAATAGCTTCTTATGGCTGTTCCTAAGCCAAGGCAAACAAAGTAATTTTTTGTTTGTTTGTTCTAAACATTCTTGTTGTTAGTTGTTTGAGTTAAATTATAGTAGTAGGCTCTATTGAGCATTTGAGTTGTTTCATTTCATGCAATTTTCTTTAAGCTATAGGATCTCATGGCTTTGGTTGGGACTTAGTGCACATGCGGTGTTGGCCTATTTCAAGTACACATTACTGGGTTGATAAGTAAACGAGCCTTGAATGTAAGAAAGATAGATACTTAGAATGGATGTCCAATCCATGAGTTGAAGTTTCACTCCAACCACCTAACCTGGGATTCTAACTCAACCCAACCCACTTGCACACACTAATCCTCACTTTAATTAAATAAATACACTTATTTAATTAAAACCCTCACCCATTTTCTCTCCTCCTATCACATCCTCCTAATAACCCCACCTGCCCACTAATCCTAGCCTAATCCTTCCTTAATCATTTACATTGTCCTAATCAAAAGGATTAGGAGACCAAAGTCAATTTCATGTCATGTCAACTCCAATACCAACTCATTTCCCTGTGTCAACCTTAAATACCCTCTTACACCCTCAACCATATTATTTTTCTTTTGTCCCCTCCAAGGAATATTTTATTCTTTCTTCCTACTTCTCCAAATCCCTTCCCATTTCCTGAAATGGTCACATTCCTCCAAACTTTACCTTTGGGATTTGAGACAAGATGTGTCTTTATAACATATATTCCAACCCCCCATATCCTCTTAACCCATCACATGGTGATATTTGTCATCATGCTATGGGTTTGAGAAAGTACAATCATTGTGGTTCCCTTCAAATGCATCTTGGCCCTTCACTGGCCTTGCATCTCAACCATCCATTTTATCCTCTCTTTATCTATAAATTGAAGCTTCATTTCCTCACAAATCATCCACCTTTTATGCAAATTTATCATGGTAGTTTGAGCCTTGAAATCCATGACCATAAAACCATAAGCCCAAATCTGTACATACCTCTAAAGTTTGAGAAAATCACATTGAGTACACATCAAATATTTTGAACACCATCTACACATCAAAGGGGGCTTCTTGGGGTGCATAAGGTTTACATTTCTTGTGTGTTTATTTATTTATTTTTGTTTAATATTAAGTGTTGATTTGATTTTTTTGTTTGAATATTCTTATTAACTTATTTGCATTCCTCTTAACACTATTTCACCTCATACATTTGGGCCTGGCTAGTGGAACCCACTTCACAGGTCATTCCTTTTTATTAATTTTCTTGCAAACTAACCAAGCCACTAACATTTTTTGTTACATAAGTGTATTTTTTGCAATAATTTTTATATTTGGAGGTCAGAATTTACAGGAGTAAAGAATCATGTGTCTAATGCTGGTCTCAAAATTTTCATAATATCAAAAATATGAATCAACAGGAACGTAGGAAAAATCTATGGGAATGCAAACTCACCAACTGACCCTCTGTGGCATCCCCTCTTTGTTTTTCCCTACTTTATGTCGTCCTCCCTTTCTATCACAGTCACATGGGAACGTTGTTTGAATTAGAATGAATGTGAATTTGTAATCCATAAGGTATTAACTGTAAAATGAAAACAAATCCTCTTTGTTTCTACTTTTGTCAAATCCAGTGGTTAGCAAGAATGTGGTCTACTACAACAAGAACACGTATGGGTAAGTAAGGTAATATGTGCCTTATTTGTCTGTGAACTTTGGTTTCTATCTTCCAATTTTATTCTAAGAGTCCTATATGAATGGAGGTTCTTTCCATACTTGCAATAGATTTCCTCTTTCTGTGTCTGTATAGGTTCGATGAGAATATGGGCAGGATTGACAAAATTTTTGCTTAACCTTTTAACATAAAATTTATTAACACTTTAGTTTTGGTGCAATAAAATAAACAATGTATAATCAAATAACACCTTACAATTTGATTTAGTGCTATAAATTGAACGAACGGCTAAAATTAAACAAGACAAATTTTCACACTTCACTTTGGTGTTTTAAAATTAAACAAGGGAGACAAGTCTTTGAATTTGGTGTATAAAAAGAACCTATCTGCTTGTTCTTTTTTCACAATTTTTTACAGCACACTGCCTAACATAATTTTTGGATTAACACCACATTTACCATTGCCTTGTGCACTTGCACATTGTAGAGAAGGCCCACCTACAATGCACACTATCCTCTCCCCTTGCTCTCATGGTACTGGGTGCAAAAGAAAAGTGTTTCTAACCCTCACATTTTTCCTATTTTTTTAGAGAGGCTTGTCTAGGAGGTAAGTGATCACCCACCAGAGGATGACCTAAAATCGGTAAATACCTCTATTCTTATAGACTTTAAACAAACTCTATTCTTATCCCACCAAGCTTAGGCGAGGTGTGTGGATGATAGCTTAGATCGGGCAAATAGTGCCTAAGGAGCCAACGTGGTCCACTATGTTATATTGTGGTGACTGATCAGGAAAGTACTATCTAGGAAAGTATTTTACCTTTCTGCAATGCGTGGGGTTTTACCTTTTTGAGGCTTATTTCAGCCAATTTATGTGCCAACATGTTCTAACCCTAAAGTGACATAAAGTTTGTATAAATTGGCTTAGGGTTTCATTATTATGTTGTATGTTTTACAGTGGTATTGAGCTATAAGGGATCTACGCATTGTGATCTAATTGTAATCAATGGATAAGAATAATATTAGACTTTGTTGTTTGGTGGACGTAGCCCAGGGATTGGGTGAACCATGTTAAATCTTTGTGTCTTGTGTTCTCTTTTGTTTTGGTTTATTATTCCCTGATATTGGTTATATTTCTACATGTAATTGTTATTTCTATCTTGTTAATCCTAACACACTAGAGACTTTAGTATCTCACACACGTACAAACTGATTGAGGGGACACCACAAATCTTACTAAACACCTTTTAGATTAAAAACCACCTTTTTAGCCTTGGTATATCAGCTATAGTATAAATGGATTGTGTTATCCCTTATAGTTACTCACCATATGTATTCCCTAGATGTGAGGTGTGATATTTTTGGATTTCATCACCGAAAATTGGGAAAGCCCCCATAAGGGGAACCCTATTCACCCACTCCTTGAAGATCCGCTAAAGTGTATTATTTTCCTATTATCTTTGCATGGGATTACCTTTTTTTTTAAGAGGGAGATAGTGCATGAGGGTCAAAAATATTAATTTTAGAAAGCAATTTTTGTGTATGCGAGCCTACAAATGGTATATTGAAACCTTGACCTTAAGATAGAGTGTGTTTGATTTGTATTCATTATGATTTGACCAAGTAAAAAATAATTTCAACATATAGCTTTGAAGAATCAACAAAGTCTTTTTCCAAAGAGTTCAAGTTTCCCCAAACAAAGTCGAGGTTGTGTTTCTCCTACAGGATTACCTTGTCTCTCATGGGATTATTGTAAAACTTTGAAAATTAAAGGTTCGGTGAGTATACTGTCGAGATTGGCAGGAATACTATTAAAAATGTCAAAAAAGGTATATTAGTGTAGTCATTGCCTACTTGAAAAAATTTAGTGGGAACCTTGCCTAGTCCAATGGGCTTTCCATCATCAGAGATTTTCTAAGTCCAGATCATTCAAGTCGTCATGTTCATGTAAAAAATGTAGCATTTCTACAAACTCATGGGAATGCTATCTCGTTTGACAGGAACACTATATAACATCATCCAGTAGGAACACTATCTTGATTGTTGGGAATGCCCTATCATGAGATAGCGCTTGTCAAAACCTTGTTACTATCACCAATCTTTAGCTAACATACTTAGGTTCTTTCCTTCATTGACAAGTTTCCTTAGCCAATGTATGACTTGGGAAAGCATAAGAAAGTGAAAGTCCAACAACCCCCCATGTAAAAACAAAAGAAAGAGGTAGACAATATCAACAAAGGTTCCTGATGCATGGTCTAAGATGAAAGTATTCTCAAATGAAAAGATGAGTACATTGACAACATAAACCATGACAATACGGTCTTAGCTTACTGAGCCAAATACAATCTCAACATCACCCATATTGACTTCCACCCATGTGACTTGTAGGCTCGCATGTGCCTAACCAACCACATTTTTTTATATAGGTCCAAAAAATCTCCTCTATCTTTATGAACATAACTTTCCATCCCACCATCATTACGAATTGCATTTAGTCTTACATTTGTGCACCCATTTTTACCTTACTTCTAGTATATAGGATCTAGTCCCATCCATTACTTAAGTCTCATCTAAAAATTCAAAAAACTAAAAGATCAAACCCATAAAAAATAATCGCAATAAAAACATCCTCGCTTGGACTCCTACACGTGAGTTGTCATACCTGTATGTTAAATCAAACCCCCATCTTGTAGCTTCACTCTTTGACTAAGAATTATCTAGGGTAGCTCATTTCATCATGGTAACCTCATTACCCTGATCTAGAGGTTGGATTACATTGGAAATCTTATCATCTATGAATAATATTCCATCTTAGGTTGACCATCACATCCATTAAAATCTACACTAGGCACTTTAAACTCTCAAGACCAAGCATCAAACAAGACCTTAAGTCTTGGGACACCACCCCCATCAACATCATCATCGCCCATCCTTAGACATTTTAAGGTATGTTTTAATTAATTTGCATTCCCATCTTTCATATATAATAGGTCATTCATTTCATGCCACCACATACACGTTTAAAGAAGAGAGGACATGGATCCTAACCTTGCTGCTAGTTCCTCATATGGCCCCATGCCATATGCTACATGAGCCCTTGTCACCTTTGACCCTCATAATCAAGTCCAACCCGAGGATGTCATGGTTTACCAAGATGAAATCCCCACCACAAGCACCATGGAAACTTTCATGAATCAACCAGGCCATGCCTCCATGATTAGTCATATCATAGGAATAAATAATGAGTCCATAATTGTTGACATTGCATGCAAAGGTGCTTCGCTCCTGAGAGAACTCCTCCTACCACCAATTGACCTCCCAACACCTCCTTTTCATATATTGGCTGAGGCCTAGGGAAGTATTGTCCAACAAATCTCAGCTCCTACTGTCAAATCTACCCAAATTTGTGTATCCCTATGTCAATCTACCCAACCCACTAGTGGACAACCCATGGTGCACACCATGTCACAACAAACCCCCCTTCAACATTTTTGGGGATACCTCCATAAACCCATCACAACCATCCACTTCACAGGATTCTACATCCCAACTATCACAACAAGCCACTATGCCACCTTTACAACCAACCATCATTCCACCAATGCATCAACAAAAACCATAGTTCAGTACGAGGATGCCACTCACTGGCCCAAAAAACCAACCCATTATGTCTATAACTACTACAACACTATTTGTAATACCACAAATTGCTCCCATCCCCCAATTTCAACATGCTATATCTGCTACACTACCATCTTCTATTTGTTAATCTCTAAGTTCTATTGATGATTAGTGACCAACACTTAGTCATTCACTTAGGCAGTTTTAGTTGGCTATCACTGTGGCCGAGCTAAAACTATGCAAGGCCGAGCAACATTGCTGAGTAATTTTTAGCTTTCCTAGTTACATTGCCGAGCCGAGTTACATTGCCGAGCCAAGTAGGACACAAAGATGTTAAGTGCCGAGAAAAAGACAAGTCAAGTGTCGAGCAGAAAAGTTTTTGTATACATGTCAGGAATGATTCAAACTTTGAGGATAAGTGATCTGTCCGACTTGTATAAGCTTTTTGGGCTGACTTATGTATGCATTTAATATTCTTCTACGAAGTTATTATGCATTTAATTCTTTTATCCTATGCATGATCTATTGTAAACATTAATTATAATACCATCAAGGTATGGGTATTAGATCTTGATCGTTGATCTAGATCTCATTATCAGACTTGAACGAATATATTAGATTGCTTCTAAACCCTATTTTAAAAGAGTAAGGACAGAGCAGACAAAGTGTGTGGTGAATGCATTTTAAAGTGAAATGCATAGAGGTGTTAGAATAGTCCCAAAGGATAACTGAGAGGGGGGGGGGGTGAATCAGTTATCAGTAACTTCAGTTCTTTTACTTCCTTAACTTCATAATACAACAAAGTAAATGCTTAATTAGATAACACAGTACACAACACACAATTTGATTATGGGGAAACCAAATGGTAAAAACCCTGGTGGGAATTAGCACCCACAATAAACTATACTTGTTTATATTAATCCCTGTTAGAAGATATTTCAACCCTGTTAGGATTTGTACATTACAATGCAATAAGTATAGTGACCTAGTTAAGGGTCGGACCTTGTTAGGAGTCTTTTACAAATAACCCTGTTAGGGGTGGTGGACTCACTGTCCAAAAGCTCACTGCTTGATGGTGAAGGCTACAACCTTCTGTCTAATAGGACTGCACTATATCTGATGATGAACTATAGAGTAGACCTGCTATCTTGATCAGTTCTAGTGTATTACAATCTTTCACTTTTTCTTCACATAGACTCTTGATGAATGAACCAACTCTGATAATCTGCTTTGTACATCTTTCTTCTCTTTTCGTATCATTCACACTTAGCGTTCACAAACGAACAACTATAAGTATCTTCTCCAAATTAGAAGGTCATGTTGGCTCTTAGAAACACTTAAACAACACCTTAGTTAGCTTAACTAAGCACGCAAACAATATTAAGTCTGCGCAAGTCAAACTGAATAGACGCGACGCTTCACTGAGTCATCTTCACCAAATCAACTCAAACAACACGATCTTGATGTAATATGATAGGCACATTTAGCCAAATATAGTTAACTCATAACTAACCATGAATATACACACGCATATCCTGAAGATAGGTGCAACTCAAGAAACACGTTATATACGTCGGCCCTAAACTGTTACACTTCCAGAACTATAACTACCAATAATAGAATTGCATAACTTTACTGAAACATCATATTTGGGTCCGTGTGTATGAACATAACATAATAAACATGTCAAAAACATGTATCTATCCACGCAAGTCTTCACATCTTCATTCTGATAAGTACATACAAAATTACTACTGTGTATTATATCTTGTCATCAATGACAAACATACAATCAATAAACTGCTCAGAATCAAATCTCCAACAATCTCCCCCTTTGACATTGATGGAAACATATGATATCAAAAACATCCTCTATTCATGGTGTCCTCTTTCTT
>MU228221.1:617932-628909 GCA_018584345.1 Thuja plicata
GTGACCTGGTTAAGGGTCAGACCCTGTTAGGAGTCTTTTACAAATAACCCTATTAGGGGTGGTGGACTCACTGTCCAAAATCTCACTGCTTGATGGTGAAGGCTACAACCTTCTGTATAACAGATATTCACTATATCTGATGATGAACTATAGAGTAGACCTGCTATCTTGATCAGTTCCAGTGTATTACAATATTTCACTTCTTCTTCACATAGACTCTTGATGAATGAACCAACTCTGATAATCTACTTTGTACATCTTTCTTCTCTTTTCGTATCATTCACACTTAGCGTTCACAAATGAACAACTATAAGTATCTTCTCCAAATTAGAAGGTCATGTCAGCTCTTAGAAACACTTCAACAACACCTTAGTCAGCTTAACTAAGCATGCAAACAATATTAAGTCCACACAAGTCAAATTGAATAGACACGACGCTTCACTGAGTCGTCTTCACCAAATCAACTCAAACGACACGATCTTGATGTAATATGATAGGCGCGTTTAACCAAATATAGTTAAATCATAACTAACCATTAATATACACACGCATATCCTGAAGATAGGTGCAACTCAAGAAACACATTATATATGTCGGCCCTAAACTGTTACACTTCCAGAACTATAACTGCCAATAACAAAATTGCATAACTTTACTGAAACATCATATCTGGGTCTGCGTGTATGAACATAACATAATAAACATGTCAACAATATGTATCTATCCACACAAGTCTTCACATCATCATTCTGATAATTACATACAGAATTACTACTGTGTATTATATCTTGTCATCAATGACAAACATACAATCAATCAACTACTCAGAATCAAATCTCCAACAAGAGGGTTATTTTGTTAAGAAGCAAAGATCAAGCAGAGTGAGAATACAGTGAAAAACAAAGTAAATTTATATCATATTATGAGATCATAGAAGGTACTGGAAATAGGAGATCTGTCATCAGCATCAGAGTGCATAACAAAGGACCAAAACTTGAGACATTCTAATCATTGTATCAGGTGAAAATCTCTTAATAGAGTGGTTCTAGCAGACCTTTCTTTATCTCCTAATAGAGTGCTTACTTTATTGTAAGTTGAAATCCTTTCATAGGGTAGATTGTAATGATCTTTAGCTCTTAATCAGGCAAACCTTTAACAGGGTAGATTAAATTTTGTAATCAACATTTGTAGCTTTAACAGGCACACTTTATTACTGCAGTAGTGGAGAATTTTTTGGGTGTCATCCCCACCCCAATTTTACCTATTTGGGTTTCTGGGTTACCAAGTTATTTTGTTATTTATTTCATTGTGTGGATGCTATCTGAGATTACATTAGATTCATATATGTATGAATGTGGATCAGTTTGTTTTAAGTGTTTAAATTTGAAGATCTTATTCACCCCCCTGAGTATTTTGCTTTCCCATTATTGTATTTCCAACAATTGGTATCAGAGCTCTGTCTCTAAAAAGTTCATAATCATCTTGAGAATACAGATATTGAGATGGAGATCTACAAGATGGGTAAAGTCATTGAGAATCAAAAGATTGATATTCATCTAGCACTACAACAGCTTGAGACTGCTAGACAAGAATTAAAGAAGTCCTTGACTGCAAGAAAAGATTTGGCCAAACTAATGAATGACACTCATTATCAGGAAGAGGACACCACAAATCTATTTTAGAATGGAGATTCTACTGAGAGAAATGTAGCAATAGCAGATCTACTGGAAAAGAACAGTGCACTATGTGAAGAAGTCAAAAACTTGAAAAAGGAACAAGAAGCCCAATCAATAAGAATGTGTGAAGTTGTTGAACAGAAAAAGAAAGCCGAAGATGAAAAGGCTATGGTAGAAGAAGACAAGAGAATTATGACTACCAGACTTGATGAAAGAACACATGATGTACAAACTATGACAGTCAATCAAGTAGACATGGCAAATCAAATACTACTTGTGAATCGAGAGATCAATAGGAAAGACTTGGAGATTGTAAATCTTAGATCTGAGAATAGTCAATTGAAAGATGAATTGAGATCTGAGAAAGAACTTAATAACATAGTGAATGATCTGAGTGCAGCTATGAGCTACTTTGAACAACTGGTGGAAGCATCAAGAAGACCTAAAGATTCTTCTAGATTAGGTCACACTGAACAACATACAATCACTGAAGATGGAGAATCATCTAAGATAGGTGAAAGAAGGCATGCAAAGCCAAGAAATAACAAACCTGTTTGCCATCACTGTGGGAAACCAGGTCATATAGTAAACATTTTCCAAAGCAAGAATGGTAAGTCCAATCTGAAAACTAATTTTAATGGTTACTGCTTTAACTATAATAAGTTTGGACACCAAGCACGTGAATGTAAGACAAAGGCAAGCAAAATACCTAGAATCAATGGTAATTTCTATAACTGTCACAAATATGGTCATAGAGCACAAGATTGCAGATCTAAAGGTAAACAATAGTGGACATCAAAGGTACAAGAGAAATCACCAAGAAAAGGCAATACTTACAATTGGGATTACAGTACATGGCATAGTTGTCATTACTTTGGTGAGTATGGACATGTTCCAGAAAATTGCATAAGGACACATTTCAGATGTCAGTCTTAGAGTTGGATGAATGGGAGCCTAGTTTGTCACAGTTGTCTGAAGATTGGTCACACAAGAAAAGATTGCAAGACTAGGGTACCTGCTCCTACTGTTGAGAAAATTAGAGCACAGATGAACAAGACATGGGTTAAGAAGTCTGAACCATGCAGCAGTGAAGCTAGTGAATCTGAGGTCACCCAATCCAATGGATCAGGTGATCACATCATCTCCAACTAAGAAAAAGAGGTATGTAAGGAACTGTATCTAAAATTCTTATCTCACATCAGTTCTTAACATGAAATGCACAAAAGTCCATATTTGCATATGTTAAGATACACTAGGACATATTTTTGAAGACAAATGCCGAGATGAGCCAATTGCACTAATAGGTGCTGAGCACCAATCATGGACACTAAGGCCGAGTTCTTTAGTGAGTGCCGAGTTTTGTTGGCCAAGTAAAATTTTGTGAAGGCCGAGTTTAGTAAGCTGAGAGGGATGCAAGTTGTGTTAAAGCTAAGGACAGCTGGCTTGCACTAACTCAACGGGAAGAACATTCATTGCTTACCTACCTTGACCTTTCAAAGTCTATAAAGGATGAACAGTTGACACTTCATTTTTACGTTGTGATTTTTACTATTTACGAAGGGATTGAAGTAATTTGTAGAATTGATCTTAACAAAGTTAGCATCGAAGATTTCATCAGCGTGCCGTCGACAATCCTAAGGTGAATAGTGTGAAGAGCTACTTGCCAAGGTAATCTATTTTTCATCTTTTGAACCCTAATTTCAAGATTATGGCTGCAAGTTCTTTCGCACCATATAAGAGTATGGAGGGAGAACAACATCAAATTTAGTTAGTATGAAGTGATGAATGTGAACCTCTCAACTTTCAAGCCGTTCCTGAAAGTGCAATTCAGAGTGATTTAATGGGAGCCCTCTCATCCATTCCACCCAAGGTACTTATGATCCATGATGTTCGATCATTTTATATGGTTAAGATTGGTGAAGTAGGTGATAGTGAATTAAGGAAATCCTACAACAAATTGTGTGTCAATGGAGTTCTGAAGGCAGAATTCAAACATTTAGCTGACAAAGGGTTAACTCGTGCCCTAGATTTTCCACAAGGTTTCAAAGATGAATGGATTAAGGTTATCCTTAGCTAAGTTCATGACATGTGTATGTGGTTGGATAATGGACCAGTCAAGATCACCAAAAGCATGATTCATCGAGTGACTGGATATCCTGTAGTGAACGGAAAACAAACAATGAGAGATAAAAACAAAGAAGAAATTAAATTAAACACTAGAGCCATATGGAACAACAAAGGTATGACTATCTCTACAATAACAGACCTAGAACTTGATTTTGGAGTAAGAGTAATAGCACATAAGTTCTATCAGTCAAGCAGAATGGATAGTGTTCCTTGTACAACCATTGATTAGGCATGTAAAATTGTTAAGAAGAATCACACATATGATCTTACTGAGCTACAACATACATAATTAGCCAAGAACCTAGCATCAATTAGAAAGGCTAAGAGCTCATTATGTAGGTTTGGTTCCTTACTAGTCTATATATTTTTCTACATTCAGGATACATTTCCTACATTGGGAAATATTGTTTGGAAAAAGGATAGACCCATAACAGTTCAGATTAGTGAATGTATTAAGAAACTAGGAAGTAATTTGAATAGCATTATGGGGAGCTATTTTGTAGAATTCAAAAAGAGAATGACATTAAGGAATAGGATTCCTAAGTCACTAGTGGAGAAGCACTATGAAGAAATCTATTTTCTAGTTGATACAAATAAAACTTATATCCAGGCAGTGACACCTAGGATAACATGCTTAGAACCATTTCCATATGAAATTAACATTTATGAAGCATCAGCTACCATCATTGTACTCCTAGCCAAGGAAATTGATACAACAACAGAGATTTGGAAACTTTGATGAAGCCAAAGCTAAAATTTCTAGAAGCTTGAATGAGGGAACTGTGGAGAGGAAAAGAAAGAAGATTGTGAAAAATTTGAAGAAAATGGTTGGTTTAGGTAGTGATGAAGAACCTGAGGATGCACCTTTAGTCCTAACCACTAGATAAGGTGATGATATTTCTATAGAGGAGGAAGTGAGTGCATTAGAAGAGGTCATTAAGAAAGCTAAGGGAAAAAGACCACCAATTTTCATAGTAACCAAGCCGAGCAAAGCTAAACCTAAGGTTACACCTCCTGCAACTAATCATCCGAGGACTAGAGCATCTACTGTTACTTCTCCAACAGAACTACAAACAAAAGTGTATGGTAAGAGGAAATTTGCAGAAAGTAGTTCTGGAAAGGAAGCTAAGGTTGCTCCTAAGGCTGAGCCGAGTAAGCTAGCAAAAAGACCAAGAAGGAGATTAAATTTGGGGACAGATAGTGATGAGGAAAAGACATAAACTGATGGACCCAACAACATACCTACAACACAATTCAAGAAACCAACAAGTATTGATAAGGTATGTGACACTTTGAGGAATTCAGCAGTGTTAGCAACTTTTAAGTTCATTAAGTATGAGAAATTGAACAATGTGGATAGGCATAAAGTTCAGGAAGCACTCTTGGACATGATGAGTACTTTCAAATTAACTCCTATAGAGATAGGAAATCATGTGCCAAATGAACTATATGATTTTCTGTCAAGAAAATGGGAATTTGCACTTGCCACAAAAAGATAGATCAGGGAAGGAACTCTAGCCCAGGTAATACTTGAGTTAACCTCAAAACAAAGAGCCAAATTCATTGAGGATCACATGAATAGGTTTTTTCCTAAACTCAGAGGCTATGCTGTTTTGAAAAATGATATTGAAGGTGTAGTACAACAAAGAAAAAGGATCTGGAAGGAAATTTTTGGACTGGCCATTCCAAAAGATAAGAAATCTGGTAAAGGGACATCTGAGGAAAAGATAAAAGAAGTTGAAGTGAAGACTACCCCTAAGCCACAGATAACTCAAGATCAAATTTCCATTGAACAGGACAAAACCAAAGGTGCATTAGACTCAAATAATTCTGTTGATCTGACTGTAGACAGTCCTATGGATTTTATAGTTGATGATCCAAGCAATTTGAATGCCGAGGAACAAGATATGCTGAGTGGTAAATACACTGATTCGCCTATCAAGGCAACTGATACTGAAGAAGGAAAGACCATAGCATCTGATGAGATACTTGAAGTTGTCAATGATCAGAAAAGTGAAGAGAACCAGCAAACAAATGAACAAGAGGTAACTTCACAGAATCCACCTATTTTAGAGGTTGTAAAAATAGTTTTAGATAGTGGAGTAGTGATAACAGATAATGTTGATAAGCCTAAAGAAGAAGAGGCAATGCAAGTGTTGGTTGGTCTACCACACTCTACATCATCCACTCCCAAAGGTCCTAAAACTAGGATTATGCCAAACCCCCAGATAATATTGACAGAATTAAAAGAGGCATTGGACATTAACACTATCAAAGGGAAAGATATTATGCTGCCGAGCATAAGTTCTCCAGAGGTGAAGAAAAATAAAATTTTGAAGAAGTCTCAGATTCTAGATGTAACATTAGATGAAGTCATTGTGATTCCACAATGGGATCCCAATGAGTTATCTTTTGAAAAAATAGGGACTCTTCAATAATTAATTAAGAGGAAGAAGAGAAAGGAAGAGATGAAGATAGAACAAAAGCAAAAGTAGATGTTGCATGACATCAAAGACATATTTACAAAGGCTTTTGACTTAGAGGATGAAATGACTCAAGCTCCAATTATTGATCAGCTAGTCAACATTGTACAAAAGGTAACTGATGAGGACATAGACAATAATGAAAAGCTTCTACAATGGTCCAGGAGAAGATTTGAGAGAAAAGTTTTAGAGAAAATCTCAAAAGAGATTGCAACAAAATAGGTTGAACTTTCTATTCTTGTAGAAACTTTAGAGAAAGTTACAACCAATGTTTATTCTTTGTACATAAAATTATGTGATGTTGAATTTTTCACAAAGGATAATCTACAACTTATTGAGAAGCTACAGTTAGATTTGAGATCAACTGGCACTACTTTGGGTAAAGATACTACTTCTAGTTCTTTACATCTTACTAAGTTGATAAATGCACAATGGAGAATAGCTAAGCTTATGGCTGAAGATGGTCAAATAAGAACCAAATTGATAACTATTCAGACAAGCCTGTTGCCTCACTTGGAGGTAATATAGAAGGAACTTTCAATTGCAAAGGAGTTATCACAGAGCAATGCAAATCTATCGACTGCAAAAAGTTTAGTGAGTCTAGCTACCGAGCTAGAAATCAAATTGGAAGTTATGAAGATTGCTAAGGAAAGTTGGGATACTACATTTGAATCCACCTTGCAGCTTCATAAACAATTTTTGGATAAGTACAACTTAACCCCACCAGCACTCAGTGACAAAAACAAGGGGAAAGATGGTAAGGAAATTGGAAAGGATACAACATGATACATCAGTACAGAACAAGTACACTTGTATATAATTTTTTGAAGGCATGTAAACTTTTTGTATGGATTATTTCTGAGTATATTCCTAGGGGGAGTACTTAGTGTACTTAGGCAATATTTTGATGAAATGAATGGAAGTAATGATAAGTGTTTTTGCCACTAATATAAAAGGGGGAGATTGTTAATATCTAAGTTCTGTTGATGATTAGTGACCAACACTTAGTCATTCACTTAGGCAGTTTTAGTTGGCTATCATTGTGGCTGAGCTAAAACTATGCAAGGCCGAGCAACATTGCCGAGCAGTTTTCAGTTTGCCTAGTTACATTGCCGAGCCAAGTAGGACACAAAGATGTTAAGTGCTGAGTGAAAGACAAGTCAAGTGCTGAGCAGAACAATTTTTGTATACATGTAAGGAATGATTCAAAATTCAAGGATAAGTGATCTGGCTTACTTGTATAAGCTTTTTGGGCCGACTTATGTATGCATTTAATATTCTTCTACGGATTTAGTTATGCATTTAATTGTTTTATCCTATGCATAATCTATTGTAAACATTAATTGTAATACCATCAAGGTATGAGTATTAGATCTTGATCGTTGATCTAGATCTCATTATCAGACTTGAATGAATATATTAGATTGCTTCTAAACCCTATTTTAAAAGAGTAAGGACAGAGCAGACGAAGTGTGTGGTGACTGCATTTTAAAGTGAAATGCACAGAGGGTTATTTTGTTAAGAAGCAGAGATCAAGCAGAGTGAGAACATAGTGAACAACAGAGTAAAGTTATATCAGATTATGAGATCATAGAAGGTACAGGAAAGAGGAGATCCGTCATCAGCATTAGAGTGAATAATGAAGGATCAAGACTTGAGACATTCTAATCATTGTATCAGGTGAAAATCTCGTAACAGAGTGGTTCTAGTAGACCTTTCTTTATCTCCTAACGGAGTGCTTACTTTATTGTAAGTTGAAATCCTTTCACAGGCTAGATTGTAATGATCTTTAGCTCTTAACCGGGAAAACCTTTAACAGGGTAGATTAAATTTTGTAATCAACATTTGTAGCTTTAATAGGCACACTTTATTACTGTAGTAGTGGAGAATTTTGTGGGTGTCATCCCCACCCCAGTTTTACCTATTTGGGTTTCTGGGTTACCAAGTTATTGTGTTATGTGCTATTTATTTCATTGTGTAGATGCTATCTGAGATTACATTAGATTCATATATGTATGAATGTGGATCAGTTTATTTTAAGTGTTTAAATTTGAAGATCTGATTCACCCCCCTCTTAGTATCTTGCTTTCCCATTATTGTATTTCCAACACCGTTCTGCAGACCACATCACAGATCCCTCAAGCCACACATGCAACCTCATCACCCATTTGGCCCTTATTATAAGTTGTGCTACAATCTCTTGGTGTTCCCTCCCAATCACACATTACAAACCCCTCCACTTCTCAACTAGGTGCATAATTCACATCTCCACCAACTCAGCCTAAACATGTCGTGTCTACTCTTGTATATGTCAATTACTTGACTATGCCTCTATCCATTGTTGCCCAAACTGTACCACCTACACACTAATAAAATATCACATCTACCTATGTTAACTATCTTTCACCCCTAACAATATTTAAGATAGAGGGAGCGGGATTGGGAGCTGGAGAGAAAGGGCGGGCAGGAGGGAATTTGAAATCCTGCGATGGCGGGAAACGTGATGCTGGAGGAAACCTGACATTTGCTACTGCAGGAAATCAACAGACTATGGGAGGATCAAAAGAGGAGGGCTCCACAAAAGATTAAGATGATGTCAAGGATCCTCCTTTTCGAGATGGTGGGCCAGGAGGAAGCTCATCTAAAGGTGCCTTGACTAATCAAAATGATCATGCTTCAAACAAGAAACTTCTCAAAGACAGCTGGTCATTGTTATTCAGGATCAAACCTTTAGGAAAATCTTCTTTTCCTAAAATCAGAAATATTTCAGACACCAGCAAGGGTTTCTTTGACATAACCATCCCTGATCCCCTTGTGGACCATACTATTTCCATAATGGTTCTTACTTTGGTTGGTAAGTTCACGTGGACAAGACCTAATATTGAGCTTGTTAGAGAGTTTACCTATCGCAAATGGAAACTCAAGGGACAAGTGGATATAGCAGCAATGCCAAAGGGATTTTTCTCTTTTGTGTTCTCAAATATGGAAGACCTATCAAAAGTTCTATGTGGAGGACCCTGGATGCTTGGAAAATCATCGTTGGCTCTTCAAAAATGGGTTACGAATCTAGATCTAAATGCTGAGATATTTGATACTACCCCTATTTGGGTGAGACTACCCAGCCTCCTAATGGAATAGTGGCATGAGGATATTTGTTTTGGTCTTGTGAGTGCATTTGGGGAGTTGCTATCAATTGAACCGATGAATGCCCCCAGATCTAGATTAGTCTATGCTAGAATCTGTGTGAACATACATCATAAAATAGATCTTCCTGAGGTCATCACTATCAACTCCAAAATGGGTAAGTACATCCAATTGGTTGAATATGAATCACTTCCCTTTGCTTGTTTTTCTTGCAAAAAGTTGGACATTGGGGTAAACACTACCCGCTTAAAAAATCTAAAGAAAAATAAGATCTTAAAAGGGAACCTAAAAAAGTATGGAAGCAGAAAATCAATACTTCTGTTAGTTCTTTAGTTAATCCTGATCATGATAAATAGGATAAAAAAATAGAGAGGGTGAACAATAATGATTCAGAGGTAAATATACTACCAGAAAATCAAACCAACTTTGAACAACCTAGTAATGAATTAGAGGAAAATGTGCAACCTGAAAACCAAATCACTTTGGATAAACAACCTAGTATTGATCAAGTAGTCATTGTAGATTCTAGTCAAGAGAAGGGTCAACCTAAGGTGAAGGGGTTAGAAGCTACTTATAACACAACCAATATGATTGGCTCAGAAGATTTATCCCCTTCTACTGCTGTTTCTCCAATTCCTGATGAAGGAATCGTCAAGGAACCTGACCTCAATGGAAATTCTTTAGAAGATAGTGAGGATGACTCATTATCCCCTATTGCAGCTCTGTGGAGAGAAGAAAACCTGGAGACAATCTTGAGTTCAGAGATAAACCTGGTCAACCAAGAAGCTCCTTGGTCATAGGTAAAGAATAATAAAAGTTTCAACATATCTTCAGGCAAAAAAAGGAGACCAGAACAACAATACTTTATGTGAATCAGCTAAAAAACAAGAAAATCATAGCCAAGGGGGAGTACAAACCAAAAGACAATTTAAGGCTAATGTTGGCACTCCTAAGAGTAAGAAAGGAAGGGAATCACATAAGAAGAAAAGAGAGCAGGAAGCAAAACAAAATATAGCAGATGGAAAACAACGTACTGTAACCACCTGAATTTGGTCTTTTCCGACTATGGACTCTATTTTTCCTAAGTGTGATCATACCCCCAATTATTTCATGACAATGTTACTTTGGCATAATTCATTTTTAAATCAAATTTAATGTCCTAGGTGTTTTTTTATCACCGAATTATATTAACTATTATAGCCATACAATTCAAATCAATTCAAACTGATTAAATCAAACCAAAATTCAAATATGGATATAGTATTTAATTATAAAGGAATTAAATCAATCCCTAAATCAATTGCACACTTGCAAAATAACCCATTCCCCTAGACTATAATTTAATTAAAATGGCTATAGTCCTCTTAATTATTAAAAAGCAATAAAATGCTTAAATAATTAATTCCTATATTTTAAATAGATTAAATAAGTTTAATTCATTTCATTTATATTCCCTTAAACCCCAACCTAACCTATCTCAACCACTTCTACCCTGGGTTCTAACCCATCTCAACCCATTCCACCCTTGCTAATCTAATCCTAATTCT
>MU228221.1:628959-644380 GCA_018584345.1 Thuja plicata
CACATTCCATTAAGGAATGATTAACAACTCAACCCACTTGAGAAAGTCAACTTTCTCAAGCATGACTTTCCTAAAGGACCAACTTGCCAAGTTGAGTCTTACACCCTCCCATGCCTCTTAAATGAATGCCATTAATAACCCTTAATGGACATTCCCTCTTTCCCATCCCTCATTAATGCCCAAGGCATTAATGGCTCTTACACCTCATTAAGGACCTTAGGGGCTCCAATAATGAACCTTGTCTCCTCTCTCTCTCTCTCTCTCTCTCTCTCATCCCTCTATAAATTGAATGGATTTAGAGCTCATAATAAGCCTAAAATTTTGAATTGTAGTGTTGTTATGCCAAGATTTTGAAGGAATCTCAAAGCATTGTTATGCTACCCATTGCTTCCTAGCTTCATACACACTCCATTAGTCACTTTCTCATATATTTCTAATGTCCATTTTAGAGTAATATGCATACTAAATAGTTAAATAGTTGTTTTAAAAATAAATCTTTCATGCTAGGTTGTTTATGTCACTGGTATTTAGCATAATCTGAGGGCTTTTATGTTATTTGCTACACTCATCCTAGTTAGAAAGCAATAGGTTGATGTTAGGGTTTTATATGCTTGTTAACCCTTGTTTCTCACTAATAGAATGACTTATTGAAGTGTTGTGTTGCAGGCAACAGGTGCACAAATATACACACACATTTCTAGCGCCCACCATGGGGCTCAATTTCCAACTTGGCCTCATTTAATATCACTTTTTCACTAATTTGCATGCCCAAAATTCTGTTATAGGGTCATTTTTGACCATTTAGGATTTCATCCGGGATATGCGCTCACACCACAAAAAATGAGGCTCGTATCCAGGATTTCCTGGATCGTTTTTGGTTTAGGCTCGCATTTGGGGAGCATGCTATTGCATCTGGTAAATAAAGTTGCATCCTGTTTTGTGTCATTTTCTGTCTTTCTGGATCACATATGGTGAAAATTTCAGTGAACTACTTTGCCTAACCACTAACATTTGTGTGTTTGACTTCTTTGATCTTTTGCATAGTTTAATGGTTGTTTGCAGGCTGACATTGACAGTTTTTCATGGGAGTTGCTACATAACAAACTAACTCAGTTTTTCAGGTTGCCCAACCCCCATCTTGTCCTCTATTTTACTTGCTTTAAAAACTAAGGAACATTTTCCAATTTATCACTAAACTGACTAGAGGACTATGCTCTTTTTCTTTTTAAGGAAAATCAGAAACTCACACATTAGTTTATGGGTTGAACGGAATTTGGATTTAATTGAACAAGCAATCAAATCGTATAATTCTTTTGGAATCAGTAAATGAACAACACAAATCACTAAATCTTGTGGATCAAGGAACAAGCTCAACTGTATAACTCATTTTTGGGACACAGAAATTGAACAAGCAAACTCACTAAATATTGTGGTTAATTGAACAAGGAAAATCTACTTTCAAGCATAGTGTTTTCATTAAAATAGGAACATCTAAATCAGGCACAAAATTGCTTGAGGGAAAGAACCACTTTTCTTGATTCTATTTTGGGAGAAAATAGCTTAGATTAGGAGAGTATGCTCTTCTTCTTCAGAAGAATTAGAAATCCAGACATCCAAAGCTTGCCAATCCTTTGTACATTTATTTAACAGTAGAGGGCCTGCCGGTTGAGGAAAAAATCTCCCGGGAACGACCCAAGTGAGGACAGGTTTTACGCCAACCCTTCCAACTCACTATAAATAGTTGCTTCCTTGTAGGATAAAGTCTCGGAAGACAGAGTTGGTTTTGTTCATGGAATTTTGACATCATTCCTTGAACATGCTTGGGTGTATGTAGAGCAGAGCCGCTTGAATCTTGCTTGCAAGACTACATACATTCAGGTACTCATAGGGATATATGCCTAAATTTTGCCTTGTGCAATTCTATGGGGGACGGTTTCGAATGGATTTCCCTATAATCTACAACAACTTCAACTGAAAGAATTCCTGATTCACCCCCGAAAGGGTGATAATCTTTGTGCAAGGCAAAAAGTAATTGCCCCAAGACACTCATCATATTGTGCCCTTACTTGCACTTGGAGTTGGCTAATACAACATCATGACTGGATCCATTGCTTGCTTGGTGATGGCTATATTCTGATTAGCATTTGAGTGTGTACCTAAGTCAACAAGCAAATATTTTTATCCTCCACCTAGAGAATAGGAAAAAGATGAGTGTTTGTTTCACCCTCCTAACAATGAAAATCTGTTTGATGTGCTTGAAAGATCACTAAAAAGATAAATTCCTTCAAACAAGCAACAATATTCAAACCTTCAGATACATGTGTTCTTCACTAGCAAGTCTCCAAACACGATTACAGATCAGACAAATTGCATAAACTTCCACAACGCAAATTTCAAAACTGGTGAAAAATTGACAAAGGCATCATAAAATCACATCTTGTATACCCTATATCGCATCTTGTATTTAGGATCACATCCGATATTCTATCTTGCATCTGGTCAACACACAGTCGCATCTAGGCTTTAGGCTCGCATCTGGTGTCATCAGAGGCTCGCATTTGGGAGCTCGCATCTAGGATAGTGGGTACTTGCACAAGTATTTCTTAGAAAATCTCAGTTGATTAGGATAACCTTTTGGCTCTTTAGCTGGTTCATGCTGTCTTTTCTGGTCTCCTTGTTGAAATTTCAAAAACTCTTTTGAACATCTACCTTGCATGCTTAGTCAATCTTTCACGATCGGTTCAATACGTGTGGTCTACCCACTTTATACCAACAACTTGGTTCCCATCTCACTATTAGGGCATTCTAACCCTCTGACACTGGAATCATTTACATCCACCAACAAACAGTTACTTTTACCTAGACACGCTCACTTGAACAATCTGAAACTCTCACTTGCACTATTGGGAAACGTTGACAAAGTTAAGAAACAAATTCATGGTTAACACAAGATGCAACAAGTACATATCTAAAGGATCAAAAGTGCCTCCTAAAACACCACACTTTTAAGGAGAAACTTCTTGTAGTTCCCTACTCGATCTAGATTCCCCTCAAATGGATAGCGACACTCGCAGATGGAGTGAGGCTTTTGAGGAGTATAACGATGGAAAACACCAAAAACCTGAAGATATAGATGAGGAGGAAGGACCCAAATTTGAACATGGCCTATTTGGATCAGAAAGTGAAGGGGAGATCCTCGAAGATGAGTATGAAAAACTCAAACAGAGTAAGAGGTTCCACAAAATATTGGAACGGATAATTGATGATGATAAATAAAAGTACTTCCTCCATCTAGCGTCCACAAGTGTCAAATTACCCAAAGATTATGATATGGAAAAACTCAAAGAAAAGGAGGTACCAAATCCTATATAAATTCTCACCAAACAACTCAATTTGATGCAAATAGAGCTCACAAACCTCAAACAGGAGAAGGAGAAACCCAAAAAAAAATACTCTTTGGACGCCATTTGTCTGTTTCCTTTTGATAAGAGTATCACTATGGTCACGTTTCCTCCCAATGTGGCAAGACCAAAGTATGACAAGTACACAAGATAAATTGACCCACATGACCATGTGAGGGAATTTTGTGCCCTAAGCATAGAATACATGCACGAACCTACATACCTCATACGGCTATTTCTAGGAAGTCTAGGGGGAAATGCCATGGAGTGGTTCTCAAAACTAAACCCTAAGGTCAAGACATTCGAGGAGTTGATCCAACGGTTCATCCAAAATTACTCCTACAACATCCAACATGATGTAACTATGATGGACCTATTAATACCAAACAAAGAACTGGTGAATCATTTACACACTTCCTACAAAGATCGAGAAAGATCTTTGCACAATATTCAAGGGCCATTCCTAAAATAGAGAAGATGGAGATCTTTGTTAATAATCTAGTGCCTAAATTGAACTACACTTTAAAGATGTAGGACTCTCCAAGCTTCGACAAAATGATTAAAAATGCCCTCCGTATTGAGGAAGTCATGGTCAAAAGGGGAGAGATCACCCTCCAAAATGAAAACAAAACTAAAAACTCCAACTCGAAGCCTAAATGGTGGAAGCAAAACAAGAATTTTGTTAACGACAAAGTGGTTGATGCCTCTAACATTAATTCTAAACCTGAGGTATTCAATCTAACCAATAGCATGCAAGCAAGCAAAGATGATAAGGTAACAACTCCCATACCCAAAGCAAACAATGATAATAGCAAGGGTCGGACATGGACTTCAAAACCCCAAAGAAAATTCACTCCTTTGGGAGAGCCTCTTGAGACCATTCTAAAAACACTATTGGATAACAAATTCCTAACAATCCCAGATTCCAAACCTTGGGAACCAATGGTCAAACCGAGGTGGTGGGATGATAATTCCTATTGTGTCTTCCACAAAAATAAGGGACACAAAACTAATAATTGCCTCAAGCTTAAACATGTCATCCAAGACCTCATTGAAGGAGGTAAGATCAAAGTAGATGGACACACTATCAATGAGGATCATACAACATTTAACAAACCCTTTCCTAATTACGATCAAGGGGAAACATCTAAAGGGAAGAGTAATGAGGTAAAATACACCTATTCCAAAAATGATAATGTGATAAATATGCTTGACATTAAAACCAAATCCATCAATGTAGTCACAATCAAAGGTGTCTCATTCCACTCAAATTCTATAACACGGAGCCAAGCACAGTTCACGATAAAAGGACCTCCAAAACCAACATCAACATCCAAGGTTCCTATTGTAATTATTCCTAAACCAGCATCAAAATATGTGGTTACTATTTCTGGAGCAAAATATGACTTGGTAGACCAATTGCAACGAACCTCTACCAAAATTTCCATTTTTGAGTTACTCAAAATATCCACAATACATAGGGAAGTCCTAGAACAGGCTCTACATGCTCCTAACATCCCGAAAGATATTGATATAGACAATTTCCAAGTGATGGTCAATCGCATCTCAGCACCACATTACCTCTCCTTTTCTGAAGAGGATGATAAGTCATTAACACATCCACATAATCAACCCCTCCATATTGAAGTCCTTATTCATAAATCCCATGTTAGACGTGTATTGATAGATGGAGGTGCAGGATTGAATATCTGTACACTGGATCTAATCAAGAGACTGGGTCTCTCAGAACAAACAATTGACTCTAGAAGCAAGATAACCATCAAAGCTTATGATGAGGAAGAAAGATCCTCTAGAGGTCTTATTGTTCTACCTATCAGAGTCGGACCAATTGAGAGGAATGTCATATGTCAAGTTCTGAATCTACCATTGGCCTACAATATCCTATTGGGGAGACCATGGATTCATGAAATGCAAGATGTACTGTCCACTTACCACCAATGCATAAAATTCCCACATAATGGGGTGGAAGTGATGATTCCTGCGGACGCTAACTACACTTGCAACAATATCAAAGCAGGTAGCATGATCCTGCACAAAAAAGAGGCTATGGATGCCGTGGCTCCTAAAACTACCAAGGACATGGTTATGAAGAGTTTTAGCAAAACCTTAAAACTCAAAGAAACAGGTATGGGAGAGTACAAGATAGACCTAACTCCCTCCCTAACAGAACTTTTGGTATCACCAAGATCCTACTGAAAACCTTCCTTGACATTCACACCTACAACATCCAAAGAGACAGAAGTAAACAAAGCAACTGGCATGGTAAAATCATCCACATCTTCTTCATATAACATAGAAGAACAGGCAGTCTTGGACTGACTTTACAAGGGAGAACCGGTGGAGGCTGAAGTCAAACATGTGAAGATATCCCTAGAATAGTATGGAAAGGGATATGATTTCCTTAAACAAATGGGATACAAAGGAAAAGGACCTTTAAATGACACAGGATGAGGGCTCATTGAACCTATACCCATGGAGTTCCAAAATACTAGAGACAAAACAGGACTGGGTTTTAATGCTAAAACTAATAAACCCGCTTCAAAAGGGAGTCCACACTCAGATAAAGGGAGTGATGAAATAGACAAACTAGAGCAGTGGTCCTATGAGAGATTTTTACATGTTGGCACACAGGACCCCAACTACCAAGGAGAATGCTACGTACCCAGCTTTGAGGTACACAAGATTTTCACACCCCTTTGCTAGCACAACCTCCCATTCAAGAGGTAGGAGACACCATAGCCACAATTACTCAAGAGACACCCCGACAATAGGATTTATATCCTAACTAGGGGAAATTGGTCACCATTTCACATGTCCTAGATCTACCGCACTTTGATCCATAGGTAGCTAACCGGGTGCATCAAATAAATATTGTTGAATACTTAAACAGATCCAATGATGAGGTCACTGACTCTCATGACTATGAATGGGAAGAACTATCTGTCACCATTGAAGATATTGGAATAGATACAATTCACATGTTTGTAGCACCCTCAACTCCTCGCAAACAGTCTAACACTCCTTCCAATGACATTGATAATCCTGAAGTAGAAGAATAGTTCCTTCCCCCGATCATTGATGGAGAAACTGGTGAATACATAAGTCTAGCAGAATTTCATAGGCTACAAGCAAGAAGCCTCCTTTTATGGAGAGATGATGATCAGATTTCTACTGACGAGTCGTTAGAGTTTGGTCTGCATATGACTAACAATGACCCTTTTAATGACGATCTCACTCTTATTGATCTAAATATCGAAGAAATTAACTTAAAAAATCATGTCATGTTAGTTAATGGTCTTGCTGCTAGTGCGATGCTTTCCTTCCCAGATTCTGAGTACCTAGACCTAATTGATTGGACTAAAATAGATCCTACTCCTATCCTCAACTTTCCCAATGACCACACTCTAGCTTGTTATCTCAATGCTTGTGAACCTCACCCTTCTTCCACCAATGCAAGGAGCGAGAACATGTCACAGGAGGATATCAAGTTTCTTAGTCAAAAACTAAAAAATAAAAAGAAAAAGCGGACTGATGGTGAAAACCACTCTATGGCAATATCAAATCCCAAAATAGTAAAGAAAAAAGATGTATCCAATGGTGAAAACCTCTCAAAGGCGCCAAAGGATGAGACTCTTGATATCCTCCCCAAACATTTTTAGGAAAGGTCTTTAGTACTGATTGAACCAACACAACCAGTAAATTTGGGCACTATTGAAAATCCTCAAATAGTCCACCTTGCACAATCTTTATCAGAAGAAGAGAAGACATAGTTCACAGAGTTCCTAAAAGAGAAGAAGATTAAATTTTCATGGTCTTATACTGATATGCCAAGGCTAGGTCATAATCTGATCATGCATCACTTATCTATAGCTCCCAGGATCAAGCCTGTGAAACAAAAACTTAGAAAGATGCATCCTCATGTTGCATTATTGGTAAAAGTAGAACTAGAGAAGTTGTTAAAGGATGGATTTATCAGAGTCATTGCCTATGTAGGATGGATCTCCAATGTGGTCCCCGTATCTAAAATGGATAAATCTATTAGGATCTGTATGGACTTCAGAGACCTAAACAAAGCATGTCCGAAGGATGACTTCCCTCTACCTAACATTGACATGATCATAGACCTTACAACATGCTTCCATATGTATTCATTAATGGATGGATTCTCGGGCTATAATCAAATCAAAATCACCCTTGAGGATCAAGAGAAAACCACATTCACATGCGCATGGGGCACATTTTGCTGGAACGTCATGCCATTTGGGCTAAAGAATGTCGGTGCAACATATCAAAGAGCCATGACAACTATATTCCATGACATGATGCACAAGAACATGGAAGACTATGTGGATGACACATTGGCTAAATCCAAAGAAAGAGGTACTCACATTGCTAACCTAAGAAAGATATTGGATTGAATGGAATAGTTCCAACTCAGGCTCAACCTAAAGAAGTGTGCCTTTGGGGTCCAATCAGGGAAACTCTTAGGGTTAATAGTTTCAGCAAAGGGAATTGAGGTAGATCCTGTAAAGGTGAAAGCTATACTAGAAATGGCTCCTCCATGCAACATCAGTCAAATGAGGACACTACAAGGGAGGCTTCAGTCAATCAGAAAATTCATGTCCCAACTTGAAGATAGGGCACAACCCTTTACTAAATTACTACATAAAGGGGTTACCTTCAAATGGGATGAACACTGTGAAGCAAATTTCAGAGAATTGAAAGGATACCTAGCTACTCCTATTCTTATGGTGCCTATTCATGGAAAGACACTGCTCCTATACATTTTAGCTACAACTACATCCCTAGGAGTATTGCTGGCACAAGAGGATGAAACCAAGAAAGAAAGAGCTATCTACTAAATTAGTAGAACACTAGTCTCCTATGAGCTCAACTATAGCATTATTGAAAAAGCATGCTTAGCAGTCATCTTTGCATCACAAAAATTGAGGCACTACATGCTCTCTCATACAGTAAAGCTCATTTCTAAAATTGATCCTCTAAAGTACCTTTTAAGCAGAACAACATTAATGGGATGTTTGAAAAAATGGGTCCTGATTCTAAGTGAGTTTGACATTGAATATGTAGAATGAAGAGCTATCAAAGGATAGGTCCTTGCAGATCAATTGGCTGATTCACCACTCCAAGATGATGAAACTTTAACGATTGAATTCCCTGATGAAACAATCATGCATCTAACCAAATATCCATGGAAGATGTACTTTGACGGTTCATTCACTCAACAAGACTCTAGAGTAGGAGTTCTCTTCATAACTCCTAAAGGTTACAAGATTCCCAAATCTTACAAATTAAGGTTTCCATGCACCAATAATATTTCAAAATATGAAGCATTGGTAAACGGTCTTAAGCTAGCTATGGAATGGAAGATTGTAGAGTTACACGTGTAAGGTGACTCCCAACTAATTATCAATCAGGTCAATGGAGAGTATCAAATGAAAGATGAGAAGTTAATGCCCTACAAACAACTTGTTGATGACCTGAAGAAATACTTTATCTTCGTCACCTTCCATTAGATACCAAGATCAGAGAATAAAGCTGTAGATGCTATGGCTACCTTGGCATTCATGTTACAAATGGAAGAACATTAGTTCTGCTATGAATTCTTGGTGGAAGAACTATCCTATCCTACCTTTAATACCCTTGAATACTAGGTAATATGTGCTTTGAATGCCCCAGACCAATCTCGGTATGCCAATATCATTGCTTACCTTTCTGACCAAACCATCCCTGAAAATCTATCCAGAAATGAGAAAAGATCCCTGATTAGGACAACATCACATTACGTCCCCATAACTAACACCCTATATCGACGCGATATCAACATGACACTTCTTAGGTGTTTAGAACTCGAAGAGTCCGATCTCACATTAAAATAAGTCCACAAAGGTGTATGTGGATCACATTCAAATGAATTTTAATCAGCGAAGAAACTACTCAGAGTAGGCTATTACTAGCCTACCATGGAGAAAGATGCTATTCAGTTTTCAAAAGCATGTCTTAAATGCCAGACACATGAAAATATTATCCATGCTCCTACCAGAGAACTTATACCTTTCATAACACATTGGCCATTTTAGCAATGGGCCTTTGACTTGGTTGGACAAATATATCCCAACTCTTCAAATGGACACAAATTTGTCATTACAGCCAATGAGTATTTCATGAAGTGGGTCGAGGCTGTGCCGCTAATCAAAGCCACTGGCAAATAGGTGGCTATGTTCATTTTGAACTACATTATTTGTAGATATGGGATACCCTCTTCAATTGTAACAGACAATGAGGGCCAATTTAAAAATCAAGACATTGATGACCTTTGTGAAAAATTCCATATCACTCAACATTGCTCCTCAATATATCACCCTCAAGGTAATGGATAGGCTGAGGCATCAAACAAAAATATTCTCAAGATCCTACACCAAACTGTGAGCAAGTCTGGCAAAGACTGGCATATACAACTAAATATGACAATATGGGCCTACAGAACAAGCATAAGAACACCAACTGGAGCCACACCATTTTCTCTAGTCTATGGCGCTAAAGTAATACTACATATTGAGGTTGAAATCCCATCTTTGCGGATATCTTTACAAGGTTTGGTTACTGATGAGCAGTACCACATAGATAGGGTGAATTCTCTGGACCCACTAGATGAGCGCAGACAACAAGCGTTCAATCATGTCAAAGTGTATCAAGCACGTATGTCCAAAGGCTACAACAAGAAGGTCAAACCATGGAAATTTGAAGTGGGAGATCTCATCCTCAAAGAGAATCCTAAGAACTAGCCTAACAGAGAACAAAAGGGAAAGTTTGAACCTAATTGGCTAGGACCTTTTGTTATCACTGCTACTTTTGGGACTGGAGCTTATCAACTAGCTACACTTAAAGGAGATGTTCTTCTAGATCCTATCAACACTCTACATTTGAAGCGGTTCTACGCTTAATGGTCGGCTAGCAGAGCCTATACAACAAAACATTTTTACAAAATACCAAAAACATTTAGAAAATTAATCCTGAAGAAATCCAAAAACAATAGAAAAAGGTCCTATGGAAAAGGTATCCTTGGTGAAAACCTGGCAAACAGGTGCCTTGATACTACAAAAACATTCAAAAAACAAGCAAAAATAGCAAAAAAAATGAAAAAGAGAAAAGTGCCTTGATGAGCACCTGGTAAAATAGGCATCTTGGTAGAGAAAAGAAAAGAAAAGAATCTTGCCAAGTGGTGAAAACCTGGCAATCAGGCATCACTTGTGTTCTATGCTCCATCTATCAAAACATTGCTGATGCTAAGCCTTCATAATTTCACCTGTGCTCATACACTGACTTCATTTCCTAAATGGCTATCTTATCCTCGCTTGGGATTTGTTTGTATTTACATCTTAGGAATAGGTCATTCTGCACTGGGGGCATCTTTGCTGGTATGGTAGGTTGTGGTTGCTAAGTTGCTCTAGGATGGTTTGCCTCACGAATACAATGTTTCTTGATACATGCAAAATGATGTCACTTTTCAAAACAAGGGTGTCTTTTCAAAGATCCCATATCTAGGCATGACATTTACATTAACAGAGTTCCTACAAGGATATATTGGATCAAAAACATGAATAGATTATCCTATCAACGCATAGGCATGGAAACACCATATTGCTTATATTCCAATTTTTGATTGATGAATCTCTACTGTGTTTGACATATGAATAACCAAGTACTACTTAAACACACAGTTTTCTATTGGTTTGATTATAATTCTTTTATGTTCTAATGATGTTTTTCAACTAGGGGCATCTAAGTAATTATAAATTTTATTTGATTGATTCTCAATTGATAATCTGTTATGTCTTCTTAGTTACTCAATGACGTCTGCACAAAGACCAAGAGTCACAAGGATGGGGGACATAATATTTTCTTGGTTTTCTACGTATGGTGATTGTTCCAAATGATCCTATAAATTTCACCTAACTTGGATGTTTATGATAAGAGCTGTCACTATGGGTGGATAACCGCATATATCACGATCTTTGTTATGTGTAAACTACGGTGCCGTTGAAATAATTTCCTTGTCTATTTTCTGATCCAGGTTGTCACTAAGGTATATGAATCATAATGTACCCTAGGATATGAATTTTCAAAGTCATTGCGGGTCCAATATCTTGCCTTAATCAGAATCTGGTATAGTAAAAGGAAGGTGACTATTTTGTTATCCTGGCTTCTATGCCTTGATGCCTAAGTCTATTTTTGACATTTAAATAAAACATGGTATTCATATTATCATAATATTAGTGGGTATTAGTGATGGTTGTACTATCAGGTGGTATCTGTTCTAAAAGAGTGCCCAATGATGATAAAAAGCTATACATTTGCATACCAGTGACAAAGTCCTAAAAGTTTGCATATCATTACATTTTTGACAAATTGCATGGGATATAAACAAGAAAGGAGAAACATTAAAAGGAATTATGAGCTCCAAATTAATTCAATTTTATTCTTCTAAAAATCAAATTAATTACATCATCCATATTACTGATATATCTATCATTGCACATCCATAGCATACATTTTGCATTCATGAAGAGAAGCAATAGGAAAATACTAAAACAAAGCATCCATGTATTGCATTTTTATTTTTTCACCATAAAGTGCATCCATACATCTATATTGCATGAAAGGAAAATCAAAAGAAACATACATTTGCATCTTCACATAAAGTATCATTTAAAACATATTTATATCAGTAATAAAATCAAATCATAAAATGATGTCATCATCTAAATCTAACTCATCAAGAGACCAAGATATCATCACATGTGCAAATAAAATCTATCAAAGCAACAAGAACTCATGAAACATATCAAAATCAGGAAGCTGCATTAGATATATATATATGGTACAGATCAAAATATGGAACAGTATGCCTAAAGAGTATCAGAGTATCAGTAAGACAGAATGAATCAAATATACATGTATGAATGTCATAAACAAAAGAGGATCTCAAAAGGATTCAGATATATAATGTGAGCTCTGATATACAAAAATATGATGATATAATCAGTTTTGGCTCCCCCCTCTCCCTGATCTGGTGGAGGAGGAGGAGGAGGTACAAATGGAGGTGGAGGAGGCATCGCCCCCTCAGACTGCTGGGCTAACCATGAAAAAGATACTGCCCTTTGCCCCTCTAGCACTACTGCATAGTAAAGAGCATAATAATAGGTATCCCTCTATCCCTGATGAGTAGTTGTATGAGCCTGTACATCTCGCTCAATGTGGAGTCTCTCCATCTACCTATCCCTGTCTAGCGGTAAAGCATATGATATGGCCAATCTAGACTCTGCTGCAGCAGCCCTAGCCTCTACTTCTATTGCTCTAGCCTCTAATGCTGTAATCTAAGCCCTCAACTACTCTCTCTCCTACTCACATCTAGAAAGAGGAGCTCTATCTCTACCTGTATCCTGATTCTGAGACCTGTCTTGTCCCTTGTCCTATGGTCTAGCATGTGACCTCTGCTGCCTCTATCTCTCCTGATCCCTAGTAAGGAGCGGACCAGGATCTCTATGTGGGGCTCCAAATCTAAATCAGGTATGCTGACCCTCCCCACTCCCACTAGCAACCTCTGGGTGGCCACCCACTACACCACCACCCCTATCATCTCCATCATTGCCATCATCTAAAGGAGGACGCCTGGCATCTCTGCCACCATCCTGACCTCCATGTCTACCCAGGGCCCTATCTCTTTGTGCACCTCCCCTCCCCCTGGCTGGGTGATCCTCAGGCTCATAATCCAAAGGCTCCTCTATGTGATGAATGATCTCCTTTGGTACTGTAAAACAAGGAAATGGGTATTGAAGCATCTCCGCAGCATATCCATCAGAGACACCTGCATCAGCAACATCAAGGTGGAGATCCTAGTCTACTCTGACCATATCACGAATATCCTGGTGAGCTGTCTCGTACTATAACTGAGCACCCCACAATGCTGCCTCATCCTGAATCCATGCATACATAGTGATATCCTGTATCCTGCCCTGATGGTGGCTATACTATCTCAGCACCCGAGTATGGATAAACTGCTCTATGACATATCTGGTCCTCCCAATAAGATACCAACTCTAAAATAAATAGGGTACCTATTGCGCATCCAAGGTCCACTCCTCACAGTCTAAATATAGTTTCCAAACAACCTCAGTCATATCATCAAAAAGATGGCGCCAGTACTCGACCTTGCCCAGATGGGGCTACTGAATAAGGCTGACATACATGTATACATAAGGCTACTCCGGTACCCTCTGTTTATCTACAATCGACTGTGTAATAGGGATGTGCTCCTAGGCCCAGATCTGAAGAATCAAAATCCCATCGGTCTGTTGGAAAGTGACAATGCAAGCAATTGTTATTTTGTCATTGCTATCAAACCTTAACTGGTAAGACTATTGTTATCTATTTGAGTACCATATCTATTGTTGATGAAGAATATTTAACAAGAAGACCAAGTGAATGGTTGAGTTAAGGCAAATAAAAGGGTACTTGATCAGTTGGCACTCTGGCAAAGTAATTAGTTTTTTATCTTTCAAAGATAGTTTTTCTGGTTGTTCTGTGTCGAGCAAAGTTGCTTGTGACAAGTAAAGTTGTTCGTGACGAGCAAAGTTGCTTAATGCCGAGCACCATTGAAATTGTCAAGTGGAAACAGTGATGTTGGCCGACTTATAGTAATTGGATTAATGATGAGATTTGAGATCTCTGGCTGACTTAATTAATTTTATTGGGATATGTAATGTTAATTAAAGATTGATCCACATCATTTAATGCATGGGTAATCGTAATTAATACATGGTTTCAAGATTTAATTAGAGACTACTTTGGAGAAGTAAATGTGATGCAAAGATGGGATGATCCATTGGATCTGACCTAACCTAAGATCTATGGTCTTGTTTAAGCGGAAAAAGATTTATCTGACCTAGACAGAGAGGTATATGATAACCTCAAGGGGGTTATTCAAAAAGTGTGCAAGAGTGTATGTGTATGCAAGAGGTTTGCATAGTTGATTTACTGTTTGGCATGATCTAGCAGAGAAGGCAAAAGGCAGAAGCAGAGAGTTGCATGTGTGATTGCTTGATGGATTTCCAAGCAGATCAGAAGGTTGAAATGACAATGCAGGCTATCCAGTAAGTTAACACGAGAGCTGTAATTGGATATGAATTGAAAAATAAGTTGTATGTATCATATCACAAACTGCTGATTACTTTCTTACCATTGTATCAGTTAAAATCCTTTAACAAGGTTGACTTAACAGTCATTTGTATAAATCCTCTAACAAGGTGACATTTAGGTGGAATGTTCTAAGTCCTCTAACAAGGCCACTTCTAACAGGGTGATTAAATCCTTTAACCAGGTCACACCTAGTAGTGTGTTATTGTAACCTTTAACAGGGTTGGCTCCTCACAGGGCATCACTTTAGAAGAGTGAAAACTTGGTAGCATGTTACTAGTGGTTTTTCCCATATTGGGTTTCCACATTAAATACTTGTGTCAACTTGTGTGAATTCTTATGGTTTGCTTTACTGTTATGTTTCTACAAGATAATTTCAATTGACAGTAAACTGCATGATTAAGTTGCTGACTTATGCTATTGCTGCCGAGTAGATCTGAAATACAGAAAGTTTTTATTTGCTACATCTAGACTTGAGGATAACTGATTCACCCCTCCCCTCTTAGTTATTCTAAATTCATTGTAACAATTGGTATCAGAGATTTGATCTCCTGAAAACAGTTTGAAGGTACTTGGAGTGAAAAGATCAAGATGTATAAGAAGGAGGTTCCTAAGCTGAACAAAGATAATTTCCCTGCATGGTAGAGTTTGATGAAAATACATTTGGCTGGTATTGGAGATGATGCTAAGCGACTTATTGAACATGCCTATGTACCACCTACTACTCCTCTCACAACTGCACAACTAAAAGAAAAGCAAGAGCACAATCAAGCAATGTTGGAGAT
>MU228221.1:651400-666870 GCA_018584345.1 Thuja plicata
AGAATCCTATGAGGGTAAGATCTTGCCTAGTTAAGAGGTCTAATGAATACTCCTCAAAATTTCTATATACCAGGATGAGTCTAGAGTATATGGCTGAAGACATATTAGTCACATACGTGGATTAAAGGATGGTAACAATTTTAGTTTACTATATCATAAAAAGGGTAATACCGTGAAACCGATAGTCAATAAGACAGTTTAAGACTTCATGGAATAGGACCCAGGCAGCCATATATCTTAAAAATTCTATGAAAATTGAATACATTCTGGGGATGATTAATCTAGAATCAGACCAGGTTGGCATGTCAATCCCAATTTTAAGATGTCTAATACTTCCTCAAAATTATCTAAATTATATCTCCGAGGGCTTAAATGATGCAGTTGCAATCATGGTCTAAATACAGAATGTAAACAGAGAAGATATACTTCCAAACAATTTTATTCATTCATCGACAACGGATCATATTCCACATTAAGATGTCTTCTAGGAAATGTAATGTCTATATTAATATTGAGGTCCGAATCAGTTTCCCAGTTCCCAACCTGATCTTCCAGAATGAAGGTATCAATCCAGTCTGCCCCTTCTGGTAGTTTAATATGAAAGAAATTATATAGGAAATTTAAATTTCTCCTGATGGTAGGAGTCCAGGCTACAAAGAGCTCTAAATCATCAATTTGTAATACCGAAAAAGCTGGTACAGGCCATCCCCCAACCATTGAAATATCATAGAAGCCTGGTTTTTGGATTGTCAAGTCCTCCTTGATGTTAGCCAAGACTTTATCTAAATTTCCTAGATATGATATTTTGAACAGTCTTCTGCAAAGAATCCCCAACGGGATTTTGTCAGTGCCTACTTGGAGGGCCGAGGCTATAAACAATGTAGGGATATCAGAATTGACTCGGTGCTTATCTGTATTGTTGATGCATTCTTTGCCTAAAATCCTAAGGACCGCCCTAATAACAAGGTTATGAGATGAGAGGATCACATTTTTTATCCTAATCCCTGAAATTGGTGTATCAAAGGCAATTTGGATCTTTGGGCCTCCAAGTTTGATGGGTTTTGTCATACTGATTTCTAGATTACAAGAGCCCACAATCCTACATAAGCCCTATAGGCTTAATATAAGGTGAGTCTAAAGATGTTTCAAGGTATACAAAGGGGAGGAGTCAACGGTCTACTTTCTAAGGTTAGGAGATTTTAAGGAATGGGAAAGGCCAATGCTCCTGTAACAGTTACAACCAAGATTGTCTCAACAAGTGTCAACTATGGATTCTAGATAGCTAGGGTGAGGATCCTATTTTTGTATTAGTAATAGGTGAATTATTAATACAAAGTGAACCTATATGCTAAGTGAAAGGGATTAATCTAAATAGATAATATAAAGATGTTAATTAATTCATATATAATAATATAAATATATATATATATATATATCTAAATATATATATGTATAAGAGTGTATACCTGTTTACCCCTGTTAACTATAAGAGTATACAAGTTTAAATTTGTAAATATATAAATATATATATATATATATAAATGTTTATATATATATATTTATATATACATACATACATACATACACACACACACACACACACACACACACACACATATATATATATATATAAATATATATATATATATTAGTCTATATATAATTATATGCATAAGTGAATGTATGTAAATATATATATAATGAAATATATCTATTATGAAGATATACTTTTAAATGTATGCAACGACCTAAAATATATGATTATATCTATATAGATAACAATCTCTATCTATCTAAGTATATGTTTATATAGATCTTTGTTTATATGTTTACCTAAAACAATGAATATTAAGGGGTAAAAAAATTAGAGGATGCATAAATGGAATGATATTTGTCCATATTAAAATTGAAAGTATTTAACATATTAACACAGATATGTTCATAATCCCCAGAAGCCATAAACTATCCTGCTTCCATATTCCACTATCTTATTCATAATAAGTTTTGGGCACCAAAAAACCAGTAAGGGAAATTATGTTTAAAAAGCAAGATGGAGATTTTTAAGTCGCAACAAAGGATATAATCCCAATTTAAACATATGGACAGACTAAATCATCATTTCAACTAACAGGATAATGTTTGCTTACATTTATACGTAAATTTCAGCTGAAAATACCAACTAATCGTAGTTAGAATAGATTATTTTGCTACTTCTGGGTTACAACAACTTTTACACCTTTTCTAACCATCTCTCCTGCATCTATTTCTACAGTTTTATTTCCTAATTATTTCCATAGAATCATAATCCAAAAATTTAATCAAACCAAGTTGTTTTGCAGAAAAGTAGGAATTATCTTAGACATTAATAATTCACCATTATATATATGCCACCTTAACTATCATAACATAGTATAATGTCTAGTACTTACAGAAAATTATCATAATATCCTCGTGTTATACTTGCGCTAAACTTCAACTATGACTATCTAGATTTCCCTTATTATAACAAAACGCGGTTATCTACTTTATACAGTCATTCTTAAGGCTTACCCCTTTCTTATTATAGCTCTTATATAGTAAATCATAGTTCCACTCCCCCTCATTCTTTTTGATAATGATGATAGTAGCTTCTTCCTCCTCCTGATCCTTCAGCATTTTTGAGCACTTCAACACAGATGGGGCCACGATGCGAAAATCCTTGAGTTCCATATCTTCTAGCATTTCTGGGATGTCGAAACCTTCCTCTCACCAATATTTTGTAAGCCTATCTTTACCCATTTCTTTATTCAAGATCTGGTAAAATAGAAAGTCCACATTCTTCTGCATCTTTGGCCAGTGAGCATCAAAGGCCCTCTCATCTTTAAGGGTGAGCATTGGAACCTGTTTGTTATTGGGGATTTCCTTCACCAAATCCATGTCCATTTGCATAGAAGATTCTGCAGATGGAACTAGAAGCTGGTTGTTGACACTATGCACCATATTCTCCAACCCACCTAGAATGTCATCAATAAAGATTAACTTTGTTGCTTCCATAACCTCTTCTATTTTGAAACCGGCGAAGATATCCAGGGCCAGAAAGATGCCAACAATATTTCCGTTGGTTCTATAAGTAAAGGAATTATCAAAGTGAGCTTCCCCCATACTCTTGTCAAGTGCCCTCCTTGCAGCCTCTAGTATAGGCTTGAGAATTCTATTCCATCTTTCAAGTTTGATGGCACCTCTAAACGCCATAGCCCGATTATCGCTCAGCTGGAAATTTAAAAGCTTGGACTCCATTTGCAGTGAGTTAACTTTCCCGAGAAATTACTTTGTTACTATTAATACTTTGAAGTGCCCAACTCAAGATATAATAAAGGTTACTAATTTCTTCTTCCACACTCTACCATTACCTACGTCAGTCCCAAAGCCCAAGTTGGCTTGCTATAATACCTCATAATTACCATAAAGCTGACAAGTGGTTTAACATTTAGTGAAGGCAACTGATTAGATTGTATTAATCTTTCAAACGTGCTGGCTTCATCATTCCAATCAAAAGAAGAAGTGGCTCGAAGATGAGTTCTTGAGATAATAAATGTCAGGATACTCCAATGATGTGGCGATGAGGTATGCGTCTCATGTGAGATCACTAATTGAGTTGGCCATAATATTTTTGTCTATAACTTCAGATTCAGATCTTTTTAGGGAGCTCTAACCTCACAATCAGGTTAGAGGCTATTTATATTAGTAACCAAGGTGTTACTTAGATGTGAGGAGCCTATTATCTTCCCATAAGGGAGAGACCATATTTATTTCTAGATTTAAGTATGGATAGTGTTATGATAAGAAGTGTTTTGATTACTATATCCCTAATGCTATAAATGAATCTTCTTGTAACTTGGGATAAACGCAGAACCTGATATCGGGTGTACAGGAGGGGGGAAAAACATCTAAGGATAAAGATATGTATATACCCATGTACCTAACTACATTACCATATAAGTACATATATACATATTTATGATCGACTTACCTGTGCTCATATGTACATACATATATACTTATATGTTAATGTACCTACGTATTTACCTATATACATATGTTTATAGTAGACTAGGGTATTATTTAATCCATGATAGGTTAAGGGAATGGTAAGAAACTATTAGGTGAGGCATAACATTGACGCCTCAACTAAGGTTACTTAAAGATTTTCGATGGAGTAGTATTAAGTGAATTATATTGATTAATATGTTATATTGGAGATTTCTTTTAGATTTAATCTTTAGATAAGATAATTATAATACCCTAACCTATATGATGATATCTATTTAAGGATTCTAATTTTAGGTGGTGGCACCACTAGAGGGATGATAACTCCATCCGCTCCAAGATTGGCTAATTTATCTACCCTAATATTGCCTTCCCTATAGATATGGTTAATTGTGATATTGGAGAACTCTTTACTTAGCATAGTGGCTTTAGAAAGAAGAGCATTTAATCTCCAGTTAGGGGTAGAGCCTATCCTAAGAGCATTGATAATAATAGTTGAATCCCCTTCAATTTATAGATTTCTTATTTCTAAATCCTTACATATTTTTAGTCTTTTTAGGAGTGCAAGTAGTTTCGCATGATTATTGGTCACATGACCAATAGGGGAGGCAAATCCTGCTATCTCATAACCATTACTGGTATGGATACACCCACCAATGCTAGCAATGCCTGGGCTGCCTCTTGATGCACCATCAAAGTTCAATTTGAACCATCCATGGCATGGCGGTGTCCATATGCACTCCACCCTTCTAGTTTTGGCTGAATTTTCTCCAGGACCATAAAAAGGTGGGAGGATGGGGCCAACCCATTTTTTCCTAATTTCCTCATCCCATCGAGACATCTTAGCTTCTCTTTTTTGTTGGTTTCTATTTTTATTATTTGTGAATTCAATTATACTTGTTTCTATTTTATTGATCAATTGATGTATCATCAATTTTTCATCCTTGAATATTCTTCTATTGCGCTCTTTCCAAAGTTCCCAAATTAAGATTGAAGGAGTAGTGATCCATAAATTTGCATAAATGCTTCCTGTCTTCAATTCAGGCCAAGATTGAAGCAACCCAAGGATGGAATTAGGGAGGGCAGATTGCTAACCCAAGCTATCACATAACCATGTCCAACATTGGTTTGAGAATTTACATGAAAGTAAGATATGGTTAAGATCCTCCTCCTCTTGTTCACATAGAGGGCATCTGCTAGGACCTTCATATCCCATATTCTTAAATCAATTTGCTGTGAGTAAACTTTGATGCATAGCAAGCCAAGTACAAAGTCCAGCTTTAGGTAGACAGACTTTATTCCAACAAAGATTTATAGGTATGTTAGTTTTTGGTTTGATTTGTTTGCTTCTTATTATTTTGTAGCAATCTCTAGAATTATATTCCCCATCCTTAGCACCATCCCAAACCAGGATGTATTTGTTTCCAGTAAGAATCACACTTCTCTTGTTTAGAGTTTTCAAAAGGAGACCAACTTCAGCCATGGGTAGATTGAAGGCTGAAAAGTCTTTCCATTCCCAACCCAAGCCCTTAGGCGATTTTTTGATATAATCTTTGACATAAAGGCCCAACGAAGTTTCAAGAATGTTCTTAGAGCAAGTGAAGTGAGGTTTATCTAGAACTTCATAATCTCCCCAAGAGTCAGCCCAAAAAAGAGCATTTTCTCCTGTCCCTAAATTCCAAGTTAGTTTGCTAGAGATGATATCGCGTCATTGTAACATAAAATTCCAAATATGAGAGCCTCTTGGCGGGTTCCTTTCTCTGAAGATGTTGTTTGGATTGTTCTCTGTTAAATATTTAGATATAAGAATTTGAGCCCACTTAGCCTGAGGATTCTTGTAGAGGCACCAGACTAGTTTGGCACTTAAGGCTTTTCCTTGATCTCTAATATTTCTAATCCCTACTCCCCCTTCCTCTTTCGGATAGCAGACTTTGTCCCAGGCAATCAGTGGGTATTTCTTATCATCTCCCGTTCCTTGCCAAAAGAAGTTTATTAAATGTTTATTTAGTTTTGTTTTTTTATTAGCAGGAAGGTTAATGCATGCTAATTGGTACATTGGCATAGATGCAAGGACTGATTTAACCATTGTGGCTCTCCTAGCAGAGGAAAGCCATTTCCCCTTCTAGGAAAGCATCTTTTTTTATAATTTTTTCTATAGTTGGATTCCAAAGAGAAGCTGTTGTAGTTCCCTTATCTAAAGGTAATCCTAAGTATTTAGAAGGGAGAGTTCCTAGGTTAAAGTTTAAAATGCTGCAAATCTGAAGTAAAATATTGCTTGTGGCATTGAAGAAAAATACTTCAGATTTGTGTCCATTGATTTCCTGCCTAGAGGCAGTAGTATAAGAGTCTAGGATAGATTGTACGAAATAGCCTCATTAACTTCACTGGCCCCATAAAGCATGGTATCATCCACAAATTGTTGATGAGTAGTTGGGTCCAAATTGTTGGAGATTGTGATGCCTTTGAGATTACCATTAAGATACTAAGATTTTATAGCTCTCCCTAAGGCCTCAACCATGATGGTAAAGAGATATAGGGATATAGGATCACCTTGTCTGATCCCTCTAGAAATCCCAAAAAATCCCTTCGGAGTACCATTAATCAAGACCAAGATCTTAGGGGTTGATATACATTCAAATATTAGGTTGATCCAACTTTTCGCAAATCCAAAGGCTTCAAGGCATTTGCAAAGAAATCTCCAATCCACTTTATCATATGCCTTCCTAATATCCAATTTAATTAACATACTAGGAGACTTATTATTTTGGATCAAGTGAATATCTTCTTGGGCTATTATGACTCCATCATAGATTATCTGCCGGGGACAAAACCAGTTTGTTCCTCACTAATTAGAAGGGGTAAAATTTTTTGGAGCCTTAATGTTAAGGTTTTAGAAAGAAGTTTATATAAGGTATTACAAAGCGCAATTGGTCTAGAGTCATTAAGACTTTCTAGTTTATCCTTTTTAGGGATAAGAGTTAGGAATGTATTATTAACTTCTTTCAGGATATATCCTGAGTTTCTAACACCCTCAAGTGCTTCTGTGACTTCTTCTCCTATAAAATCCCAACATTTTTGAAAGAAAGCAGCTAGGAAGTCATTAGGACCAGGTGATTTATTAGGATTCATTCACATTAAGGTGTCCTTTACTTCATTAATTGCAAATTTTCCTAATAACATCTTGTTGAATTGGGGTGTTACAACTTTTGGGATATGCTTCAACATCTTGTTTTGATCACATAAATTAGAGGAACCAGTATTATTTAGTATATCTTTAAAATATCTTATTGTTTCCTCCACTATATCTGAGGGTTGTTGGAGGACACACCCTTCATCCATCTTTATCCTTGTAATTCTATTTTTAACTCTCCTCTATTTAGTGCTATTATGGAAGAATTTAGTGTTCCTGTCACCTGCCTCCAGCCAAGATTCTCTAGATTTCTATTTCCGGAAGATCTCTTCTTTAGAAAATATATCTTCATATTTGGATAAAAGGGATTTATCTTCAAGGAATAAAGCCTCATCCATTCCAGACTTAAATACCCATGTATTAACCTCCAGTTTTTCTTCAACAACTAATTTTTTTGAAAAATGTTACCAAATTTTTCTGAATTCCATTCTAACAACTTTCTCTTAATAATCTTAAGTTTACTAACTACTATATACATTTTTGAGCCTGAAACCTGAGCTTCTTCCCACCACTGTTTAATGAGGCTAAGGATATTCTCATCATGAAGCCACATCTGTTCAAATTTAAAGGGGCAGTTCCTTGGCCTAGAGTCAGAGACAATATGTAACTGGACAGGGTAGTGATCTGAACTTGAAATGGGAAGAATTTCCGCATTATAGGTAGCATTAACATTAGTCAAGCTCCCATAGATATAGAATTTGTCCAAATTTTTTGCAATATTACACATTTTTTTTCTTCTATTATTTCATGTAAAGGCATTATCTTCCTTATGTAATTCTAGAAGGGAGTTTCTAGTGATCCAATCATTAAAGAGATTTGCAGCTTGCGGTAATTTAGAGCTGCCTCCTTTCTTCTCAGAAAGCTTCGTGATGCTATTAAAATCCTTTCCAATCAGGCAGAGTTGATTTGGATAAGAACCAAGGAAGGATTCAATCTCTAACCAAACTTGGAGTTTATCCTTTGTTTGTGTAGGTCCATATACATTAATAAGGTTATAAACTAGGTTATTTCTGAAGTTCCTTACCTGACCAACCATCCAATTTTGATGATTCTCTAAAATGTTGAAGGAAATAGATCTGGGGTCCCAAATAATGGCGAGACCACCAGAAGCCCCTAAAGCATGAGATTCCTCTAGGAGCCTAACCGCTAGTTTCTTTTTGAAATTGATAGCTTCCTCTCTACCCATCTTAGTTTCCTGTATTAGTACTATCTATGCCTTAGTCCTATTGATGCAACGGTGGAGGATCCGCTGCTTGTTAGGGGCATTAAGGCCCCTAAAATTCCAAGAGAGGACAATCATGTCTCCTTGGGAAAGCACTACCCCTTCCCAACATTAAAGAGAGACGTAATTTTGACCTGACCCGAAGCTTCACCATCTCTGCTTCTTAGTTCACCATTTGATTTCCTACCTCTTCTTTTTAAGGTTTGACCTCAATCAGGGGTATCCTTACTTGTCTGTGTAAAAGAAATACCATAAGACTCAAGATTAATGGTTTCTAGGTTATTAATATCCACTATAATGTTAGCTATATCATCATCATCCTCTAAGAAAGTACTTTCAATACCCTTAATAAGGAGAGACCTTTGCAAGAGCAATTCATCCTTATCACAAATTTCATCTAAAAACTTATCTATCAGCTCGTCTGGAAGAGAGTCACCCACATAGTCAATGATAATCTTAACTTCATCTTCTATGTGGGTGTCAATTTCAGGATCAGAAAATTGTTCTTCTTGGTTTAAAGGGGCTATTTTGGATGACCTATTGAAAATGCCTTTTGGTTAGGCCATATCATCAGGGTTTGCTGTTTGTGCCAAAAAAGTGAAATAAGAGGGGATAATGTTACTAGGCACATTGGTCAGGGGGGAAGCAGAGGGGGCAAGGTTCGTAGAAACCCCCAGGCTATGCCCAGAACTATAAGGGTAGACCTGACTATCTTTTTTAAGGTCAACAGAAGGAGACCACACTGGTTTTGATAAGGGGTCCACAAGAAGATTAATGGGATCCCTCTGCGTCTGATTCTTGGTGTTATCTAAAATTAGGTCACTGGTTTGAGTTTTACTATCATAATCTATCATGGGCTGATGGGAAGACAAGGAAACCCTTTTGATCTATAAATCTGAATTAGGCAAGGGAGAGGCAGTAATTTTTCCTTGGGTATTTCCATTGGTACAACACCTATTTTTTGAAAACTGATCTTGACTCCCTTTTCCTAGCAAATTACTTCCCAAGTTTAAACTGTCAGGGGAAATAGCTAAAATCAAGCATTCCTTTCCTAAAGATGTATCAATACAAGTTTCTGTTTGCAGAAGGGGTTGTAAATAAAGATGAGGGGACATGAGGGATACAACGGGTTGAGTTTTGGGTGTTAGAGGAGTGGTAGGAATGCAATCAGGATCTCTAGAGCCGGAACATAACAAATCTACTTCCAATGGTATGACATTGAGGGCTCCATTATTTTGAATAAGGTTATTAATAATCGGGGTATTAGTCTTAGGAAATAAAGATGAAATAATAAAGCCACCTTTTTCATGAAAAAAAGAAGCATTGAGTTTACAGGGTTTGAGATCAGTAGGGACAAGATCATAACCAGGATGATTCCGCCACAAGATCTCAGCGGGTTCCTGATCTACACCTAGGTCATCCAGACAATTATCCATGATGATAGGATTTATTCTATGACTTAGTGTTTTTCCTTTGATTACTATAGGTTTTAGAATTTTAGTAGAAAGGTTCATCCTTACAATGATTACTTTATCTACCTCTAAGATATCCTTGTTGATGAAACCTATGAATCTTCCATAGAGGTTACCAATTTTCCTTATTAATTCATCGTTTAAGAATTCAACAGGTATATTCTTTATCATAACAAGTTTTTCCACTTGGAAATCAGATAATTTACTAGGGTCAAAAAGCGGGGACCAATCAAAAATAGAAAAATCTATGCCTTTAAATCTAGGGCATCCAGTCTTGAGAAGTTTATTTTTGAGATCTAAATTATTACAGTCTATATAGATAAAATTTTCTGGCAAGAGGACTATACTTACCTTATACTCCAGTTCTTTCTTTAACCATAGCACAATGCAGTTTGGGGAGTATCCCACTCCATTCCACCTACAGAAAATTCCAAAGGACGCACATGATTCTTGTGTTTTTTCAATCAAACCGTCGGTACATTTTAAAGAAAGAGATTCAAAAGGTTCAGAGAAGAAAATGTTTTCCCTTCGACGATGAGGGGTATAGGTTGTTTTCAAAGGAGAACATAAAATCATCATTGCGGGCTCAACTATGTTTCTACGGTGCGGTGGGGAGTATGGGATAACTGCAGATGGAAATGATTTGTCAATGTTAGGTAAAAGTTCTAAGGCTTTAGGTATCAAAGGTTGCAAGGCTTTGTTCTTTATATTATGAGCAATGGAGGTAGCAGGTCAGGAGTGGCGAGGGGAGGATGAGGAAGGAGCCAGATTTCGGGCAGAATCCAGTAGGTAGAGGTTGGAGAATCTGTTTCTCGTTGGCACCACAAAGGCTGATTTGCAAGGAGGGATTTCATGCCGAGCAGGAGAAAAGTGGAAGTGACGAGCCCGCTTAGCATTTTTCCGATGAGCTAGGATCCACTGGTGCGTCAAATCCTTGAAGCTACTCCCCCGAGGAGAAGCCCTAGGAAAAAACCTAGGGGAAGAGAGCTTCAAATCTAGATAAGATTTATGTGATTTTGCCAAGAAGATCTTGCCAAAGTTGGAATCCACCACAAGAGAGGGGTTCAATGAGGACGCAACATATTTAGTCACATAAAAAAATCACATTTGTTGGTTGAGGACATCCACTAAATTTTTTTTTGCGAAAACACAGAGCGAAGGAGTAGAGATATTTTTTGATCTACATAGAGACAAAAGTTACTATTGAAAACATTGAAGTGATTATCTACTCAGAGGGAGTCTACAGATGATTAGACACAGATGATTACAAATACAAAGGGAGAAATGTTTTATAGATAAGAATCGGAATGAAGCTAAAGACATTAATGAAAATTCATTCATATCAAGGAACACAGGTGAATTTTTGGATTGGTTGGTAACTATGCTTGTTAAATCATTGTTTTAATATTTTGTGTTGCCACCAATGCCAAAGAGGGAGATTGTTGGAAAGTGAAAATGCAAGCAATTGTTATTTTGTCATTGCTGTCAAACCTTAACTGGTAAGACTATTGTTCTCTGTTTGAGTACCATATCTATTGTTGATGAAGAAGATTTAACAAGAAGACCAAGTGAATGGTTGAGTTAAGGCAAATAAAAGGGTACTTGATCAGTTGGCACTCTGGAAAAGTAATTAGTTGTTTATCTTTCAAAGACAGTTTTTCTGGTTGTTCTGTGCCGAGCAAAGTTGCTTGTGCCGAGTAAAGTTGTTTGTGATGAGAAAAGTTGCTCAATGTCGAGCACCATTGAAATTGCTGAGTGGAAATAGTGATGTTGGCCGACTTACAGTAATTGGATTAATGATGAGATTTGAGATCTCTGGCCGACTTAATTAATTTTATTGGGATATGTAATGTTAATTAAAGATTGATCCATGTCATTTAATGTATGGGTAACCGTAATTAATACATGGTTTCAATATTTAATTAGAGACTACTTTGGAGAAGTAAATGTGATGCAAAGATGGGATGATCCATTGGATCTGACCTAACCTAAGATCTATGATCTTGTTTAAGCAGAAAAATATTTATTTGACCTAGACAGAGAGGTATATGATAACCTCAAGGGGGTTATTCAAAAAGTGTGCAAGAGTGTATGTGTATGCAAGAGGTTTGCATAGTTGATTTACTATTTGGCATGATCTAGTAGAGAAGGAAAAAGGCAGAAGTAGAGAGTTGCATGTGTGATTGCTTGACGTATTTCCAAGAAGATCAGAAGGTTGAAATGACAATGTAGGCTATCCAATAAGTTAACATTAGAGTTGTAATTGGATTTGAATTGCAAAATAAGTTGTATGTATCAGATCAAAAACTGCTGATTACTTTCTTACCATTGTATCAGTTAAAATCCTTTAACAAGGTAGACTTAACAGTCATTTGTATAAATCCTCTAACAAGGTGACATTCAGGTGGAATGTTCTAAGTCCTCTAACAAGGCCACTCTTGACAAGGTGATTAAATCCTTTAACCAGGTCACACCTAGCAGTGTGTTATTGTAACCTTTAATAGGGTTGGCTCCTCACAGGGCATCACTTTAGAAGAGTGAAAACTTGGTAGCATGTTACTAGTGGTTTTTCCCATATTGGGTTTCCACGTTAAATACTTGTGTCAAATTGTGTGAATGCTTATGGTTTTCTTTACTATTATGTTTCTAGAAGCTAATTTCAATTGACAGTAAACTGCATGATTAAGTTGCTGACTTATGCTACTGCTGCTGAGTAGATCTGAAATACAAAAAGTTTTTATTTGCTACATCTAGACCTGAGGATAACTGATTCACCCCTCCCCTCTAAGTTATTCTAAATTCATTCTAACATGGTCATGCTCTGAGTGTAATGGTATACTATCTTGTACAACTCTCAATACATATGGGCTAAAATACAACTGCGCCATGCAAATCTTCGTCTATGGGTAACCATCTTCTCTAACATACCTACCCAGCCAACCTTGAATCCATGCTGACCTCTATCTGGCATCAAGATGCCACCTATCAGACCTACTAAGTACACACATAAGTGATCATAATGATCAACCATATAGTCCCATGACAGGTATCTCCAATCAATAGTGTCGTCCTAGAAATATCTACGTGCAAAACCAATGGCCACACCACCTCTCGACTCAAAGTATACCTCTTGGCCTATAATCGACACATGCAGTATTTGCCATACATCCTTTGGAGTCACTGTGATCTCCCCGGTTAGAAGATGGAAGGTGTTGTGCTCTGAGTGCCATCTCTCAGCTAGAGCAGTTAACAACCCTCGGTTTACCCCTATCTTGGGTAAACCTATCAATGAACGTAATCCACATCGGATCACTGTGGACTGCTCAACATCAGAAAGCAGTCTAGATAACACAAGAAAATGACCTAGATATGTGCCTCTAAAGGTGACTACCTCAAAATCTACCTATTTTTAACACATACAAAGGTGAACTCAGTTTTCTATCTACTAAGGAGATGCAGTATCCTAATCAACTAAGTAATTCAAGGTCTGCAACACGCAAAAAGATCAAAAGGATAAAAATCCTAACTCTATAAACCAGATACAATCCTAAACCAACAGGGTGTGATCTTTTTTATAGGATGCGATCTAGGGTATACCGGATGCGATAGAGAATACTGGGTGCGATCCCTGACATACAGGATGCAACCCTAAACATAGGGTACAAGCCTAAAATGACTGGGTATGAAACAAAGTCAAAATGACATACAAGACATGACAAAAACAAGAAAATAGGATGCGATCCAGAGTACCCTGGATGCGACGCAAAAATTTGAAGAAACCAGATGTGATCCGGGATATCCCAGATGCAACACGGGTTTTACAGGTTGCAATCTGGAATCCCGGATGTGATTCAAAATTGAAGGGGCTGTAAAAGCTACAAAAATAAGTGAAATTAAAATTTGCAAAATTCACAAGGTAGTTTTATGAGCACTTACCGGCGGTGGGTAGTCGGTTGGGTGTTGATGTCGATGGCTCATCTCGAAATGATGTTTCCTCATAGGGACTACCATCTTCTCTGCAGAGCTCTCAGAATTACTATGGATGAAAGTGAAAATGAATAGTGAAATGATAATTTTTGAGGCTTATATGGGTCTTTTGAGCCATTTAGGAGTTCCAAAACTCCTCCCAGACAACTACAACTACATTTCTATTCTCTTTTCACTCAATCGGCAACCAAATCAAAGGTGCCTACAATATTTTCAGCAGCACAGTACCATTCTTACGACAATTTCAAAAACTACAGATTTGCTTCACTTGTTCCAAAACTCTATTAGATTGTACATTTTATCATAAATATTGGTCTGACATCAGTTTATTCGTCTCACCACTTATATTTTCATGTAATTAACTTGATAATTATGTGTTTATTTTTAAATACACCATCTTTTTCCACTTCTTCTACTCCTTTCTTTCTTTCCCTACCCGCTTCCTGCAAGTGATACAATATTTCAAACTGAGGGATTTATTTCTTTTCCTTCGATTTCATTCCCAAGGGGGCATGATCACACTATCATAAATTAATTTTTTTTTCTCAAAATAGCATTAAAGTGACTTTGTTATCAAACAAAATAGGGGCATAACAGTTTCCTTGACTAAAGTCAGAACTGTTGGATAGAAAGCTTTGGTTCTCATAAGCTGAATATCTTGTACCCCCCTCATTTAAAAGATTCTTATTAAGCTCCTGGAAGCTTCATACTGGATTTTGGATGACAACCAAGTTCAGAATCAGTATTATCAATCTTTGGACGACAACCAAGTTTAGAATTGGTATCTTTTAAAAATCACAACCAAGTTCAAAGTCAATTCTATCAATTTAGGTCGATGAAGTGCGAGACTGATCTCATCAAAATTTCGTTCGACAACAAAGAACAAAATTCTCAATCTTTCTAAAGTCAAAATCAAAAACTTTCTTTGAATCAATGAGCTGCTCGCACATCAATTCAAAGAGGGGCAAATGTAACCACCTAAATTTGGTCTGTTCTGACTATGGACTCTATTTTCCCTAAGTGTGATCATACCCCCAATTATGTCATGACAATGTTACTTTAGCATAATTCATTTTTAAATCAAATTTAATATCCTAGGTGATTTTTATCACCGAATTATATTAACTATTATAGCCATACAATTCAAATCAATTCAAACTGATTAAATCAAACCAAAATTCAAATATGGCTATAGTATTTAATTATAAAAGAATTAAATAAATCCCTAAATCAATTGCACACTTGCAAAATAACCCATTCCCCTAGACTATTTACTTTAATTAAAATGGTTATAGTCCTCTTAATTATTAAAAAGCAATAAAATGCTTAAATAATTAATTCCTATATTTTAAATGGATTAAATAAGTTTAATTCATTTCATTTATATTCCCTTAAATCCCAACCTAACCTATCTCAACCACTTCTACCTTGGGTTCTAACCCATACCAACCCATTCCACCCTTGCTAATCTAATCCTAATTCTAATTCTACCCTAACCCACCTCCTAATGTTGTCACATTCCATTAAGGAATGATTAACAACTCAACCCACTTGAGAAAGTCAACTTTCTCAA
>MU228221.1:666999-678400 GCA_018584345.1 Thuja plicata
CTCTCTCTCTCTCTCTCTCTCTCTCTCTCTCTCTCTCTCTCTCTCTCTCTCTCTCTCCCATTCCTCTATTAATTGAAGGGATTTAGAGCTCATAATAAGCCTAAAATTTTGAATTGTTGTGTTGTTATGCCAAGATTTTGAAGGAATCTCAAAGCATTATTATGCTACCCATTCCTTCCTAGCTTCATACACACTCCATTAGTCACTTTCTCATATATTTCTAATGTCCATTTTAGAGTAATATGCATGCTAAATAGTTAAATAGTTGTTTTAAAACTAAATATTTCATGCTAGGTTGTTTATGTCACTGGTATTTAGCATAATCTAAGGGCTTTTATGTAATTTTATACACTCATCCTAGTTAGAAAGAAATAGGTTGATGTTAGGGTTTTATATGCTCGTTAACCTTTGTTTCTCACTAACAGAATGACTTATTAAAGTGTTGTGTTGCAGGCAACAGCTGCACAAATATACACACACACGTACCATCCTTGAGATATGTTCTCCAAGTCTTTAATATGAAAGTCATCTCTTGGAATATAAGAGGGCTTAATAGCCTCCATAAACATGATGTACTTAGGGATATGGTAAGAGATAGAAAACTTGATATTCTTCTCATTCAAGGAACTAAAATGACTAAAGAAAAACTGGAAAGACTGCATGTGTCTAAAGATTATGGCAACATAGGTGGTGATTATGAGGGAGCTTCATGTGGTATAGGGATTTTCTGGAATAATAAAAATGTTGTGTGCAATTTAATTCATAGAGAAAAGAATATTTTAGTGGTCAAGATCACTTACCTCAAGGAGAAATTTAGCTAGAACTTGATCAATGTTTATGCCCCTAACACTAGAGGTGGTAGAAAAAATTATATGCAAAGATTGAAAGATATTCGTAATATATTTCAAGAAATTAGCTGGATGATTATGGGAGACTTTAACACTCCTCTCAAAAATGAGGAAAAAAAGGGAGGGATCAACTCCCAAATGGACAAAAAATATGATTTGATGGAATTTATCAATGAGGAAGCTCTGTTAGATATTGACCTAGAGGGAATTGAATATACCTAGTCTAATAGATGTATTGGGAAGGAATTAATTTAGGTGAAACTAGATAGATCCCTCTTAACCCATGCCTGGCTGTCTAGGTACTTTTGCACTCTTTCAGCCAAACTTCGTATTGGATCTGACCATTATCCTATATCCCTAAATATTAATCAAATCAAGAGCAGAAAGAACTTTCCCTTAAGATTTGAAAGAATGTGGCTAGCTCACCCTAAATTAGAAAATAAGATTGAGGAGTGGAATTACACTGTTGAAGGGGGAGAAATGTATAGAATGATGATGAAACTGAACACTATTAAAAACAATATGAAAAGATGGAATAAGGAAGTGTTTGGGGATATCTTCTATCAAAAAGGTAATTTGCAGAATGAAATTAAGGAAATTCAGAACAGTATCCAGAAGGAGGGTCTTTTAGAGGAAACTAAAATCAAGGAAAACATTCTTCTTGCAGATTATCATAACATTATCTCCAAGGAGGAATCTTTCTGGAGATAAAGATCTAGAGCTCTTTGGCTCAAGGTAGGGAATAAAAATACAAGATTCTTCCACATGATGGATTTGAAACACAAAGCTATTAACATGATAACTAATCTCCAATCAAAAGGTAAAACTATTTGGAAGGAGGAAGATATTAGATAAAAAATGTTAAGATACTTCTCTAAGCTGATAGCTAAGGATAATAATTTGAATAGACCTAATCAGGATGAAATTCTCACTACCATCCATAAATTGGTCAATGATCCTTCTAACAAAATTCTCCAAGCTATTCCTTTGAACAAGGAAATCACAAATGCTGTCTTCTCTTTTGAAGGAGAAAAATCTCTTGGCCCTGATGGCTTCCCTATGTTGTTCTTCCAGCAATTTTGGGATAGTATTGGTCAAGATGTTTAGGCTGCTATCAAATAATTCTTTGGAACTAGATGTATTCTAAGGGAATTAAATGCTACCTTCTTGGTTCTTATTCCTAAAAAACCAGGATCCAAAACTGTGGAAGAATTTAGATCTATCAGCATGTGCAATTCTTTATACAAGATTATGTCTAAAGTTATTACCTCCAGACTGCTCCAGTTTCTCCTGAATATTATTTACCCCTATAAAAATGTCTTTGTTCCTAGGAGAAAAATCCTTGATTCTATCATCGTGGCTCATAAGAATATCCATTCTTTGGAAAAGGCAAAAAAATAGGGCTTCATGATGAAAATGGACCTATCTAAGGCTTACGACAGAGTCAATTGGCATTTTCTGTAGATGGTGTTGTCTTCCTTTGGTTTTAACAAGGAGGTCATCAAAATTATTATGCAACTTGTAACTACTATTTCTTCCTCTATCATTGTTAATGGGGGTTCCTCTACTTTTTTTAAACCTACTAGAGGGTTAAGACAAGGAGATCCTATCTCTCCTATCCTCTTTGCTATTCTTGTTGAGTGCCTTGGGAGGTATATTCATAAAATGGTGGAAAAGGTGAAATAAATGACATTCAACCATCCTCAACTAGACTCATTTTCTCTCATGAGAAATTTGTGGATGATACTCTTATCATGGGAGAGTCGACAATTAAAGAAGCTAGAAATATGAAGAAAGGTCTATCTATCTATACTGAGGCTACTGGGTAGCTTGTCAATTGGACTAAGAGTTCCATATTATTCTAAATACTCCTGAAGAAAGAGAAAAGAAAATGTCTACTATTCTTGGTTGTACCATTGGGAAACTCCCTTCCTCTTACTTGGGATTACCTCTTTGCTCCAATCCTTCAGAAATTTTATGGCACACTCTAATAGACAGATATAACAATAAATTTGCTGGTTGGAAAGGGGTGCTTCTCAACAATGTGGGAAAGCTCTAATTACTGAAATATACTCTTAAAAATATTCCTGTTTATGCAATGAGATTATTTAAAATTCCCAATAAAATTGCTAATGAAATTGAAAAAATTCAAAAAATATACCTCTAGTCTGGGGTTGAGGAAAAGAAAAGAATGTACCTTATTTCTTGGGAAAAAGTTTGTAAGCCTAAAAAGCTGGGAGGTCTTGGGCTGCAGACTATTAAAAAAGTAAATAAAGCCCTCATGGCTAAATAGTTGTGGAGGATTTATGGAGATCAAAAAGAGTGGAACTCTATCATTAAAAGTAAGTATCTCTTCGTTAATAATTCTTTGGAGGACTTTATAAGTGAAGACAACAGTACAAATAGTTCCTTTATATGGAATAGTATAAAATATACCAAAGACCTGATTGTGAAAGATAAAAGATGGAAGCTAGGAGATGGTTTTAGAATTGATTTTTGGGATGATGAATGGATCCACTCTGTGCCTCTATCCACCAATCAAGACTAGAAGCAAATTATTTAAAGAAGCAAAGAATCTATTGGCAAAAAAGTTACTGATTACTGGCAGGACAACAACTAGAAGAATGTGGGAGAAATTGATGTTAGTCTCATTTCTCTCCAGCATGAGCTTTAGAATTGGCACATAAAAGATAAAATTAAAGATCTGGTTTTGTGGAATCCTACTTCTGATGGCAAGTATATTGTGGCCTCTGCTGTTAATATTATTTCTTATAGAGAGGAAAGGCCTCCTTGCTCTTTTGTGTGGTATAAAAATCTCATAACTAAAATCAATTTCTTCTATTGGCTCTTAATTCAAAATAAACCACTGAATCTTGATAATCTCTCTAGGAGGGGTATAAACATTGTTAATAGATGTAGTCTTTGTTTTGAAAACTCTGAATCTTGTGATCATATCATGCTCCACTGCCTTTTCAATTGTAAAGTTTGGGATATCATCTTTAGAAAATGACATATATGCTGGTGTTTTCCTTTTGTTTGGTAGGATTTTGTTTCTCAATGGAGCTACCCACCTCAGAAATTTATTACTAAAGACCTTTGGTTCCTTATCCCTCCTCATGTGTGCTGGAGAATTTGGAAAGAGCACAACAATAGAATCTTCAGAGAAAAGCAGGCCTCTCCTGAAGTGGTAGGAAACCAAATTTGTAGGGCGCTAGAAGAAAAATTCTCTTCCTCTAAACCTGAGTCTAAATTTGGTAAGAGGGAAAGTGACAGAAATGACAGTCATATCAATTAGAGATCTTTGGCAATTTGGACTTCGCCCCCTGAAGGTTGGGTTAAATCTAACTTCGATGGGGCCACGAAGGGAAACCTGAGAATTGCTGGAGGAGGAGGCATAATAAGAGATAAAAATGGTAATTGTGTTGGTGTGATTGCCTCTCCTTTGGGCATTCAATCTAACCATAGTGAAAAGGCTATGACAGCCCTCAACATTATTTTTCTGGTTGAGGAACTAGGCTGTAAGAAAGTCTGGCTGGAGGGAGACTCCTTAAATATTATTAATAATATTAGAGGCAAGAGTAAGGAATCATGGACTATTGATCATATAATTTCTAAGATAATTAATGTGGCCTCAAATTTTACCTCCTTTTATGTATCTCATAATTATCGGGAAACTAACCAAGTGGCTGATTATCTAGCCAATATTGGTGTAAAGAATGATGTCACATGCAAGTGGCATGGGAACACTAAAATTAATAATAAGGTGGGATTATTACTCAATTATGACTGGGTTAATCATAAGGTAGGTGAGGTCATTCAAATTAATCATTTTGATTAATGATGATTTGATTAGGGGTATGACGACAATGTTGAGCTATGTGAAGCATCAAAATAATGATGATTTACTTAAGTCACAAGCTTTTTGGGGTATCATAAAGTACTCTGTGCTTGTGAAAATCTGTATTCATTTTGAGCTGAGAACTAGTATGAAACAGAATAGTGAGAGAGGCCAAACTGCAAAGGAAGAAGATATGGGAGGAGATTTAAAGAGAGAAGAACCTATAGAGTGTAAATGGAGGGATGAAAAAGAGGTGTGGAGCAAGCTCAAGAAGGGTAAAGTTCACAGATATTTAAAGTGTCTCCATGGAAACAAAAAGGAAGTGACAAAAGCTTTTGTTAATGGCTGGGAGAACGTGACAGTGAACGTCTTGGGAAAATCTATCAAGCTCACTCTAAATCGTCTTGCTAAAATTATGGGTATTCTGTTGGAGGGGATGCATTTTTTGAAAGACAAAAAAGAGGGCAACAAAGGTTATAGAAAATACCCTAAGACTGATGAAGAGAGGGCAATTCTTGTGAAGGGTGATTTGGACTATGTCAATCTATCAAATATTAAGTGTATTTGGGCATTCCTGATCTGGGCTATCATGGAGTACTTCACACTTGACGACAGGTATTCTAAGGTATACAATTACCACTTTGTTTTGGTTAACCATTTCCATCATGACATTAGGGTTTGCTCTCCCTTCTATCTCTTAAGCTCACTCAATCAGAGCATTATTGACCATAGGGTTAAATCTTCCCCTATTTTACATGAGGGTTTAATTCTATTGATTACAAACTATTTTAAGAACCATATCCCCGACCCCATTCCTAAAAGTATTGTGAATTTTAAGAGGAAAAGTTTGGAGGTGTCTACGGGCAAGAGCTCTAGTAAAGAGAAAGCTAAAAAAAGCTGTAGAGGTCCTATTGCTTCAGATATCTCTTTGTCAATTTATGATGACATCAAGGGGATGAAAACTGATGATGAATAGGATATTGAGTCATTTGAGGATGAGGGTTTCACTGGGAAACCATGAAAAAAATGATGACAACAAGATGAACACCAATGAGTCTTTGGGTGGTAAAGATGATACTGAGGAGACCTAGAAGATGGAGAACAAAATATTGGATGAAATTACTGAAGAAATTGACAATATTATTGATACCCATATTGAAGACCATACTGTTACAAATGATGGTGATGAGGAAAAAAATTAGGATATTCACGAATCTCAGAGGGAGTCGGGGGACATTGATACCCATACTAAAGAGCACACTATCAATAAGGATGGTGGGGAAGACCAGACTCACGACCTTCAAGATTACCACAGGGAAACATGGGATATGGAGGAAATAGAGATTGACAAAGGCAATACGGAGAACAATGAGGAGATATTACCCCAGAAAAGGAAACTGACAAAGATGAAAAAGATTACAATGAGAATGAGAATGCTAAGTACAACCGTGATACTTAGAAAGGTGACCTTGAAGAAAAGAATGTCCACAACATGAGGAGCCTTGAGGATGATCTCTGTGAGAGAGAGGTCAATGTCAAAAGGGTGGCTATTATTTCCTTCCTTTAAATGGTCAGAAATAAAGTAGAGAATAACTATAATATGGATAAGTGGATTCAAGATGATATTAAGGAGATCAAAGATAATTATAAGAACCTAGAAGATAGAAACGTACTGCTGGAGGAAAATGTTGACAAAATGCAAAATGATGCTACCATGTACCAGTAGGGGAAAGATGTTTTTGATAAGGTTAACAATATGGACACCAAGATCAGCACCATGGTGGACAATAAGCTCAAAAAAATTAATGACAAGGTTAACAACAACAAGGCTCTTATCAAAAAACTTACTATTGTTAGTAAAATAGGTATGAAAACTTCTCTGGATAATCTGAAATCTTTATATACCCTATTGGAAGGTAATGACAGTGATAAGGCTAGGTAGGAGGATGATAGCCCTCAGGAAATTCATATTTCGAGCCCTGGCACTAGGACTCGCTCCAACACTAAAAATAAAGCTGAAGTCCAGACCAAAGATATCAATAAGTTGCGAGATTTGATCCAGAGAATGGAGCTGCAGATGGTTGAAGTTTAGATGCTGGAGGATCAGATGGAAGCTATTTAGCTTATGTGTTGGATTGTTTTGGATTGCTGGAAGTTTTTTGTTACCTGTCTGTGGAAGCTTTTTGTAGTTAGTTGTTTTGATGTTTTGTAATGTTCTCTTTTGATTAATCTAGGGTTTAGTCATCTTTTGGTCTTCTGTCATATGTGATAGTTTGTTGTTACCTTTTTCCTTTGTTGTCTATCATTTTGGTGCTATGTAAAGGGTTTCAGGGCCCCTTCAAAACCCGTGGTTACCTTAATCAAAAACTATCTTGCACCCCTCCTGGGGCTACAAAAACCTAGGGTGCCTACCCATCCTTTAGTAGTGCTACCACATACCCAAACTATGTGGGCCAAATATATGTGCATCCTTCTTACTAACCATCACAACAACAACAACAACCACCACCCTTCTACCAACAACCATCACAACCCCAACATGCATACCCAACTTAGCAATAAATGCAACCACCTCCCCATCAGTATCACACCCAACACCCTTTGTAACCATCATTGCAGCTCACATACACAATTATATAATCTCCCTATCAAACCCCATAACATTCACATCAAATCCTCGCTTACTCTCCAAGACCATACAACCCATAGTAGGTACCTAGATCCAACATAATGGGTGCACCCACTCCACAACCTATTAATCCTAAGTGGGAAGAGATGAATAATTATCTTAAGAACCTACATGCTGGGACAAAGACTAAAACCTTCAAATTTGAAAAATTTTTCCCCCTACCCATTTGATAGATCTATCACAACAATCTCCTCTCCCAAGAACTTTGAGACTCATAAGTTTGACAAATATATGGGAAAGGGGGATCCAATCAACCATGTTAAATAATTTTATATGTCTTGAGGTTGCATACAATGAAAATTATCTCATGTGCCTCTGCCAAAAAGTCTAGGGGGGTTAGATTTAGAGTGGCTCTACAAGGTCCTATATGATATTGTCAACAACTTTATAGAGTTTTCTAAACAATTTGTATCAAAATACACATACAATATGGAGAGCGAGATTCCTCTCCTTGACCTTTGTAATGCTAAATAGAAGGGTGAAAAAAACCTAGCTATCTACCTCCAATTAGACCCTATCAACATGACTGTCATAAAAACCCCCAAAAGGAACTTGGCAAAGATTTTAATTGATAACCTACATCCCAAAATGGCCCACTACATGTGCATGAACTACATCCATACATACAAGGACTTCCAAGAGAAAGGATTATATATCGAAAGAGGCCTTTTGGACGAACACATTATCAAGCATTACAAAGAAGCACATCATGACAAACCCTCTATCGACCATCCCCAATAGTGGAACAAGGATAAGAGTGTTGTGGGTGATGGAGCTACCAACACTAAGCACATGCAAGTCATCATTTTTTCCCCAACCCCATCCCCACAAGTTCATCAACAACCAATCCAGGATGCAAATGCCATCTCGGTTACTCAGGGCCAATCAAAGCCTTGTGTATAGAACACATAAATGTTAGAATGAATTTATAATAATTGAGAAGGGGGGGGGGGGGTGAATCAGTTATCCTCAGGTCTAGATGTGCCCATTAAAACTTTATACCAATTTGAATAACTTAGATCTGCTCGACAACAATAACATTAAGAAACAACATACATATGTAGTTTACTGTTCAGATGTAATCAGCTTGTAGAAACTTAACAATAAAACTCAACATAAACATTCACACAAGTTGACACCAAAATTTTAACATGGAAACCCAATAAGGGAAAAACCACCAATAACATGCTATCAACTTTTCACTCTTCTGAAGTGAGCTTTGTTAGGAGCCAACCCTGTTAAAGGTTACAAAACACACTGCTAAATGTGACCTAGTTAAAGGATTTAATCACCCTGTCAGGAGTGGCCTTGTTAGAGGACTTATAACATTCCACCTGAATATCACCTTGCTAAAGGATTTATACAATGACTATTAGGTCAACTTGGTTAAAGGATTTTGACTGATACAATGGCTAGAAATTAATCAACATGTGTGATCTGATACATACAACTTACATTGCAAATCCAGATCCAATTCAACTCTAATGCTAATTCACTGAGTGGCCTCCATTCTCATTTCAATCTTCAGATCTGCTTGGAAATCCTTCAAGCAATCACTCTTGCAGCTCTCTGCTTCTCTGTTCAACCTTCTCTGCTAGATCATCCCAATCAGTTAATTAACTATGCAATCCTCTTGCATACTCTTGATATATATTATGAATAACCTCCTGAGGTTATCTTATACCTCTTTCATCTAGGTTAGGTACATCTTTTTTTTTGCCTCTTAATCAAGATCATAGATCTTATGTTAGGTCAGATCCAACGGATCTTTCCATCTTTACATTAAATTTCCTTCTCCAATGTAATCAATAATTAAATCTTTGATCCATGTATTAATTATGGTTACCCGTGCATTTACATAGTGTGGATCAATCATGATTATCCTTAATTAACTTTACATATCCCAATAAAATCAATTATTTCAGCTAGAGATCTCAAATCTCAACAATTACCAAAATACTGTTGCTCGGCCAACACTATGTTCTTCCGCTCGGTCATCACTAGTTTCCTTGGCAATTTACTGGCGCTCGGTCATCACTGACTTTTCTCGGCACAAACTATTCACAGTAAACTATCATCGAAAGATAAACAACTCATTACTTTGCCAATGTGCCAACTGATCAAGTACCCTTGTGATTTCTCATAACTCAACCATTCCACTTGGTCTTCTTGTTAAATCTCCTTCATGAATCAATATATATATATATATATATAGTACTCAAATAGATAGCAATAGTCTCACTAGTTAAGGTTTGACATCAATGAAAAAACAAAAATTGTTTCCATTATAGCTTTTCAACAATATTTCCAACAATCTCCCTCTTTGGCATTGATGGCAACACTAAACAATAAAACAATAATTTTTCAACCATAGTTACCATACAATCCAAAAAGTTTGCATGTGTTCCTTGATATGAACAAATCTTCATTATTGTCTTTAGCTTCATTCTGATTCTCATTGTGTAAAACATTTCTCCCTCTGTGTTTGTAATCACACTAAAATATTTCTATGTCTATTCATCTGTAGACTCCCTCTTTCATTAATCTCTTCCTTTTTTTAGTAATCTCTCTTTTTCTCAGTATAGTAAACTCTCCCTCTTTATCTTCTTTTCTGTAAACTCTCCCTCTTTATCTTCTTTTCTGTAATGTTCCTGTCATCTTGCTTATGACTGATCCTCTTTTCTATCTTTGTCTATCTTTCACAGCTTTAGGCAGCATCCTAAAGTGTGACTGCCCATGCATCAATGTGTCAAATATTCTGAATATAATATTTGATGCAACAATGTGATTCTGAACTAATTAGCCTTAGTTAGGGGAATCACCCCTAATTTACCTCGTAGATACTCATGAGCATCTTTGGGTAGTGCCTTGGTAAATATGTCTGCTAATTATTCTTTAGTATTCACATATTCCAGTCTCACTTCCTTCTTCTAAACTAGCTCCCTCAAGTAATGATACTTGATAGCTACATGCTTTGTCTTAGAGTGCATTATAGGGTTCTTAGAAATATTAATGGCACTCGTGTTATCACAATATATGAAAACTGGTTATGTGATCTCTTCTTTCATACCTTTCAGTAGTATCTTCAACCACACAATATTAGAACAATTAATTGCTGCTGCTACATATTGGGCTTCAGCTGTAGATTGTGAGGTGCAATTATGTTTCTTTCTTGTCCAATAAACTAATCTTTTTCCCAGAAGAAATGCTCTTCTTGTGGTGCTTTTTCTGTCATCCACATTTCTAGCCCAATCAGAATTAGTATAAAATCTGAGCTCAAACTTATCATTCTTTTTTTAATATAGACCATATTCATCTGTTCCTTTCAAATATCTCAGAATCCTTTTTACTGCCATCATATGAGTTTCTTTGAGATTGGCAAAAAATCTTGCAACAATACCAACAGCCAGTGCAATATCAGGTCTACTATGTACAACATATTGCAACTTTCCAATCATTTATCTGTAAAGGGTTTTGTTCACTTCTTTTGTATCATCATTCTTTATCAACTTCTATCTAGTAGCCATGGGTGTACTCACTGGTTTTGAATCTTCCATTCCAAAATTTTTTAGTATGTCCTTGATATATTTTGATTGATTAATATAGATGCCATTCTTCCTCTGATATATTTGTAAGCAAATTTTTTTTTTTATCTCACCAAACATAGACATCTCAAATTTAGTTTGCATCTCCTTTGCAAATGCTTGGCATAACACATCTTGTCCACAAAAGATAATGTCATCAACAAAAATCTCAGCCAATAAAATACCTTTATTTTGCTCTGTATTCAAATACAGGTTGCTATTGTCATTTGTTCTTGCAAATCCAATCTTCACTAGATAATTGCACAATCTCTCATACCATGCTCTTGGTGCTTTCTTCAATCCATATAGAACTTGGTGTAATCTGCAAACCATATTCTTCTTGCTTGGGTCTACAAATCCATCAGCTTGTTCAATATATACTTCTTCTTCTAATATTCCATTTAGAAATGCTGACTTCACATCCATTTGATAGACTTTAAAA
>MU228221.1:678564-696588 GCA_018584345.1 Thuja plicata
GTGTCCAAGTCTTATTCTTCTCAATCTATTCAATTTCTTCATTCATGGCTTGTATCCAGTCTTCATTGTCTAAAGCATCTTTTACTGTTTTAGGCTCAAAATCACATAGTAAGCATGTATCTTCTCTTAACTTACTTCTTGTCATAACTGCAGAATCTTTTCATCCTATGATTTGATCAAGTTTATGGTGCCTCCTTACATACTTTGCTAGAGTAGGTTCTTTTTCCACTTCAGGTTGATCAGTCATGTCCAATTCAGGTTGATTCTGTGACTCGGCATCTCCATCACACATCTCAACATTACCTCATGTTGCTCAGCAACCTCATTATGTGACTCGACAGTTGCTAGGAAAATTCATTCTCAGTTTCTGGTAATGTATTAGAATCTTCCTCATCCATATAGACAAACAATTTGTAACTCTTAGGTTCCTGTGTGCTTCTAGCTTCATTTATTTCTGCATACTCATCAATTCTAATAGTTGCACTTTCTACAATTTTGTTAGTGTTAGAATTCAAACACTTATATGCTTTACTCTTAGTTGAGTAACCAAGAAATATGCCTTCCTCACCTTTAGCATCAAGTTTCCCATTTCTGTTATCCTTTAGTATGAAAGATTTGCTTCCAAAAAAATTGAAATATTTTACATTAGATGCATATCCATACCCTATCTCATAAGGTGTAGTAGCATTAGTACCTTTCTTGACTTGTACTCTGTTCAGGGTATAGACTGCTGTATTTACAACTTCTCTCCAATATTTTTGTGCAACATTTTTCTCCATCATTAGTGTTCTGGCACAATCCATGATAGATATGTTTCTTCTCTCAACAATACCATTCTGTGGTGGTTTCCTAGGTGTGGACATCTATCTTTTTATCCCTCGGTCATTGCAGAACTTGTTAAACTCATTAGAAATAAATTCACCTCCTCTGTTAGATCTTAGATATTTTAGATTTTTACCTGTCTCCTTTTCAACTTTTTCCAAGTACCATTTAAATAACTGAAATGCATCAGATTTTTCCTTAAGAAACATAACAATCATTGTTCTTGAGTAATCATAAAAAAATAGAATAAAATATTTGTCTCCATAGTAACTTTTCTCACCAATGGGTCCACAAAGGTCAGTATGAACTAATTCTAGAATTTCCTTAGAAGTATGAGTTTTGCTCTTGAAACTAGACTTAGTCATCTTTCCCAATTGACTTTGCTTACACATTACAGTTTCAGGTTTCTTTAACTTAGGTAGCCCTCTAACCTTTTTCAATTTTCTTATGCTTACCAAGTTATCAAAGTTTACATGACACACCATTTTATGCCATAACTAAACATCATTATATTGTGCAAACAAGCATGTCTCATCAACTAAATCTAGATAGAACAAGTTATCTTTAGTCTGCTCACCACCTCCAACTAGTTCACCATTGACATCATAGATCTTTGCTTTCCTGTGATGGAACTCAACTCTGTAACCAAATTATTCAACTGTGCAACACTCAATAAATTATATTTAAGATCATCAACACAATATACATTGTCACATCTGATCTTGTTAGTCAAGTTAATTGATCCTTTCCCTTTAACAAGACTTGGTGCATCATTACCAAATTTAACATAACCGCCATTACACTGATCTAGTGTCTCAAATTTATCTTTATCACCAGTCATGTGATGTGAACAACCACCATCAATAATCCAACGATCACCTTTACTCATATAAGAAATTAGTGCAATTTTCTCATCATCATCAGAATCATCTTTCATAGCAACATACACAACCTCTATATAATTTTCATTAGAATTGTTAGAATCACTGTCAGAAGCTTCTTCAGCAAAATAACAAGATTTCTTACCTTTGTCTTTGTAATCCTTATACCTTTTGAAGTCTCGGTCATCCTTTCTATCTTTGTACTTGGTATCCCTTCCTTCATCTTTGTCATTATTATCAGGACATCTAGTAGTAATATGACCAACTATGTTACATGAAAACATATGATAGGAAGTTTACCTTTGAATTTTCCTTTTCCTCTAGATATTCTCTTTTCCATGAGTGCTTCAAGTTCTTCTAGATCATCATCTGTGGTGTCGCTGTCATTGTTCACACATTTCTTTCCTTTCTTTGATTTGTTAAGGACCAACCGGGATCTGAATGCAGATTCAATAGCTTGTGGAGTGTAGTTATCAAAATTTGACATCTCAAATATAGTAAGTCTACCTACCAGACTTTCCAAAGTCAAATTATTGTTAGGAGTACATCTTAACTCTTGAATTGCAAAGACTCTAATAGCATATATAGGAAGAAGAGTCCTCAATACCTTGCTCATAATGGTGTTATCATCAATGGTTCCCTTAGCTCCTCTGATAGCATTTACCACTTCCTTTATCCTACCATAATATTGAACTATATTTTCTCCTTCTTGCATTTTGATTTCATCAAAGTTGCCTCTTAAGCTTTCAGATTTGGTTCTTAGCACATTTGTATCACCTCCATATATGGTTTCTAGGATATCCCACATTTGATTTGCAATAGTACAATTCTTTATGTCTCCAACATGCTATCAACTTTTCACTCTTCTGAAGTGAGCTTTGTTAGGAGCCAACCCTGTTAAAGGTTACAAAACACACTGCTAAATGTGACTTGGTTAAAGGATTTAATCATTCTGTCAAGAGTGGCCTTGTTAGAGGACTTAGAACATTACACCTGAATGTCACCTTGCTAAAGGATTTACACAATGATTGTTAGGTCAACCTGGTTAAAGGATTTTGACTGATACAATGGTTAGAAAGTAATCAACATGTGTGATCTGATACATACAACTTACTTTGTAAATCCAGATCTAATTCAGCTCTAATGCTAATTCATTGAGTGGCCTCCATTCTCATTTCAATCTTCAGATCTGCTTGGAAATCCTTCAAGCAATCACTCTTGCAGCTCTCTGCTTCTCTGTTCAGCCTTCTCTGCTAGATCGTGCCAATCAGTCAATTAACTATGCAATCCTCTTGCATACTCTTCATATATATTATAAATAACCTCCTGAGGTTATCTTATACCTCTTTCATCTAGGTTAGGTACATATTTTTTTTTCGCTTAATCAAGATCATAGATCTTATGTTAGGTCAGATCCAATGGATCTTTCCATCTTTATATTAAATTTCCTTCTCTAATGTAATCTCTAATTAAATCTTTGATCCATGCATTGATTACAGTTACTCGTGCATTTACATAGTTTGGATCAATCGTACTTATCCTTAATTAACTTTACATATCCCAATAAAATCAGTTATGTCTACCAGAGATCTCAAATCTCAACAATTACCAAAATACTGCTGCTCGACCAACACTGTGTTCTTTCGCTCGGTCATCACTAGTTTCCTCAACAATTTACTGGCACTCGGTCATCACTGATTTTGCTCGGCACAAACTGTTCATAGTAAACTGTCATCGAAAGATAAAAAACTCATTACTTTTCCAATGTGCCAACTGATCAAGTACCCTTGTGATTTCTCATAACTCAACCATTCATCTTGGTCTTCTTGTTAAATCTCCTTCATCAATCAATAGATATAGTACTCAAACAGATAGAAATAGTCTCACCAGTTAAGGTTTAACATCAATGAAAAACCAAGAATTGTTTCCATTGTAGCTTTTCAACTATATTTCCAACAATAGAAATACACTTTTACCCCTTTGGGGGAACCTCTAGATATGATATTTCATAGAATGGCTAAGGAAAATATGATTGTATACTCATAGAGAAAACCATTGATGCATCTACTCCTAAACCTGCATGGTATAAGGAAAATGAATATTCTTGTGTGGTGTAGATGTGGTATTCAACCTGAAAATAACCAAACACTCAATAAACCATTAGCTTAGGGGTTAGTGATCATCAAATTGAACTCTATCATTATGCAACAACCCCCAAAATTGGCTTAGTGCTTCCTAGATGAAGTGAGTTTGATTCTTAATAGATTCTCATCAGATTCACATTAGAATCAATGAATAAACAACTGTTACTGCAAATGAGCTTTGAAGGTTTTCATTAGTATTCAAGCATTCAAATACCCATTCGGTAACAGAGTCAAAGACAGACCAGTCGGTATGATTAGCGAGTGTAGAGTTAAGTGAGTGCAATGATCATGCACAGAGTTAACTGAGTATAGTGATCACCGAGTAGACAGACTTACCAAGCAATAGTGTACACTGAGCACACAGTTTACACCGAGATACACAAGGAACACCAAGCACCAAGAGACTATTTACTGAGTAAACCAGCGGTTACATAAAATTTTGAATTGACACATCAATCTAGGTAACCAATTTTTTCCGAGCTGGATAATAGTTTACAAATATGGAGGAGAACATTAATTATAAATGCACACATTAATTTTTTATATCTCCTATGTTTAGATGATCAAGGTAAATTTTTTACACCATTGATCTTAGGTTTTCTAATATATTGTAAAACCCTAATTAGGTCAAGAGGTTTGATATATGTAAAGATTAGATGTCATTTTGTCATGTATGATGATCAAGTAGCCACCATACTAAGGATATCAGGAGATCAGACAAGGATTTTAGAACAAGGACTACATTGCAATATTGAGTTTTCAGAACAGAGGCAAGGATACTGAGTAGTACAAAAGGTATTATCAGTCACAGTAAGGTGATAATTTCATTGCACTTAACGGATATATATTTACAATATAGAGATTGTAATTTGTTCAGATCACACATTTTGTTACTCTCTGACAATTGTAACAATCCTAATTCTCCTAATAGAGTAGACTTAATCATATTTGAATAAATCTCTTAACAGACTGCACTCATACTTTGTGTTGCTAAATCCTCACATGAGGTAGATATAATCAATCTTATTGTTACTCCTAACAGGGTAAGGTCACCAGAAGTGATCAATCTTTGTAAGCTCTAACAAGCTAATTTATTATTGCAGTAGTGAAGCTTTGTGGGTCTCATCCCCACCGTATTTTTTACCTTCTAACAAGGGTTTTATGTGATACAAAATACTAGTGTCATGTGTACTTAACTTTCATGTATGTTTTATTGTTTGTATTACATGCATTTATATTTTAGCAGTACATTACATGTTTGGTGAAAGCAATCTACTCAGTCAGTTAAAACAATGATTACAAAGATTTGTTTGAAAGTTTTTAAGGGTACTGATTCACCCTTCCCCTCTCATTACACACCTTTCTATTATTCCAACAACAAATCCAAAATGGAAGATTCAAAGGTGGGCATTATGCATGAACTTGCATACTTTTCCCTCAAGATCATAAAAATGATATGCAAAGTGCAACGAAGCTAAATGCATGAGATAACATGAGTTTAATCTAACAAATATGCAACGACATGCTAAGAAATTGAAGCCAAGATTCAACCATCTAAGAGAAAAATTAAAATACATAAGCTAGCATGAAAATGCACTTCTACAACATGAGTAAAAACCTAGAATCAAAATGACATTATGATGTTAAGTCCTACAATTTACCTCTCTTTCAACAAGGAAAGCTATCCCTTTTATAGAAACCTCCTCAAGATGGATGGATGAGATTTAGCCATGAAGGGTGGTTGAGATGCACTCTCCTTCAATCTGTGTGAGCTTAATCTGTGTGACGGATTGTTGATTGGTCAAAGTTGTGTTTGTTGAGGGAGGATGAGGATGAATTTGGTAAATCCCCCTCATAATCACCTTTTAATCAAGATTAAGTGTGCATACCGATGTGTGAATGGGTTCTTTTAATTAAAAGTGTAACAAATTTTATTTAAGTGTGCAATGTATAGTGATTAATTGATTTTTCAAGCTTTAGTTAAGATTAAATTGATGATTTGATTCAGAACTTTGGTTTAATTATGCAAAGGGGAATATTAGGATTTGATTGCATAATTAAGGTCTAGTATTGAATGTCTTTAGGTTTTAGTATTTCTTGAGACCAATTAATAAAATTAGGGGCTATAGGTTTAATAGACCAATTTTAGGCGATTACATTTTCCCCTCTTTGAATCGATGTGCAAGCAACAAATTGATTCAAAGAACATTTGATGATAGATTGGGAATAACTTGATGTAGAGCGATGAAACTATCCCATAGATCAGAAAAAATTCCAAACTTAAATTGAACGAAGATCGATTGAATATTGAATATATCAGCTCCGGGCTTGAATGAGAGAATACTGATAAGCAGATCTAAATATTCAATTTGATGTGACGCGATGAAACTGAATATCTATCTCAAAGAAAATTTCCCAATTTTTGGATTGGTTTAAACGACTAATAAACCTAATGTGGTGCGATGAGATTAATTTCCATTTGACCAATTAATCAGGATAATTAACTTGATATGGGTCCTTATGAAGCCAATTACCTGATTAAGAGGCACTATCAAATTGATTTGATGTGATGAAATTGATATGCCCCTAGAGATTCAAGTGAATTGATGTGAAGCGATGAAATCTCTTGTGTAGGAAGGATCTTGATTTGATATGGAGCTCTAATGCCCCTAGTGATGAAGCTTTTTTATTAATTTAAATTATTGATATGTTAATGTTTCCCCCTTGGGATTGAAATCAAAATGTTGTTAGGTTGGCAAGCGTGATTGCGACTAATTTGATGAATAAAAAGCATTAATTTAATCAGACTGATTGTAATGGAAGAATTTGATTCAAGCTTGATTTGAGGTTTGGTTGACTAATTTTGACCAAGAGTTGACTTGTGTTGACCAAGGTTGACCTTCTTGGATTGAAATAGAGGATGCTTGATTCAGTTGATAAGAAATGAAATTAAGGAGGAATCTGGTGACAATAGTGTAAGCGATTGACTGCATTGGATTAACAAGTTAACTTGCATTTTTACTAGAAAAATGATGTCAGATTTCAATTTCGATCCCGAAAATGGATTCAGGGTTTTCCAATTAGCTAAGGGTTTAATTTTCACATTAATTGAAGCAAGTTGAAAATTAGGTCAAAAACCTATATAAGGGCCAAAATGGTCATTTTCACTCTTTGATTTTAAAATTTCAAAAATATTCTCTAATTGAAAATGGTGGTCTCATTGCAAAATCATCGATTCAAGTGTATGAGGAGGCACAACTGGCCCTAGTGTTGGAATAATGAAATGGTGTGTATTGAGAGGGGAGGGGTGAATCAATACCCTTAATTGTTTTTGTCAATTAACCTTAATCCTTTATTAATCAATTCCTTTCATTACCGACCATATATGCTATTCTTATCTTATGTATGTTATATCAATTCATAAACTTAATTTGCATGTAAACATTCATAGAAACATTCATGAAATGTAATGATGCATGACACAAGATTTGGTAATACAGAAAACCCCTGTTAGAAGGTAAAAACTGCGGTGGGGATGAAAACTATAAAGATTCACTATCTGCAAAATGGAAGGGGTCAGTTAAGGCTTACAAGTTTGATCACTTATGATGATATTACCCTGTTAGGAGTAACATGTTTAGACTGGTTAAGGTCTACTCTATAATTAAGAGCTTTTGTAACATTGTTTAGTGTGCAGTCGGTTAAGAGATTTACAAAAGGATTGTTAAATCCACCTTCTTAAAGGATTTATTATATTTGCTACACTTGTTGGAATGTAGTAAAAAATACTTATTGACCTAAGTATATGCAATCTAGAATTGCTGAGTATAGATCCTTTAAAGTTTACGATATGATGTATCACCTATAGTGATTGATTAGTACCTGTGCTCTACTCGGTAGCCTTGGATCTTGTTATTTATAAATGATTCCATCTTTTGCTGTCCTTTTGTATAAAAATTTGTATCTGATCCTTAGATGTGCTCTCTGGCTACAATCATCCTCACATTTTTTTTGTTCTGATTGATTACACATCTATTTATATAATGAATTTTACCTAAATAAGTTTCACACTTTACAATGATAACTCTATGATCAAAGGTTTAGAAATTGACCTTGATCTCCTAGTTTTCATGTTTTCAATAAGTTAGACTGATTAAAACAATTACAATTACTTTAAATTTCCCTCAAGATATGGATTTAAAGCTAAGATTTAAGCTAAATATAAAACTTAAGTGTTTTATCTGACGTGTAACTCTGATCCACATTTCTCAGAATTAAAGCTGTCTCTCGGTAGACTGGTACTCAAGTTACTCTGTATTCTTTCCTCTTGGGTTTCTCTATATACTTTCCTATCGAGTTTATCTGTAGACTTTCTGTTAGTTTTCTCTGTTGAGTTACACTGTAAACTTCTAACGGGTTCCTCTGTGAATTATGTTGTCGGTTTACATAGTGATCTGTCTGTTGGGTTCCTCTATCGGGTTCCTCTATCCTTAACATTTTTGGTGACCTCTGTTAACTGCTATGTCGGGTTGCACTATAAACCTATTTTTCGGTGTTTATGATACTGATGGTTCAAAAACTATTTCCCTTGTATACCAATGGCAAAAATATGATCATCAATCTCCCCCTTTGACATTAGTATAAAAAACTGATATGTGCAAAAACTAAAATGTTTACTATATACACCATGTGTTCACTTTGTCAATATGACTCCCCCTATGTGTATGCCTCGGTATAGTATATGTACATGTATATATTCATTCCTTTATACATATATTTCCTCCTTTCATTATTTCCCCCTTTTACCTTATCGATTCCCCCTTTATTATTTCTCTCTTTGTCACATATTGTTTCCCCCTTTTTTTGATAATAAGGACAAAGGTGTAATACTTACAACTTGTCAAAAATGTGGGAATGAGAATTATTCATGTCTTCCATCATTTTCTCCCACTTCTCCTTAAGGTATTCTAGGGCCATATGCTCCAATGTTATTCTTGCGTGCATATCATAGATACTGTCGGTGAAAGACATCTCCAAGGTGGCAATCAATTGTCTTGCCGAAGTCATATGTTGTTGCAGTAATGTAAGATTCGGTAGGAGTAGAGCTTGGAGCTCAGTTACCTCATCTCTAAATTTTTATTCTGCCTCTAAAATCTCAAGTCTCAACCTTTTAGCTTCCATAATCTTTTCATAATGTAACTTGATTACATTGTCAGTGGTTTTAAGACCTTGTGCACTAGCATTTAGATATGCATCTATCTTTGCAATATTTTCACTACTCTCCTTAGTGAACTGATCTGTAGTACATAACTTCTGAACTAAGGTTATAAATTCTAAAATAATGGGTTATAACGTGTCGACCATTTCAGATAGTTTTACCTTGTTCTCTGCCACTTCTTGGCTGATTTTCTCTGTCAATTGGTATTTATGTTCTGCATGTTCTTCTATTACCTTCTTTGTATCCACATTCTGTGATGTGATGGTGTTGGTAAGAATTGATAATAGATCAAGTATAGGAGCATCTTGATCAATGTCGGTATTAGGTACAATCTACAAAATTATTTCCTTGGTTGGCTCTAGTACTTGTGTCTCCCTGGTCTCCTTTTTAAGTTTATCTTGCATGGATTTTCTTTTACACAATTCTGCATACTTTGTTAGTGACTCTGGATCCAATGTCCTAGGATCACAGTCTGGTATTTCAATGATCTCATCCAAGGTGGCTGTATTTTTATTCTTCTTCTTTTTCTTTGCAAATGTGGTGGAGGCAGTTGTATGTAGTATCATAGCAAGATCTTTTTCTTTGTCTGATGTACTTGGTGAAGCCTTGAGGGGTGTTGTGCCTTTTACCTATTGCTTGATATTCACCTGTCGGTTGGGTGTGGATGTCTCCACATCAACCTTAGATTTATCTACAGCTTCTCCTTCAGTATCCTTTGGTGTGGCATCACCTTTTTCTTCACTTTCATATTTATTTTCTCCATCAGTTACATTTTGTTCATCATTTACACTTTTCTTCTCCTCTTCACCCTTATCCTTAGGTATTCTTGCATCATTCTTAGATGAATTCTCCTTTTTGAGATGATATTAATAGCCTATATCAATAATGACATTTGTCTTGGTATATTACCCCGTGCAGCATCTGTTGTTGTGTCCTGTTCCTTTGTTTGCTTGGTGGAAATAGTGATATCTTCATCTTCCTTTAATTCATCTAAAGGATCACTTCTAGTGATATCTATTATTGTCACATCTTGGTTTTTGACATCTGTTGTGTCCTTTAATGACTGCAAAATCTAAGGAATGTCATCCGCCGATTTACTAGATTGTGTGTTCAATTCAACTTGATTGTCATCCTTAGTGTCATTTATAAGGATGTGTTTAGGGCTCGGTGTAGCCTCTTCCTCTTCATTGTGAGGCTTCTCGGTAAGTGCTAATACTCTCTCGGGGCTTGTATCCTCTTTAGGTACATTGAGTATTTTTCTCCAAGTATCCTCACTTTCCTTGTCAAGCTCTATTAAGCTTCCCTGTAGTACTTTGTAGTCTCTCAATTTTGCTGATAACTTCTTTGAATGTAAATTCATCATTTCATCAATTTATTTCATTTTGGACTCAGGTGGCATTACTAAAACTAGGGATCTTTCCCTTATTTATCTTTAAGAATTCAATGAAAATGTCCACCTTACTGATAACCTATCTAGAAGTTCTTGTGGCATCATCTTTTCAAACTGTATAGGTATATATTTGAATATACACATTGTCTTGATGATGGCTTCTTCTATCTTGTTTTGATCCTCGGGATACTGAGTTAGCCATTGTCTAATCTTAGGATCAGATATTCTACCTGACTTGATGACTGATGTAGCAACCTCATCAATTATGGTAGGAAGTTTGTTCTTTACAGGTTGTTCATCTTGTTCAGTGTATTCCTTATCTTCCTTGCTTCAGATTAATCTCCTTCTCCTCTTTGGTTTAGAGGTTTTCCTGGTTTGAGGCTTCCTTTTGTAAGTCCTCACTTGTCCTTTCTTAACCAGTGATGAACTTGCATCTTTTGTTGTCTGACTCCTCATCCTAGATGCAACAGTAGTTCTTGGCTTCTTTAGGGGTGGTGCATCAGAATCTGTTGATTCAGAGTCACTCACTTGTTCACCTTCACCGACGGGTGACTGTCCCTTGGTGTCTTGTTGTTGTTCTATCTCTTCATTGTTTACCGACAACTTTTTCTTAAGTGTCTTTACCATTTTATCCTTCTTTCTATTGATTTTCTTCACTATGAGGCCAGTCTTTATTCTTGCCTTAGCCTCTTCATAGGTTCCAAAACTTGGTAATGATTTATCTAATGGTTCATTTGATAATGCTTCAATAGCATTGGTGGCTTGATCTATGTTGATCTCATAGTCAAGTGGGGATAATCATGCTGTCCTCAATACATTTGGTTTGATTAAGGTGGTATCGGTGTCCACCATAAAACATATACCATCCTTATATTGATATACCAATTGTTCTAGTATCCATGTCCTTTTTTGCATTCTATCCTTAAATCCAATGAAATAAGCATCCATAACTGATATAAATTTGTCACCTAGTGACTTGATGAATTTACTGATTTGAATTGTAATTGGTTGGATAGTGTCCCAATTGACATTACCGATAGATGGGAATAAGTTTTGAAAGTAGAAAAATATGCACACGAGGAGTGAACCAAACTTACATGAGTTAGATTTCTCTGATCTAATGGTCCTCATGTTCTTCTCCAATCGATTCAATAGAAGCTTGGATAGATCCAACTGTAGACCCTTCTTTACAATCTTGTGAGTAGTGTCTACTGCTCCGCATGCAATACTATTCATTCTATTGGCTTGGAATACCTTGTATCTCAGCACACATGCACCACACTTCAGTTCCAGACCAGTGATGGTATTTACCTTCAATCCTTTGCTATCCCATTCTACACCTATCATCTTCTCAATCTCGGGGTGAGAAGGGTCTTTGAGTACCTTATCCTTGTCGATTATTGGATAACCGGTCACTGAGTGTATTACATCCGTAGTGATTTGTTTTGGCTTGTCCAACCACATCTTTTGGTCATGCACTCTACTCAACACTATCCTAATCCACTTAGTTTTGAATTCCTTTAGGAACATTAGGGTATTTGTCAGCCCTTTTACCTCAATATGTTTTTGTTCATGCTTGATGGTTCTATTTGTGCAAAGCTTCTTATAAGCTTCCTCTAATTCCAGATCTCCAATTTCTGAAACTTTGCAGTGGATTTACGCTCATACATCCTTGATTAGCAAAACCCTAAGTGGTATGCTTGAGAATGCTCCAGCATCATCAGGTTGTGAAGCAAGCTCTGGGCATAATTTGTATTTAGGCTCTTCACATGTTGTGTTCTTGATTAGGTTAACCTTTTTGTCTTTGGCATTCTTGATCTTGGAAACACAAGATCATGTGGTTGCCATGGTTTCTGGAAATTAGGGCTTTTCCCATAAATAAACCATGAGCTCGGTGAGTCTTTAGATACTCACTTGATCTGTTATTTCTGCTGTGAATCTATCTGAATGCCATGAATATTATTGTTAGTAGCTTCCACAATCTAGTCGTTGTTCTTCAATCTGTGCTCTGCTTCACTCTACTCTTCACTCTTAATCGCATGGTGAATGAATGATCTATTCTATCACCTTTTTATAGATGATGCCCTAAGTGGTGCATTTAATGCTTTTACCCACTTCTCGGTATTTGAAGACAAATTTTCTTAGGGAACATGCTAACTTCATTTTTGGTAAGAATGCGATGCTCAGGGTAAGTTTCAATTCAATTAACCTTTTGCATGTTTACTGACGGTGCTTAGTATGTGGCAAAGACTAATTGTCTTTTACATGATTATTGATGATGCTTTGTTTACATTAACAACTTAGCTTTTGTATGTTCACCGATGATTCTTGGTATGTATTGACTGACGAGATTGGATTCACAATTTTATAACAAGTAATACCATAGTGCATCTTTATTCATTCTAGTTTGGAATTTTATCAATGTATAATGGAACTCATGTAAAATGTAACTTGGCATAGTGCAGTTCCATACTTACTTGTTCTTCTTAGGTGGGGGTGGTGATATCACTAGATGCATTGGATAAGGTGTCACCAGTTGTATTGATTGATCCAACATCATCTGTGTTTTTAGCTTTCCTCCACATTTTATTTCTCATCTTCCTGATGTCGTCAATGGTAGTGCCATTGGTGAAAGTGTTTGTCTCTGTCACTTGGTCTCTGTAGTCCTTGCTTAGATGATTGACCTTATGACAGTGTAAGAATGCCACTCTAGGGTTGGTCTAGCTTCTAGACCTTCTCATCCATTTTCTCATGCAGTTTGTGATGACATGTAACTGATTGAATGTTTGATAATGTTAAGTTGAAGATAATGCAAAGAATTAAATCAGTTAATGGTTTGTATTTTCATTGGTGTCAACTTGATATCATCTATACGGTCATGTACATAATACCAAAGACTTTAGAGAATCAATAGAACAAAGGTTATGCTTTTAGCAATGCATAAAAGTCAAGTATTCACTAAGTGACAGATAACACCAACGGAGTGCACACCATTAGTAAAGGAAAAGAAGAACAGTCATAGTGATACCCGATGAGCTAAAGATAGTGTTTCTCGATGAAGCAAAACCACAGGATGCCCACCAAGCTGAAAACAGAGTTGCTCGATGAGTAAAAATCTAATGATGCCTGACAGACGGAGATCCTGAAGCTGACTGGAGTCATGCCGATGGAACTATCAATTTTCACTGACAACTAACTAAAGAATTGACCAATGGAATAGAGAGTTTAGAAAATGACAAAATATCTAGCTGGCAAGAGCTAAAAGATAGACTTAACTGGTTCTTTTCTTTGTTTTATTCGACCAGAGTTAAGTAATTGATTTAAAGAAGATTTATATAGTTGGAAAGAAGATAAATACGAGATAAATCAAGAGTTATGATTTAAATCAAATTGGCTGGATTGTTTTTCATGCCAAGAACCAAGAATCAAGAATCAAGAATCAAGAAATAGTGAATATCATGTCTATATAAGAGACAAGCTTAATTCATTTTTGTAACATCACATTCATGGAAAGTGGATTAAGGGGAGTGAATGAAAAGAGGATGCTGAAGAGAAACTGATGAAGCAGAACTTCATATAGTCCTGATCAATCAAACTGAAGGAGAGCTAAAGAATTCTGCAGACACCGATGAACAGTGAAGCACAACATCATAGAGCAAAAAGTGTGGAGCACAAAGAATTGAATTGATACATTGATCAGAGAGGTAATGTACTTAAATAGATTTGATAATATGCAATTCAAAGTTGCATTAGAAACAGGTCATAATGTTTCAGTTTAACCATTGAAGCATCAAGTCTCTTAACAGAGAAGAACTTAACAGTCTTCTATATATTGAGGTACATTCTAAGGAGTGCCAAAAAGGTTGATTCATGAAAGTAGCATTGGAATTGCCCAATACCTATTGACAGTCTAAGGAGGCTGATTCAAGGATGGTAGCAATAGATGCCTGATACTAAGTGACAACCTCTATGTATAAAATCCTTTAACAAGGTCGCAATTAACAGTGTGTTTGTAACCTTTAACAGGGTTGGCTCCTAATAGGGCTCACTTTAGAAGAGTGAAAATTTGGGGTACCGGTCCTAGTGGTTTTTCCCTTAATAGGGTTTCCACATTAAAAATTCATGTGTTATGTGTGTATGATTCATTTATTTATTGTTTTGTATCTGACATAGTTAACACTGGGTTGATCGGTATACTCTGCTTATTTAATGAGTTTTGGTAAATAGTTATACTGCTTATCGGTAATCAAGGAGAATAAGGACAAACAAGGAAAACCGATAGATATTTAAATCATTATAAGTATTTCATGGCATACATCTTGTAGGGAGTTAATAATATGAGGTTTATTTGATTGGTGGTTAATGTTTGAAGGATAAATTTTGAGGCCACTGATTCACCCCTCCTCTCAGTTATTACTAACAATTGGTATCAGAGCTTGTGTGCTTAGAAAGGAAGGTTTCAAGACCTAAGTCAAGATCACAAGATGAACAAACGAGGTGTGCCCAAGTTGAACAAAGACAACTTTGCTTCATGGCAAAGTAGGATAAGACTCCACTTATCAGGTATTGGTAATGATGTTACTCAATTCCTAGATACTGAATATGTGTTTCCTATAAGAGTATTGATAGTAGATCAATTGAGAGAGAAGCATGAACACAACTGCATGGTTATAGAGCTTTCTTCTTCACTCTTTGATGCTGAATTTGAAGATGTCAAGGATTGCAAAACTGCAAAGAAGATGTGGGACAAACTAAAGCTTGTACATGGAGGTGATACAAATGTTCTGAGAGCCAAGGCAAAAATCCTTAGAGGAAAATTTGATGATCTCAAAATGAAAGAAGGAGAAAAAATCACAAAGTACAACACAAGAATAAAATAAGTAGTCAATACTATACGAGGAGTTGGAGGTGTACTAGAAGAAGAGACAGTGGTAAATAAAATCTTAAGAACCTTACTGCCTATAAATGCTATTAGAGTTTCTTCCATTCAAGAAATAAGAGCAGTAGCAAACAATATAGTTAATCTTGATAGTTGAACTGGTAGACTGATTTCATTTGAGATGAATAACTTTGACAATAGTGTCTTACCAAACTTAGAGTCTACATTTAAGTCTTCTATGAGAATAAGAAAATCAAGTCATAGAAACACATCTAGAAGAGATAGTGAAAGTGAAAGTGAAGAAGAAGATCTAGATAAAATAGAAGCACTTATGGCAAGAAGAATGCAGAGAGGCAAAGGTAAATACAAAGGCAAGTTACCACTTGTATGTTTTAATTGTAAAGAGATTGGACACTTTGCTGCAAGATGTCCTAACAGAAGAAAAGATGACAGAAGTAATGACATATATTTTGAGAAGAAATCTGACAGAGGTGATAACAAAGATTACAAAGGTTAATGAAAATCAGAAAGAAGAGATACCCGAGACTATAAGGACAAAGGAAAGAAGGCTAGTTACCTAGCTGCTTGCAAATATGAAGATACTAACACCGAACCTGATGAAGACATCGAGATGGTATTTTTAGCTGTGAAGGATGATTCAGATGAAGATGAAAGGTATGTAGAAAATGCACTCATATCTAAGGTTAGCAAGAATGACATTTGGATTATAGATAGTGGCTGCACTCACCACATGACTAGTGACAAAAAAAAGTTTAACACTTTTGAGTATTATAATGGTGGTACAGTAAGAATGGGTAATGATACACCTTGTCCAGTTGAAGGCAAAGGAACAATAATGCTGAATAAAATTATTAAATGTGAAAATTCTTATTGGGTAAAAGGATTGAATTATAATCTATTGAGTGTTTCTCATATGAATAATTCAGGACACAGAGTAGAATTTGAGAATAAGAAGGCAAAGATCTTCAATGAATCAGGAAAATTGATTGGTACCGGTGAACAGACTAAAGGTAACTTATTCTATCTGAATGATACTAATACCACTTGCTTAATGGCTAGAAACAAAGACATATGGTTGTGGCACAAAAGATTGTGTCATGTGAATTTTGACAACATGATGAAAATAAGTAGAAGGAGAAATGTAAGAGGCTTACTGACGATGACAAAGCCAGGCAACATCATGTGCAAGAATTGTCAAAAAGGTAAAATGACTAAGTCTAGTTTCAAAAGTAAAACCCATACATCTGATGAAATTCTAGAATTAGTCCATATTGATTTATGTGGACCAATGAGGACAACGAGTTATTATGGAGATAGATATTTTATTCTCTTTGTTGATGATTACTCTAGAATGACGACAGCCATGTTTCTTAAAGATAAATTTGAAGCATTCAAGATGTTTAAATTGTATAAAGATATGGTAGAGAAACATAGTGGTAAGGATCTAAAATGTTTGAGATCAGATAGAGGAGGAGAATATATATCAGATGAATTCACTAATTTCTGTAATGAGCATGGTATAAAAAGATAGGTTTTTGCACTAAGAACACCACAACAAAATGGGATTGCTGAGAGAAGGAATAGATCAATAGTTGATTGTGCTAGAACACTGACGATAGAGAAAGGCATCACCCAAATCTTCTAGAGGGAAGCTATCAGTACTGCTGTCTACACACTTAATAGAGTACAATTAAAGAAGGACACAAAGAAGACACCTTATGAGCTATGGTATGGTAAAACACCCAATGTAAGTTACTTCAAAATATTTGGTAGTCAATGTTATGTCTTAAAGGATGATAAAAATTGAAATCTTGATGCCAAGAGTGATGAAGGTATTTTTCTAGGGTATTCCACCAAGAGCAAAGCTTATAAATGTCTCATCAAGGCTTCTAACAAAATTGTTGAAAGTGCAAATGTAAAGATGGATGAATTTGCAGAAAAGAATGAGCTGGAAAGCACAAAAGAACCAGAGGAATAAAACAAGTTTGTATACTGTGAAGAACTCAAAACTCTACCAGAGAAACAATGCTTAATTCCAGAACAACAAAATGTTGCAACCGACAGTTAGACTGCTGTTACCGATGGTCAGGATAATAATCAGAATAATGTGCAAGGTGATGAAGAACATAATGAAGATCAAAATAATGATCAAGATGATACACAAAGAGCTGTACCTATACTTGCAAGATATGTAAGAGGAAACCATCTAGAGATCCAGATCATAGGAGATAAGAAAGCTGGTACAAGAAAAAGAAGTAAGTCTTTAAACTCAAATTATTTAATTTGTGAGTTTGAGCCAAATATGTCAATGCTGCACTTGATAATGAAGAATGGATAAGTGCTATGAATGATGAGATTGAACAGATTGAGAAGAAAAAGACATGGTCACTTGTGCCAAGACCAGATGACAAGAATGTCATTGGTACAAAATGGATTTTCAGGAATAAACTGAACGAGAATGGAGAAGTCACAAGAAAAAAAGCAAGACTAGTATGCAAGGGCTATGCACAAGAAGAAGGTATAGACTATGGAGATACCTTTACACCCATTTCTAGGCTAGAAGGAGTAAGAATACTACTTTCTTATGCTGCATTCAAGGGATTCAAAGTATATCAAATGGATGTCAAGTCAACATTCCTAAATGGAATACTTGAAGAAGAGGTATACAT
>MU228221.1:704429-715186 GCA_018584345.1 Thuja plicata
TGTGGCATTCATAGGAGAAGGGAGTTACATGAAAACTCCTCCACTCATCTCTACTTAAGAGATGCCTCTCACACACTTGCTCTAATAATCTTCTCCTCTCTCTCATTTATTCTCTCAATCTCTCATTTCTCTCATTATTGTATTGAGCTTATTGCTCTCACTCTTTAGGCTTTGTGCCATATTCTTATTATTCACAAAGGGGTTTTTCTTTGCTTTTCCCCTTACAAAATTCTCTTGGCTCTTTGTTGGATTCTTGGAGTATTTTCATGTTCTTGGTGATTGATCTTGAAAAATTTATCTCATGTTTGGTTTATGGTAAATTCCTTCTTGCACTTCATTTTCTTGGATTATTTCATGATATTATTTTCATTCTTTTAATACTTCTAACAGAACAATTGGCTGATATCTTCACCAAGCCACTGCCCAATGATACATTTGAGTACTTGAGAAAGAGACTAGGGGTCAAACCCTTGTCTGCCAGTCAGTAATATGACTAAAGACTGTATCAACCTACATATTATCAGAATATCAATCAAGCTGATGCAAGCAAAGAGATGAAATTCAAAAGATACATCTATTTACATACATGTATATATCAGAACCGAGCACTAGAACATATTGTTGTATTGCTAATGGATAAGGGAAATTCAAGGAATATATTATGGATAGGAGAAAAATGATTGCTTGACATGAATGTCATATGTTTGTAAAATATTTTTTTGGAATTACTGTCAAAGGGAGAGAGATTATCCATATTATCACATTCTTCTGAAAAATAGAGAAAGATTATCCATTATCAGATTACTCCAACAAGAAGATATTATATCCAAAGGGAGATAAAGTTGTATAAAATATTACACAAGAGAAAGAACAGTCAAAAGAGAGAAATTGATACAATAAGAGGACTCAACACATCATAAAACAAAGAGCTACAAGAATCAAATCTAAGCGTAAATAGAGCTTACCGGAGATCAGACATTTATCAGTTATCAAACAAAAGTTTGGTAGTTTGATGAATCTCAACTGTTGTATTTCACATTGTATTAGAAATAGTATAGTGTGATAATATAGTATGTTGCCGTCAATGCCAAAGGGAGAGATTGATGACATGTAATTGATTGAATGTTTGATAATTTTAAGTTGAAGATAATGCAAAGAATTAAATCAGTTAATGGTTTGTATTGTCATTGATGTCAACTTGATATCATCTATACGGTCATGTACATAATACCAAAGAATTCAGAGAATCAATAGAACAAAGGTTATGCTTTCAGCAATGGATAAAAGTCAAGTATTCACTAAGTGAAAGATAACATTGATGGAGTGCACACCATCGGTAAAGGAAAAGTAGAACAGTCACAGTGATACCCGACGAGCTGAAGACAGTGTTGCCTGACGAAGAAAAACCACAAGATGCTCGACGAGCTGAAAATAGAGTTTCCCGACGAGTAAAAATCTAATGATGCCCAATGGACGGAGATCCTGAAGCTAACTAGAGTCATGCCAATAGGATTTTCAGTTGTCACCAACAACTAACTGAAGAATTGATTGACGGAATAGAGAGTTCAGAAAATAACAAAATATCTAGCTGGCAAGAGCTAAAAGATAGACTTAACTGGTTATTTTCTTTGTTTTATTCAACCAGAGTTAAGTAATTGATTTAAAGAGTATTTGTACAGTTGGAAAGAAGATAACTACAAGATAAATCAAGAGTTATGCTTTAAATCAAATTGGTTGGATTGATTTTCACGCCAAGAATCAAGAAATAGTGAATATCATCTCTATATAAGAGACAAGCTTAATTCATTTTTGTAACATCACATTCATGGAAAGGGGATTAAGGGGAGTGAATGAAAAGAGAATGCTAAAGAGAAATTGATGAAGAAGAACTTCATACAGTCCTGATCAATCAAGCTGAAGAAGAGCTAAAGAATTCTGTAGACACCGATGAATAGTGAAGCATAGCATCATAGAACAGAAAGTATGGAGCACAAAGAATTGAATTGATACATTGATCAGAGAGGTAATGTACTTAAATAGATCTGAAAATCTGCAATTCAAAGTTGCATTAGAAACAAGTCATAATGTTTTAGTTTAACCATTGAAGCATCAAGTCTCTTAACAGAGTAAGACTTAACAATCTTCTATATATTGAGGTACATCCCAAGGAGTGCCAAAAAGGTTGATTCATGAAAGTAGCATTGGACTTTCCCGATACCTATTAACAGTCTAAGAAGGAGGCTAATTCGAGGATGGTAGCAATAGATGCTTGCTACTAAGTGACAACCTCTATGTATAAAATCCTCTAACAAGGTCATACTTAACAATGTGTTTGTAACCTTTAACAGGGTTGGCTCCTAATATGGCTCACTTCAGAAGAGTGAAAATTTGGGGTACCGGTCCCAGTGGTTTTTCCCTTAACAGGGTTTTCACGTTAAAAATTCATGTGTTATGTGTGTATGATTTATTTTTTTATTGTTTTGTATCTGACATATTTAACACTGGGTTGATTGGTATACTCTGCTTATTTACTAAGTTTCGGTAAATAATTATACTGCTTATTGGTAATCAAGGAGAATAAGGACAGACAAGGAAAACTGATAGACAGTTAAATCATTATAAGTATTTCATGGCATGCATCTTGTAGGGAATTAATAATTTGAGGTTTATTTGATTGGTGGTTAATGTTTGAAGGATAAATTTTGAGGCCACTGATTCACCCCCCCTCTCAGTTATTACTAACAGTTTGCAACTATGTGTCCATATCTACCACATGTTGTGCAATTTGTCCATATGTTGTAATCCCAAACATATGAGTTACCAACTCTTTTCGGTTGATAAGCATTTCTTGTTGTTTTGGTTTCTATGCTTGCCTTTTATTTTTCCCACATTCAAGAGATGTGTGCCCATGCATTTTGCAAGTAGGAAAATATTTTCCATGTAGGTTTCCTTCTTTGGTTGTTTCACCTTAGATCTACATTCATGTGCTTTATGTCCTTTCTTGTTATAGTTATAACAGTTTCCTATGAATATAGATGTGGATTTAGGAATACCTTTAGCTTTTCTCTTGCAAACATTTGATGTGTGGCCTGGTTTTCCATAGTAATTGCATGACTGCTTCCTTGGTCTTGGATTTATGTATACATCTTTGTGATCAGCTTGGTATGGTTATTCTCCATGCTTGGTATACCCTAAACTGGTATTGTTGTTAACTCTTCTTTGTCCATCCACAAAATCATCCATTCTTTTTGTGCTTTCTTCATCTTTCTTAATCATATCATTGTGTTGTTGCTGAATCTATACTTCATGCTTTAGTTTTTCATTTTATTCTCTTAGCTCACCAATAGCTTCCAATTTCCCATTTAGTTCTATGTTCACTCGATTTGCGTCATGACTCATAAGAACAATTTTATTGGTGATCTCATGATGATGTTCAGTAAGTCTTTGTATTTCTGATTCTCTCTCTTATAGATTTTTAGTGATCTTCCTCCTATCATCAATAGCTAGTGTTATTTCTTGCTCAGCTTGTCTAGCATTATTAATAACCTCAATCATCCTTACCATCTATGTCTCTTGACTGATTTGCAGTGATTTCACTTGTCAAGCCAGATGTTGATTGATTTCATTTAGACTTGTGATGATTCCTTCTGATGTGTTTGATGTATTGCTAGATGTAGATCTCGATGAATCAAATAAATCAGTTATCTCTTCTTCATGATAGTTTTTTTCATTACAACGAGATGCCATAACCTTTCTTTCATCCAATAGCTCTCTCATCTTGATTCTAGCTTCTTTATATTGCTCATAGAAATCAGTATCTCCAACTTCTGATTCTCAATACTCTCGTCTAGCTTATACCTTTCCATTTATGATATTTTCTCTCAAGTGATTTAAAATTTTTCAAATAAGAGATCTAGCTCTGATACCAATTGTTGGAATAATGGAATGGTGTGTACTAAGAGGGGAGGGGTGAATCAATACCCTTAAAACTTTTTGTCAATTAACCTTAATCCTTTAGTAATCAATTCCTTGCATTATCAACCATATATTCTATTCTTATCTTATGCATGTTATATCAATTCATAAACTTAATTTGCATGTAAACATTCATGAAATGTAATGACACATGACACAAGATTTGTTAATGTAGGAAACCCCTGTTAGAAGGTAAAAACTGCGGTGGGGATGGAACCCACAAAGCTTCACTATCTGTAGAATGGAAGGGGCCAGTTAAGGCTTACAGGTTTGATCACTTCTGATGATCTTACCTTGTTAGGAGTAACATGTTTATATTGGTTAAGGTCTACTCTATTAAGAGCTTTTGCAAAACTATTTAGTGTGGACTCGGTTAAGAGATTTACAAAAGGATTGTTAAATCCACCTTATTTAAGGATTTCTTCTATTTTCTACATTTGTTAGAATGTATTCAAAAATACTTATTGACCTAAGTATATGCAATCTCAAATTGCTGAGTACAGATCCTTTAAAGTTTACAATATGATGTATCACCTATAGTGACTAATTAATACTAATGTTCTTCTCGGTAGCCTTGGATCTTGTTCTTTATAACTGATTCCATCTTTTGCTGTCCTTCTGCATAAAACTTTGTATCTGATCCTTAGATGTGCTCTCCGGCTACAATCATCATCACATTATTTTTGTGCTAATTAATTACACATCTATTTATACAATGAATTTGATCTAAATAAGTTTCACACTTTACAATGATAACTCTATGATCAAAGGTTTACAACTTGACCTTGATCTCCTAGTTTTCATGTTTTCAATCAGTTAGAATGATTAAAACAATTACAATTACTTTACTTGTCCCTCAAGAAATGGATTTAAAGCTAAGATTTAAGCTAAATATAAAACTTAAGTGTTTTATTTGACGTGTAACTCAGATCCACATTTCTCTAAATTAAAGGTGTCTCTCGGTAGACTGGTGCTTGGGTTGCTTTGTATTCTTTCCTCTCAGGTTTCTCTATAGACTTTCCTCTCGGGTTGCTCTGTAGATTGTCTGTCAGTTTTCTCTATTGGGTTACACTGTAAACTTCCTCTTGGGTTCCTCTGTTAATTATGTTGTCAATTTACACAGTGATTTGTCTATTGGGTTCCTCTGTCGGGTTCCTCTGTCCTTAACATTTTTGGTGACCTTTGTTAATTGTTGTGTTGGGTTGCACTATAAACCTGTCTTTCGGTGTTTATGATACCGACAGTTCAAAAATTGTTTCCCTTGTATACTAATGGAAAAAATATGATCATCACACAAAACTATCCACCTCCATTAAGTAGTCAAAAAACCTTCTTGTTGATCCAAGATTTGTGATTTTTTTATTGATTTTTACATGCTTTGAGTCAGTTTAAACCCGTAATAGTCATTTCATCGTATGGGCCGACGAGAAATATCATACAAAAAACTACCCTAAAATTCTTTTTTGTAATGGACTATTAGTTTTTCTCATGGGAAACACACTTTACTCATACGAGTCTCTTCTTGAAAGCCCAAAATGTCATCTTCCCCTATACCTTTAATCGTATCAGATTGTTTTGTCATTTGGACCTTGATCTTTTCTCATACAAATTCTTATGTCAGTGATGTTGTTTGTACTTTGTTGTATGAGAAAAAATGAGTCTTTTTTGATGTTTGATCACCAAAATTTGTCTTCTTTGATCATAGATTTGGAGTCCTTGGCATGTTTTACTGCTTACTTGATAGTCATTGTTCATTTGTTTAGCATGTTTAGCTTGGTTTCAATCGTTTACTAATATTCTCCCATTGTTTTGCTTTTTTTGCAGGCACAACTACCTGACATACAGTTCTGATCAACCTACCCACCAACCATGAGGTTAGTGAGGAATTTATTAGATGCCTAGTGAGGTCACATTAGAGAGTGTTAGTTTTTATGGTTGCTTGATATGCTGGATATTTGTGTTAATCACGGGTTTCTCACAACTCTAGTTGAGTTCTTTCGCAACGAGCATAATACTTTTCACTTTCCTACTAGGGAGATGACCATCACTCCTGAGGACATCTATATGATCCTCCAAATTCTATTTTCTGGGGAGAGAGTGGAGTATGACATGACTCCATGACTTGGCATACAGGCGCTTATCTGGGTGTTTCATGATCACACCATCTTAGATCGATCGATCACCTAGGATGACATGGTGATCAAATATGGAGCTCAATTTCCACTTGCTTGCATTATGACAAGCTTCACTAGTTGTTTTTTCATGGCAGATAGAGGCCAACAGGGGTTCCTTTGTAGATGGGGCTGAGTATTGGAGAGACTTCTCACTAGGTTGGAGAAGTTAGGTTGGGTTAGTGGCAAATTATCCAGTGGCTGAAAGACAAGGATAACTAATGTTGATTGGCTGACAAGATATTGAATTGGTTGCCAAAATTTATAGGAGGTTTCCCTTAGTTAGGAATGAGCCTTTAGGACTAAGACATTGATCGATTCCAAGCTATGATGACGAGATGCCAATTGGGATGAGCGACTGAAAGTCCATAAGTGAAACAAAGCAAGATGAGGCCTCTGCAGGTGAGACAGTCAACCTACACATTGATAGATGGAGCACTAGTTACAAGTGACACCTATTTTCTAGGTTTTGACCACTTGGCAGAATTTCTATTTTTGCTACCGAGGTGCCTGTTTACTAGGTTTTCATCGAGGCACTTTTTTAGTTTTTCATTTTTTTTTTGTATTTTTTGATTTTTTAATTTTTTTTTGTTGATTCATTGAGGCACCTGTTTGTCAATTTTCTACTAGGATGATCATTTTTCTAGGAATTTTTCAAATGTTTTTGAATTTTTCATCTTTTTGTTAATTTTGGTATTTTTCAGGATCATTTTCTTTTTACATGAACTGCTCTTTTCTCAAAATGTCTAGTTGTAGAACTTCTTCAGGTGGATTGTGTTGATTGGATCAATAAATGTCTCCCTTCTAGGGTTGACACTTGATAGGCTCCAGAGCCAAATGTTGCAGTAATCATGAAGGGACCTAGCTAATTGGGTTCAAATTTTCCCTTTTGTTCTTAATTTTTTTTATTCTTTGGATTCCCTCTAAGTACAAGATCACCAACCTGGAATTCTCAGTGTCTTAATTTCTTGTTGTAACCTCTGGAAATCCTTTTCTGCTATACCCTCAGATGGTCAAATTCTTTGTCTTCTTTTGTCAAGTAGTTCTAATTCTTGGATTCTGGAAATCCGGTAATCTTCATCATTTATGAGTCCCTGGAAAGAGATCCTAAGTGATGGTATCTCTACCTCAATAGGTAATACTGCTTTTGCACCATACACCAAGGAAAATGGAATTTCCCCTATAGGAATTTTGATACTGGTCCAATAGGCCCATAAAGATGGATTCAATTGGAGATGCCAATCTTTTCCTAATTTTCTCACTATCCTATGCAAGATTTTCAATATGTTTTGTTGGATTCCCCAACCTGTCAATTCCCTTGCAGATAGTAGATAGAGGAAAAGTGTTGGCTAATATTGAATTTCTCACACAAATCATTGATATCTTTGTTCTTGAATTTTCCCCCATTGTATGTTATAATAGGGGAAGGTATCTCATACCTACAGATGATGTAGTTCAAGATAAACATTGATACTTGCTTACCGGTTGCCTTGATAAGTGAGACTTATTTGAACCACTTTGTGAAGTAATCAATGACTGTAATGGTGAATTTGCATCCATTGGATGATAATGATATATTTGACCTACCAAGTCAAAGGCCCATTGTTGGAATGACTAGTGTGTGATAAAAGGTAATAACTCTCGGATGAGAGTGTGGATCAGGTTACCATGTAGTTGACATTTCTTGAAGGACTTGCCAAACTAAACAACATCTTTCTCCATAGAAAGACATCAATACCCTACCCTTAGGAATTTATTGGCTAATGAGATACCATTTGAATGAGACCCACAAATACTTTTGTGGACTTCCTTATAAGGTTTCTCTTTTTATTTCTAGATAGGCCATTAGGAATTATTTGGTTGTGTAGGTATGAGAATATCTGGCTGTATCTAGAGGATTTTGTGCCCACAATTGAGCACACTATTTGGGACTCTAGGGAACATAGGCTGGAAAGGGGAGTTCTTCCACCAGGAAGTCATAGAGAAACTGATGCTCTTCCAATTGTAACATCAAGACCAAAGTAGCCATGTCATCAACTGATTTGTTTTCTTCCCTTGGGATTTGTAGGAAGATGATAAATACAAAGTACTTCTTTAGGTCATTGACCATTCTATTGTATGGTGTACATTTTTCATCCTTACTATGGCATTGATCATTTACTTGGTTGATCACTAATCCATTCGATAGCTAACTTTAGTCCATTTATCAATGCTTCATACTCAGCTATATTGTTTGTGCAAGGAAAAATCATCTTGTAAGCTTTAGGGAGTTTGTATCCTTGTGGCATTATAAAGAGTACACTAGATCAAGACCATTTTTGTATGAATGATCCATCAAAGAAAATTTTCCATGGGTGATGTGTCAGATGTAGGATGACTTCACCAGTGAATTCGATGATTAGTGATTTACTATCTTGAAGAGGAGCATCCTCCAGGTGATCAACAATGACTTTCCCCTTGATATATTTCCTATCTATGTATCCGATATGTCAAATTCACTGATTATCATCACCCATTTAGCTAATATTCTAGTCAAGGTTGCCTTGTTTAATAAATAATTCAAAGGATCAATCTTTGCAATCAACTTGACAAGGTTTGCGAGCATGTAGTGTTAGAGATTTTGTGAAGTGAATACCTGTGATAGACACGATTTATTGATGATTGTGTTATTTTGTTCATAGGAAACCATTGTTCTACTTATGTAGTATATTGATCTTTCCTTTCCTATTTCATAATGTTGTGCCAGTAAAGCTCTAAGTGACATTGTCATAGCAGATACATATAGCAGGAGAGGTTTCCAGGTATGGGTACCATTAGAACAAGTGGATTTTATAGGTACTCCTTGACCTATTGAAATTCCTTTTCACACCCCTCATCCAATTTTAATGTTACGCCCTTATGCAATGTCTTTGTAAAGGGTTGAACTTTATGTACTAGATGTGAGATGAACCTTTTGATTGATACATCTTCCCCTGTAATGTTCTGATTTGGCTAATATTTCTCTGTGGTTGCATCTCCATTATTGCTTGCACCTTTTCTAGATCAACCTCAAGTATTTTTTCTAAAACAACAAACCCAAAGAGCTTTCCCAATGTAACACCAAAGGCACACTTCTTTGGGTTTAACCTTAACTTGAATTGTTCCATCTTGCCAAAGATTTTCTCTAAGTCGACCAGATGTGTAGTTCTTTTTGCTGATTTTTGCAAAGTGACATCGACATAATATTTCATGTTCTTGTGCATCATGTCATGGAATATGGTCATCATAGCTCTCTGGTATGTTGCACCTGCATTTTTGAGACCAAAAGGCATAAAGTTCCAACAGAACATGCCCAAGCACAAATAAAAGTTGTCTTTTCCTGATCCTCAGGTGCTATTTTTATCTGATTATATCCTAATAAGCCATAAATGAGAGAATACATCTTGTATCATGTTGTGAATTCCACAATCATGTTGATGTTAGGAACTGGGAAGTTGTCTCTAGGAAAATATTTGTTTAAATACTGGAAGTCCATGTAGACCCTGATTGATTTGTCAGTCTTAGAAATAGGCACAATATTTGAGATCCAGTCAACTTACGTGATAGCTCTAATGAATTATTCTTTCAACTTCTCTAACTCATCTTTAACCAATAGTGCCACATGGGGATGCATTTTCCTAAGCTTTTGTTGGGCTGGTTTCACACTGACAACAATAGACAAGTGATGCATTATTAAGTCGGTATCAAGTCTTAGCATGTTTGAGTAGGAAAAAGAAAAGTTGATCTTTTTTCTCATGAAAAATTGATTGAACCCCTACTTCTCTTATTTGGACAAATACTATGATAAATATATCAATCGAGGTGATTCTATTTGTACAATATAAAAATATGTTTGATTGATTTGTTGATTTATTATGAATTGATTATTGATTGGGATGTGATTTGATATGTAAATTGTCCTTTAAGTTGCCTAGAATGTATTGAATTACTTAACCCTAATTGAATTGTATTGATTAATTATTGCAATTGTGATTAAGGAGAAGATAAGATGTTCCTTTTATCCTCAAATGCACAAATGGGAGATCCAAGTTGATCAACCCCAAGGAAGGGCTAATGCACAAATGAATCAACTATTTGGAAAGGAGAATAACAAAGGGGATACCTTAAATTTTGTTAATTATGAGTATGGAAATGATATATGACAGTAATTGAAGAAATAGAAGAAATGCACTAACCTTGAAATATTGTAGATCAAAGAATGCTATTTTATGAGGTCTGTAGACTATTTTTGGAAAAACTGACAGTTGATCCTAAATCGGAACGCAGAGACGAACAAAACCCAAAAATCTTTTTCCATTCTGATGTCGTCTTATGAAAAATTTCAACCTTGAACCACAAATGTTAACCCTAACCCAATAATGTTGACCCTGACCTACACAGGTTCGATAGAAAATCTGTTCATGTTGTCCACAAGAAAGCTGAAAAGGGTATCTAGATCTGGTCTCAAAACTGCAATCCAGAACCTGTACCTACAAGAAAAATAGGTTTTTTTGTTGTGGGGGAGGGGTTTGCCTTAGTCAAACCCCAATTTAGGAATTAACCTTGAAATCAATAAAGTACAGAATGCTAGCA
>MU228221.1:717196-736955 GCA_018584345.1 Thuja plicata
CAATGGTCAAAACATATATCTTTATAAGGAAAATAATGTTTGCAACATAAACAAATGCCACTAAGCTAAGGAAAGTAGATCCTTAGATAGAGGTATAAGGAGAAATACCTTGCCCCCCAGGGATGACAGCAAAGGATATATCAAATTATATCAATAAAGGTATAAAAATAAGAGGTATCCCAACAAAACAAATGTCCTAGAAAGAATATCATGAGTGTGGGAAGTTATAAGGATATAATTTAGAAAGAATACCCAATTATACTCAAAAAAACATTCATGCTAAGAGAAAAATGGATCCTATAAGACTGTAATATAATACCTCTTGCCTCTCATTTTAAGAGATAAGAGGAAAATCATATTCTAACTTGTAGCAGAATGAGGGGAATGCCCTATGTCAAAATTATGAAGAAATTGTAATACCGCTCGAGAATAAGATATAATTCCATGAGAAGCTCTATCTATAACATATAATTTGAAATGCCCAAAATCAGAAAGTAAATGTTTATTACTATTGTGGAAAGGACATTTGTACTTATGTAAAGCATTTCTTGGAATAGGTTTAAAGTTTTCTTTCTTTGAATTCATTAACTGGACATACACTTTCTTAGCCACATCTTGAGGAGTATCAGGATGATCTAAGGTAGGTGTTGGAAGAAGAATATCAAGAGGAGGATGATAGTTAATATCAGCCACATGAAAGTGAGAAGACGAATAACCTATAACATGCATATCATGTTTAGGAGATACATTGATCGGGTTTTTAATGCCATGTTCATTAACATCAAGTCCTAAACCCTTATAACCTTGTTTATCTACCTTAGTGTATTCAGTAGTATACCTATCTTTCATAGAATCTATAGGAGATGATTGATTATGATGCTCATGAGAGAATGTTGTGTAAGGTGGGATAATAGTTTTAGGAGAATTTTCTTTGGATTTCCCTTTAGTATCACTATGGATAGGATAAGAAGGAGAAGGTAAATCTAGAAATTCTTGCACATCCTGATCTTGTACCATAGTTTGAGCCTTAACAAAAGTATGAGAAGAACTAGGGATGAAAGATGGAAGAATAGGAGTGGGATTATTATAAATAATTGGATTAGGAAGGTTAAGGTTAGGATTAGGAAGATTAGGAAGATTAGGTAATGAAGTATCATCTACCAAATTATTCACATAATCTAAAAGAACAATAAGTCCACTACACAAATCCTTAATTAAAGTTTTGAAAGTAGGGACACTAGTATTGGTCAATCTTAGAATAGAGTAAGCAAGTGAAACATGAAGATTAACAGACATGATAAAGTGGATAATGCTCTCATACACATCAAAGGTACTATAAAGAGATGCTAAAAGAAGTATAATGAGAAAAATTGCCATACACCAAAATAATTTCATGATGAAAATGCAAGAAGGGTTTTTGTATATTTTATAAGTATTATTTAAATTCTAATCCAAGATGTAAACCTAACACCAAAGAGAAGGAGTTGTCTATCGCGAGTTCACCAAAATGTACAATATAAAAATATGATTGATTGATTTGTTGATTTATTATGAATTGATTATTGATTGGGATGTGATTTGATATGTAAATTGTTCTTTAAGTTGCCTAGAATGTATTGAATTCCTTAACCCTAATTGAATTGTATTGATTAAGTATTACAATTGTGATTAAGGAGAAGATAAGATGTTCCTTTTATCCTCAAATGCACAAATGGGAGATCCAAATTGATCAACCCCAAGGAAGGGCTAATGCACAAATGAATCAACTATTTGGAAAGGAGAATAACAAAGGGGATACCTTAAATTCTGTTAATTATGAGTATGGAAATGATATATGATAGTAATTGAAGAAATAGAAGAAATGCACTAACCTTGAAATATTGCAGATCAAAGAATGCTATTTTCTGAGGTCTGTAGTCTATTTCTGGAAAAACTGATAGTTGATCCCGAACCAGAACATAGAGATGAACAAAACCCAGAAATATTTTTCCATTTTGATGTCGTCTTATGAAAAAGGTCGAAAAACTGCAATCCAGAACCTGTACCTACAAGAAAAATAGGTTTTTTTGTTGTGGGGGAGGGGTTTGCCTTAGTCAAACCCCAATTTAGGAATTAACCTTGAAATCAATAAAGTACAGAATGCTAGCAAGTAGTAGAATTGAATCTAACAAGGAAGCTATGATACTCAAATAGATATGTAATTGAAATTCAAATGTATGCAAATATGTAACTATGAAAGCATGGACTTTAGAAACCATAAACCTCCATGATTGTATGCTTGAAATCCACTTTGAAGAGATTATGAAAGAGTCTTGAAGATATACAAAGGATCTTGAAGGAAGATCACACCACCATGATGGCTAGATCTAGGGTTTGGATGATGAATCTTGAATGTTTGCACCTAATCCCTTCAAAGGCTTGAAAGCTTGAATCCTTGATCTTCAATGGAGAAATTGAATGCTTGAGAGGAATAATTTAACACCTTGAGAGCTTGGAAATGGATGCTTAAACCTTTTTTTTCTTCTTTACAAAATCTTGATTAGAGCTTTTTGCACTTAGAAGACTTAGAGAAAATGAGAGAGAGAGAGCTTCCTTTTACATGAAACTAGGGCACAATCTTCTAAGGAGGATGAAAGAGGATAATTAAATTCCAATTAGACCCATGCCCCTAGAAAAGGACCTATATTAAATATAATTTAGGATTCAATGCTTTGGAACCTGAAATAGCTGACCCAGAAGTGGGAAAACTAAATTTTTGATGAGCCTCGATAGTCGATAAGTTTCTTGATTTGAAAGAGGGACCCAAGTCAAGGTCAAGGTTGACACCAAACTACGTCAAGGTCAAGGTAAACCTTGACCCAGGGGGTCAGAACCCCTGGAAAATATACCAGGTGGGGTAGGAGGTGCCTGGAGAGGCCCAATCAGGGTCCTGAACTAGCACAGAAGCATGATATGATGCAGAAACAGGAGGATGATATGATGGAGGTCTTATATTGATCAGCTATGTAGGCTCTATGAGTACTGAAGACCGCTCCTAAAAGTGATTAGGGAAGATATTGAGCTTCCCATCCTCTGGCACCTTTGAGAGGTTTTCACCATTGGAAACGTCATTTTTTTCCTATTTTAAGTTTTGACACTGCCACCAAGTGATTTTCACCGCCAAACCTCTTTTTTATTTTATTTTTATTTTAAAGACTGAGAAAATTGATATCCCCCTCCATCATGTTCACTCTCGTTGCACTAGTGGAAGAGGTAAGAGGCTCAATAGAATTTAGGTAACATGCCAAGGTATAGTCATTTGGGAAAGAAATCAAGTTTACAGGCTCATTTAGATTCCACTCAATAAGTTCATGGTGTATTAGGGATATAGATCAAGTAGGTTCTAAAGATAACACCATGTTATCATGATCAAGGATTTCAAATGGTAAGAGAAAATCTATTATGTCACTCTTCGAAGGACTACCTAGACCACAAAGTATCCTAACATCAATATCAGAGTTGTTGTTAGTATTTCGTGAATCTAACTCGTTTGATCTAATGCTAGTATTTTGATTCTCCTCCCGAGTAGTCATTCATTCAAGAAAAGTTCTCAAGGAATAATCTCAATTCTAGATGTGGATCTAGTTCCATTATTGAGGTTCCTAACATTATCTCAAAATTTCCAATTTATGTTTTGGGGAAGGAATGTTTTCTGGGTAGCATTACAAATTTCCCCTTGTTCCAATTGATGTGCATATTTATGAATTACATCAATCTCAATTTATATCATGACATATGAGAAGGAATCCCATTTATACTCATTATAACTTGTTTCTATAGAATGAGACATATCTAGTATATGATTAGGGGTGATTGGTTGCTGAAGTTAGGATGTCATCCTTCTAGGTCATTCTTTGTACCTTGACTAAACTCGTACTCATGATAATTAGTTTGAATATCATCATATCTACCCAAGTACTATGATATGGACATGAAAAATCATTCATCCTCACTCAAGATTCCATCTTCTTCTTGTTCATCTCCACCTTGTGCTGCTAATTGTTCTTTGGCTCCCTGTATGGATGTAAGGTGGGGTGAAGATACCTCTATTTCTTGCATTCTTGTATCCATAAAGTGAGGTAGCTCAAGTATGTGAGAAATAGTCACCAATTGTCCCCAGTTAGGGTGTATTTCCTCTTTTTCACATTCTTGTCCTAGTCCCATGTTGTTTTCACATGAATCTCCTTATTGTTGTTGGCCCATCACTTCTTATTTGTTCAATTGATTCTCTTCCCATGATCTTTGGGATGTTGCTCCATTTGGTTCAAAGGGGGATCTGAATTGATGCAAAATATAGAGTTATCCTTGGTAGTTGGGATTCTCTGTTTCTATATGTAACAACGTTTCAAAAGATAACTATCTTATCTCTGCCTCCTCTCCAGTATCATCATCGAAGTCCTCTGTTTGATTGAATGTAAGACCATTTCTAGAGGAGGGATTGGATTTTTTTCTCATGGTATCCTAGCCCTATTTTATCTATTGGTTTTTGGAACTCAGTATGTATGGGCTCTAGAAATCCTTTATTCTTGCCTAGGGGTCCTTTGCCTTTATATCATATTTTGTGCATGAGTTGGTACCCCTTTCCATACTTCTATGGGGAGATTTTAACATGTTTGAATTCTTGATCATTCTCTTCCTCTCTGTAATGCCAAGAAATAACAACATTTTCTTAATTTTCCTTAGAAAGAGAAACATGAGCTTTTACCATATTAGTTCCTTCATGTATTGTTAATGTATGGGTACCTAGAAGGCTTGAATGTTGAGGAGGGCTTTCCATAAGACTTGGGGGATGTAATAAGATTAGAAATTTATAGAAAGGGATGTAATTGATATTCCCCCATTATGGTTTCTTTAATTTTCAATTTCTCTTCAAAGTTCTTAATGAGTGTGATTTTGGAATTCTCAGTCTCTTGTCCATTAAATGCTTCTTTGTTATGTGGGACCATGTTGTCAGCTTGTTTCAAATTGTTGCAAGAGTAGGTGTTATCAGCCAAGATAGAGAAATTCACTCTGTTATGTGATAATTTTACACACTGGTGATATGTTGAGGGGGAAACCTACATGTCATGGACACAAGGTCTCTGTAATAAGATGTTTTATGCCAAAGGTACATTTAAAACTTGGTAGGTTACGTCTCTCTAAAATTGTTCAACCCTGATAGGTAACAAAACTAACACCTTTGATGACCTCTCATCTTCATCATATACCTTTATGGTTATTTTCCTCTTGGAATCTATAGTGCTCTCTAAGAAACCCAATGCTATTACAAGTTTGAGAGTAAAAATATTCAAACTGACACCTCCATTTACCAAGATGAGCTTGAATCTATGCTTGTGAAAAAAAACTACTATATGCAAGGACTGATTATGCGGGTGATTTAGCAACTTATCATCTTCTTCTAATAAGGATAGGTAGTGAGGCAAGGTCAAGTGGCCCACCATTTTTTAGAATTTATCAACACCGAGGTAATTTGGCACAATTATTTCTAGAAGGGAAATTTCAAGAATCTCCTTATGCGATGTTGAGATTTTAAGCAATTCCAAAATAGAAATTTGGGTAGGAGTTCTTTGTAACTAATCAACCAAGTTGTAATTTTTAGTTGAGATTGACAAGAACAATTGATTTGATGTTGAGGGTTGTTTGGATGAGGAGGCTACTCCCTTGAGAGTGACCTTAGATTGATTCCTTGTTATAGCGTTGACAAATTTAGGCTCTTTCTTGTCTTTGATGATGATTACATTTACTGATTGATTGCATGGTTTGAGCATGTGGATGACATTGTCATTATTAGCATAGGTGTAATTTACCTTGGATCCTTGATTCTTTGATGATTCTTCTTGTTTGTAAGAAAATGACATAATAGGAAACTCTCTAAAGCCATGACATAATAGGAAACTCTCTAGAACCCCAGTTGATCTGAGACACCCCTCACCTCCCTCACAACCTTGTCACTGCCTCATCTCTCTCCTCATGCTCTCATATACCTCCTCACTCTATTTTCATTCTTTCTCTAGTGCTCCCCTAATAGTAGTCAAATCTTCTACCTCCCTCGCCACCACATCTAACGCCACCCTCTATGCTTAAGTCTCTTATAACAACCTATCCCTATGTTCCATCATGTTACCCTGCTACCTCTAGAGTTTATTTCTCCCCCCAATATGCTTGTATCCCTAATGTATTGACCATTCCACCTCTCCCCTCAATCGATCCTACTCTTTGGTGATCAAATCCTCTCTTAGGTCACACTATCTCACTCTTGTTGAAAGGTATCCCTCTTCTGTCATGCCGATTCTCTCACACCCATCATACCCTGCAATATATGATCTAGTGTAGCATAGGAATCCTCCAATGATCTAATATGCTTTGCTTCACTCTCTCCCCTAAGAGGATGACCCTACATGTACTCCTCTTCCCTCCACCTACCTCTCTGGTACCTCGAGTGGTGTGGAATGTTCTTGCATGGCTTGTGAGTGTATAGCCTATACCTATATGGGTGGTACCCATGTTGGTACTAGTCACGCCCCTATATCCTATGCTCACTGCCCACCATCTCCCTCATCTCCCCCTCCCACTCCTCCATCCACATTGACCATGGATACTCCTCCCCTATCTCCTCTATCCTCCTTATCACCTCATACTGCCACCCTCCTACTCCTCACTCTACTAGAAACTCCTTGTCCCCAATCTTCCACTTCTCCTACCTTGTCGACTGGCTGATATCTCCTCCCTCACACATCCCATGCTTCTACTTGTCATTATATTACACTAAATGTAGCAAGACTTAATCTTCCCGCTAGTCACAGTAGCTGAAACCATATAATATATGATGTTGTAACCCTAAGATTCACCAGAACTCTATGTGGATCCTATACCACTGGCCTCAATGGTTTCCACTCCTTAGCAAGCCTCATCTTATCTAAGGGAGGCTGAAACTCACCCTCCTCTCCCTGGTGACCCATTGGAATTGGTTCTTTAGTCCCAACATGTCCTAAGTGAAACCAAACTATCGCATGACCCTTCTTGACTGATGCCTCTCCATAATATGCTCCCATCTTCCCATGAGATAGACCTATGTCACTATAAATGATAGATGTTGACCTTCCTCCTCTCACCTTGCTATGCCCATGTAGGGACTCCAAGTGATCCCATCCCTCAAACCATCCAATGTCTCCCACAAAAAATAAATTATCCACATGACCATATGTAAATGAATCCCTCCAACTATTCACCACTGTCTCCTCATCCCATCTATCTCCTCTCCCCACTGGGTGCAAGACTGCTATGTGCTCTCATGCACACACCTTTAATAATGTCACAAAACCAATAGTATGACCTTGGTGCCTGGATTCATGATAGAAGTTCATGTGAATATCCTTATACAAATCTGCTAACATCAACATACCCCATGTTGTTAGTCATCCTCTATCTATTATACCTACAATCACTAGAATCAATCCTAATGTTAGCCTTGTCTTTCCTACATTTGGGACAATGTAGCCCCCAACTAACCTACAAACATATAAATGCACCCTCCACCCTAGCAGTGCCTGATCTAGGTATCAATTGAATGCCAACTACCCATGTCTCAATTGTGCATTTGCTCCTAGTAGGCTCAACATGACATCTCTCTATGTCACCACCCTGGCCACCACCTACTGCCCCCTAATTGGGAGCTGGAATATCCTATATATATCTTCCATAGTCACCATCATCTTGTTATGCCTTTCATACTTGTCCCTACATTTTGTGTGCAAAATGTTGGGTCCCCTCTTTTTTGCTTTTGGCTATTGCCTTGTTTTCTCTGCCTTTGTTTCTTTTGTTTTATTCTCTGGGTTTTCCTTCCCATGAGGTTTATTTTGTTTTCAATTTTGTCTTTTGCATCCTCGGGACCCGGTCCCAGAGTTGGTTGTCTCCTTTCCAGAGTCGGATTCCAGACTCTGGGATTCTTTGTTGTGATGCCTCTTCCTTGCGAAGAGGTATGGTTGCATGGAATCCCCGGGCCCAGAGTCTAGAGGTCTGCTTGTTTTGGAGTTTTACGGGAGAGAGGGTAACTTGATTTTTACCTTGGGTATAAATAAGATTTACATGTCACTTTTATAGTTACTACGATTAAAACACTTAGAGCTTTTCAGAGCGATTCCTTGGCGATTTGAGTGCAATTAAGTGTGAATTACTCTGAGCTTAGTGGATAACTACGAGTTGATTTTTGGTAGCTGTTCATGGGCATTGGAGGTTGAAGCTATTGCAGAGCAGCCTTAGCACCATCTCTTTTCCATTCTTTGAGTTTCCAGGTAGGCATTCTGGTTCTTGCCTTCATTTTGTTTGTCCTTGGTTTTGGTTTTTGGTTTGTTTTGTCCTTGTTTTTGTGCTTTCTAATTTTGGTTTGCCACCCGTTGGTGGGTTGGCTCTACCAGAGGGTTGTCCACCCTTTGTACAGTTGTAGGTTAATGTACATTTGTATTTTTGGTCTTAGGATAGCAGCTATACATTATGTTTATTTTGTTTATACTGTGAATGGTGTATATTTTTGTATATTGCATGTATATATGCTTCGGCCCTCAACCCTCCTATATTTTATGTATATATGCTCTGTATATCTGTCTAAGCTCACGAATTCTTCATGCTCTATCAAGAATTTTGGCTTCCTGAGGCTGAGCTCGTCAAGATGGAGTCACCATAGTTCAAACTCGAAACCTCGCTGGTTCGAACCATGGTGAATTTTTCTCTCCTTCATCACATCACCATAATGACATGATTAATTTCCCATGAGTGGGCATTCAAACCATGTCCAATCTGGCAATAAATCCCCCATTGTTAGACCACTTGTTGCCATAAATTTCTTTATGCTGCCTGCCATCTTACCACATGCCAACACATGTTGACCAAAGTATGGCTTGTTTCCAGTCACATCGGCAACGACTAGTTTGTCTGAACTTTGAACCTCCAGCGGGACCTTGTCTTCTACTTCTCCTTGCCACCTTGTCAGCAAACCTCTAGAATGCTAAGTCATGTTCATTTTAGATACTCTAGAACTTTTGAAATATGTACTAATGCTTGTTTGACAGGTGCGGGTTGGTGAAGAATCTCCTAGAGTTATAACTTATGTTTATATATGTCCTGACAATTCTCCAGTCTTGCAGGTTGCAGATAGATTAATCAAAAATGTCTAACAATTTTGCCCCTCCTGATAGTCCGAAACTACCCACCACCTCTACCCAGGCAGCTACAAATTCAAAGATTGAAAGAATGTTAGCGAAGCTTCCTTTAACCTCCAAGTATCCAAAGAATGGAGGTATTTCAAGGTCCAAGGTGGACTCCAAAGTTTAGGAAATAACGGATATGGATCCCGAGACTTGGGCTAAATTGAAAAGTTTAATCTAGGCCATATACAGGTTAAAGGCTGAAGGAGACAAAATGGCCACTTGATTAGCTGCCTCTAGCATCATAAAGGCCATGAAATTTCCATGCACAATGCAGTCACCAGAACTAATGGGGCAGCTAGCAACACTGTACAATGTAGCCAGTCGCTCAGTTCTTCTTTTGGATCCCCGAACACTACAATATCCCACCACAATTGTCACATTGGATGCTCCCACCTTTTCTTCCAGGTTGGGAATTCCTCAGTTCAAAGGGTCTGCCATCATCACCAGGGCCAAATCATTGGAAGAATTTGGTGAAGCCGAAATCATTTCCTGGCAACACCTCAACAGTCAATGGTTGAAGTCTCCAAAATGAGAGTACAAAAGAATGAAATTGGAAATCCCCCGTGGGGATTTCAAGGAGCCCATTCAAGTGGGCATCATATTTTTATGCAGGATCTTCGGATGGCCCCATGCCTGAGAATTCTCGGCATGGATGTATTATTTTCTATACTGCATCACCACACACAACATGACCTTCAATTGGGCGACTATCATAGCCAACCACGTAGATACACAGATGAGGACCGTCGCCCAGAATTCCCAATTTTATATGACATTATATGTGCTATGGGCATTAGCACAACAAAGGCCAGATTTTCAAGGTTTGGGAATAGCCAGGAAACTAGGGAATGGTTTGGGGCAAGTCACACCATGGGATCATTATCCCCAACTGCAGTGGGAGCTCAATTTCCTGAACTTCTGCCGGGTAAATGACGCCTTCATTTTCTACAACATTCTAACACTTACTCGAGATTCTAGGTACCGCCTCTCATAGGTGGCAATGACTCTGGTCAACTCCTATGGCCAGTATTTTATTTAGTTCCAACATTACACCTACATTAGGGTGACATGCTTCAATGGGAAGCCCTATCTTCTTCTCCGGTATTGTGGGAATAGAATTATTCTCTTGGAGTTTTGCAAGAAGATGATGGATCTGCACGCCTTCTTCACATTGAAGAAGGTCATCAATGTACCATTCCCTTTTTCTTATGGGAATTATACATGTAGCCTCACCATGGCTTGGGAGGCAGACAACGAATTAAAGAGCTTGGGGCTGGTTGAATTCAACCACGCCTGGATAAACTATGATCCCCACGGAAAAATTGGCACAACACTACCTCGGGCATCCCCACCGCATAAAGAGGATATTGAAGATTTCTAGGTGGACTGCCAGGATAGTTTTGATCTTCAGGCCTGACAACATACAAGGATGAGAAAAGGGCTCATGGAAGCACTGGACCTTTGGACTTTCCTGAAGGGTTTCAAAGATGGCGGGCTGCTGGAGGATCCAACATATAAAGGACAAGGGCTAGATAAATTAGACCTCCCTCTAGTGGATTGGGCCACTCCAGAGGATTTAATAATTGAAGGGGTATGCCACCCCATCATAGAGGTAAGTCATAGATACTTTTCTTAGGTGTGCCTCAAGAGCACCTGAAAGAAATCAATGGTCAAGAAGACCATTCCCTCTTCAGCCGGTGCTGGACCTTCTTCGTCCACCGCGACTGCTGAAGCAAGTGTAAGTAAAGGAAAAGAGAAAGAGGGAGTCCAGTTTCCCAAGGTGCCTCCTCAAATTCCCATCCTTTTGATGGCTCAGCTGCACAAGCAAATGGAGGTGGCGAAGCTGGCTAGCCAACAAATGAGCATGCAAGTATCTGCCAGTCTCCCAATCACTCCAATGGCATCTGCTTGCCCGACAGGGTCCCCTTCGTTGGTAGCAATGATGAACAGACAGAATTTTGCTGAGGCAGAGTCTACCAACATTCTTGATACTAGGGATTCACACATAAGGAGAAAGAAAACAACCGTGACCCCTGTACCAAGTGCCACCCCCGGTATGCCAGAGAAGCCCCCAGTAGGTGTAAGTTCAGACCCTCCCAAACTGGAGGATATTTCAGTCTCCTCTCCACCACATGACGATTTTGATGATAACTTCTCGGTGGAGGAGCTTCTAGAGATTCAATAGGGCGTTAGTCATGTAGTGGATGAAATTGAAGCTCAGAATAAAGAGGAGGTCCTTGCAAAAAATGAAATCTTGGTGGAAAAGGATATATCAGAGCAGGCGGCTCAGGAAGAGGTGCCCACAAGGCTTGAGTAGGAGAAAGTACCAATCTAGGAGGCCGAGAATATACCAAGGTAGCCCAAAAATGAGCAACTGATGGTCAGAGAACTTGGACCTGAGGGAACAACCATACCTCCAACTATCATGCTTCAAGTACCTTTGGTATCTCCGAGTGACCAAGTGCCCTGGAGCACTTTTAGTGAGGTAGTAACGGTGGCCGCCTTGTTAAACTTTGGCCAGTGATCTCACCCACAACATCCCAGTGGATGAGGCCAATGAGGCCTAGGAACATCAGCAACAAATGGACCAAGAGGTCTCGGGTAAGGAAAATGAAGAAACAACTGACACCACCAGGGAAGACAAAGTCCCCAAAAATACATGTGAGATTGAGACTGGGGAAAAAATCCTGGATGATACTGCAGAGGACGCTAGCATGGAAAAAAACATCGAGGGTTCTGGAGAACAAGAAACAGGAAAAGGACAAGAACAGGAAGAACCAAAATAGGAGCCTCGAAGATAACATACACTCCGGGAATGCACCATCGGATTTTGAAAGGGATCCTAATAAATAGATATTGACAACAAGACCGCCCCAGCCACCCCAATGGCTGGTGGAATCCAAGAAAAGAAAGACTCTGGTAGCAACCACAAGCGCTCCACTCTCGTTGGCTAAAATGATGGCCAGGAACATAGAGGCTAAGAAGCCCAAGAAGGTGTGGGTTTTCCATACTCTTTGGACAAACCCAGTAGGAAGTACCTTTGTGGTTATTGCAACACCCCCAACAAATGCAGATACAATGGCTGTGAGGCCCGAAGACTAAAATATAACAGAAGTAGAATTGGGGAAGAGAGACAAGCAAGGAAAATTAGAATTGCTAAAAGAGGCTACCAAGGTGATAGAGGCCCGGTATATAAAGCAGGGCCAAAAGCTGTAAGAGGAAAGGGAAATAAATGCCAATCTCATTGCACTTCTAGTAGAACTAACACAGCCTCTAGCCAAAGTCTACCCCGGAACCCCTTCTTCCAGACTATCACTTGCACAGGGCGATGTGGACTCTCTGCACATATTGAAGAAGAAAGTACAAGCAATGGATGGGTGGGCAGCCGAACAAGTAACAACGATGAGAGAATTTCTAGTGGCGTCCCTCCCAGACCTCTACAGGGTTGATCTTGTTCTCAGCCACGCAAGAAGCTCCACTCAGATATGGGAGCAAGACTTGGAAAAATATGAGAAATGGAAAGCTGGGTTGCAAGAGATCTGCAACTTAGGTGAGGAGGTTGCCACAGAGTCTGGTATTTTGGGAGAAGAATCATATGATTCCCTCCATGTCTAGTACTCCATACTTGCCCTTAAAATTGAGGTTTGCAAGGAACTGGTCAAGACCTTAAAACACAAGCTGAAAGTTTCCTGATATCCCTTGGGTTTATTCAAGGCATTCATGGTTGGGGTATCACAAGTTGATCCCTTCACCACCGGAACATGTACCCTAGAGGAAAATGTCCTCAGCAAGTTTGATGAGCGGATGGAGTCCCTGTATCCACCAGCCAGAGATTTTGACTAGGGCAGGTTATCTAGATTATCAAAGACCATGATCTGGTCACATGATGCCAACAAGATGGTGGATGAATTCCAGAGCGGGGCCGACGAAGTCAAGGATGCATTGGAGGTTGTCTACAGTTGGTGGGATAGCATCCAGAATGTAGATGAGGAAAGCATAAGCCAAGTGTTGGGAGCTTGGGAAAAATAATAAGTAATAAAGTTCTTTAGATCCGGGAAAATCTTATCGACACCATGTTTTGTATTCTTTATTCTTTTGGAACACAAGTCCCTAGATCCCAGAATTTCAGATCCCACATTTTTGAATTCTTTAGGTGACCCATGTCCCGATTCCCAAGGCCGACCGGTCACTTTCAGGGAAGTTAATAAAGGTTTTCAGAAGGTAGGTAACCACAATAAGGCACCTCGGCTTGACAAGAGGTTTTCTGACAGATGGTCTTCAAGAGGTGCCATTTCAATGTTACACTTGGCGCATCAGAGACAATGCACCACCCTCCCATTTATGAGGCATGTAGCCTCAAGCCCTGGGGGATCAGATTTCTTCTTTCTCCTTCTGGCTCTCTTCTCAAGGCTGATTCTTCCACTCCACCTTTCTTGTCTTATTCTTCTGACATGTCAGACCTTTTCTATCTCGAGGTCTTTTGTAGCATGGTGCAAGTAGTACCAGCCACCAGATAATGTATTATATTGTAAAGTGTAAAATAAGTTAGGGTTAGGTTTAGGTCAAGTGATGTGTATAAATAATAAGTTTGACCTCATTCCAAGGGTCGACAAAGTTGATGATTCTGCAGTCCATAGTTAATAGTAATCTGGTTTTCTCATTTCTAAGTTACAGAGCTCAATGCTCCATAGTTTTAAGCTTTCAGTAGTTAAATGCTCCCTTGGAGTTATCATTGTACTATTCACTAGTGCTTACTAGAAAAGGTGTTAATGAGGAAGGAAGAGTTCTCTCGATGATGCTGTTAGCATTCTCTCTTCTGGGTTAACGGTATTTTATGTTTTATGTTCTTTATGTCCTTTGCTCTGATACTTAAAGTAGATTAACAACCTCCTTTCCTTTGCTACTGATAAAATATGAACTGATGGTTGTATATTTCTTCAGTATTTAGTGTAGTGTGTTAGAGAATTGTTGATGTTTCGAATGTTAAACATAACTATAGGTAAATTAAATCCTTCTAACTCTGCAGTATCTTTTGAAGTTTATTTGCAGAATGAATGGGCGCTTTCTGGAAACCCCACTTACCTAAATCCCCAGAGTAGATGAGTTGAAGATAACTATCTATCCCCGTCAAACAAAATAGTCACATCTCCCAACTGAGCCCCACATCATCGAGACCTGACTCTCATGTGCTTGGAGGTCCAAGGAATCTCATTTCCCTAGACAAACTTTACAGGAAAATTTGGCTGGTACCCTGGTACCTGGTGACAACTTACCTCTATTGGCGGACCCGATCACAAAGCCCTGTCAATAGAAACTGGCACTAGAAGGAGGGCATGAACTTGTCCCCCTTTAAGGATTGAAATTTTACACCGCATGAGGGTTCCCCAAGCCATAGTTTTAGGAGTCAAGCCTTCAGTGGGATAGGATCATTCTCACTAGCAAGATTTGAAAGAGTCCTTAGATTAGCCCTTAATCCTAGATGATTTGTCAAACTCGAGCCTTCCGCTCGAAAGAAGTAGACCCCGAAAGCCAAGTCAGCCACCATTGTCTAGGGATCTAGCATACCACAGAATACCCAAGCCCCCCAGATGATCCCAAGAACTAGTGCTCAACCTAGTCAAAACCCAACGCCCCCAATGGTTGCATATTTTAGAAATACCGGGTCTGCAATGGGAACTTTTCTGGGTGTAGCCAATGATTTACCTCTGCACCCTGAAAAGATTTGTCCCTAATATGAGAACTTAGACTTATGAACCATAGAAGATCATCTGGAGGCATACAAAGATGCCATGAACTAACACTGGATCCAATATCAAGATGTTGTGACCTGAATGTTCCCTCTGTCCCTGGGACAAAATGAATTAAACTGGTACCTCAATCTTCCCGCCAACTCCATTAACAGTTGGCGGGACATGGAAGACACCTTCTTGGTTGCCTTCTGCATACACGTGGACCTAGTGTGGTCCCACAACCAGTTCATTTCTATCAGGAAGGAACCAAATGAACCCCTCATAGCATTCAACCATCGGTTCTAATGTGCCTTGAAGCGGTGCACGAGTCCCTTCATCCCATCTGCGGAAGTGACTATTCAGACCTATCTCAATGCGATGGACCCCTTCATTGCCACTCTCCTTTGGAGAAATACTATCCTAGGTGACCAAGACACTTTGGTGAAAGTTTACAACCTAGCCTTGGAGTTGTCTTGTGGCCTCAACAAATCCTCGGGTGGGATCGGGCCGAGCGCGCCATATAACATGATCCCCGATGGAACTTCTTATGCCAGGGGATATAACCCCAACTTGGAAATGGGTTCCCCCATGATGGAAATGAATCCCCCACCATAGATGATAGACCAACAAGCCTGGTATGTGTATCCATCACAAACCCAGACAACACCGGGTCTTGAATCTTTTCCTTGGAACCAGCCGCAGCAAATGCAATAACCACAGACACAACCACCCGGAGTGCCTTTCTTCTAGTCATCCATAGCTAGAGGATTGCCACACTCGACTCTGGTGAACATTGCTACCTTCCCTGGAAACCAATAGCAACAACTATCACACTATGACACAAACACTCAGTTGATCACTGAGGTTGAATCCCTATGGAGAATGCTGTCTACACTAACTGTGGACATGGGTCAACTGAAGGCGGGTTCCTACGCACCCTAGAATTCCAATTCCTAGAGAGGGAACATTTTCTCCGGCCAACAAAACAATAATGCCAGAGGAAGAAATTTCAACAATGGGCCTTAGCCCAACCAACAACAATGGAATAACAATGCCAATATCAGAGGTCCCCCTCCAAACCAAAATGCCAATTAGAGTGGTCCTGAACCATCCCATTTCACGCCAGTCATAGACTTCCAGCCCATGACCAATTGGTGTAGATTGCATGATACAAGCTCCCACAATGAGGTAAACTGTGCCACGCTAGAGAAGGTCATCATGATTTCCCGGCTAGACAGACAACAAGCATCTAATCCTACTCCCCTAGAGCCTCCTATGCAAGAGCCCACTCATGGTGCATTCACCTGTGAGACTATCTTCTTCGGAGTAGACCGCGGAGATGAAGAAGAATACAAACTACAAGGATTCTTTGATGATTCAATTCTGGCCTTTAAGGCTAAAGCCTTCACCAACCCACGGGCTCCCTAAAACACTTGAAGTCAGGCTAGTAAAGGGCCAGTTTACACGCCCACACCTCCCAAGGACACTCCTCCTTGGGACAAAACAACTGATTGGCCTATCCCTCCAAAAGGTTCTAGCTCTAACCAAGCAAAGGACCCGGCCGAGGGAAGCCACCAATTCTTGGGAGGAAGGTTTGATATCATGAAGGTGTTAGAACAAACCACCACCTACATGACCTTGATGGAGGTTTTTTTGAACTGTCTCGAGTAGAAGAAATCTCTTTTAAAGCTCTTGGGAAACCCGAAAGCCATCAGTCACCCACCCAATCTCTTTCGAGGATGCCAATGCGGCTATCTTCTGGGGAAATACTGAAGATCCTCCCTTCCTGCTAGACCTGAACATACAAGGGAAAAACATACACAACTACCTAGTAGATTCTGGGGCTTCCGACAACATCATGCCTTTATCCATATGCCAGAAGCTTGGATTTCGACCCACCCCATCTAATGGTGCAGTAATCCAACTGGATAAAACTGCTGTAAAAATGGTGGGTGAACTGAAGAATGTCTAGATTCAACTCATCCAGGACCCCAGAATAGCCAACAACATTGACATCCAGGTGGTGGACATCCCAGAGACCTACGGGATGTTGTTGAGTCAGAATTGGTCTAAGTCCCTGAATGGATACTAGTCGACTGACTTCTCCCACTTGTGGCTCCCCTAGGAAGGATAATCTAACAAGATCCAGGTTGAAAGTGAGCCCCAGATGAAATAGGCCCTCACCGAAGTTGGGAGGGTAAATGAGGTCTTATTCTCTGAGACTTCCCCCAGGGTGTACCAACCCCTTGAAATCCTAACATTCAATTTCACCCCTGGGGAGGATCCCATAGTTCTACAGAGAACCCAGGACCTAGAAGAAAAATTGAGTGTTGAGGTTAACTCTCAGGGTGCTGCAGCGACCCCCACCACACTCTTGTTTGACACTTGGTGCTAGGTTCACTACCAGAAACATTCAGAGTTAGAGTGTGAGCCATGTCTTGCCACCGCCACCCAAAACATCGATGCCATCAAGAGAAAAGAACACATATCAAATTCCCTAGGACTCAGTACTTCTACTGGCAGCGCCTCTTTGGCATCGTTTGTCTGGGAATCCCAATTAGAAGCCCCTCTAGATATAAACCTCACCTGTGTACCATCAGCGCTGGAGGAAACTCCTCCCAAACCTCCCAAAAACAATCTAAAGACTACTTCATCTTCCTAGCCCTAGATAACAAATGATGACTTATGGACCCTTAAGTTCGATGGGTCCTGATCTAAACAAGGCTATGGGGCTGGAGTGGAATTAATCAACCCATGGGGAAAGTCCTTCCTCATGTCCTACAGGCTACAGTTCAACTACACAAATAAAATTACAGAGTACGAGGCCTTGGTCCTTGGACTCCTATTTGCATTGAGGAAAGGAATCACTCACCTTTAGGCCCTGGGTGATTCAGAGTTGATTGTTAAACATGTCTGGAGTTAATATACTTGTCATGATAAGAGGTTGGCCGCATACCACAACTAGGCATGGAGCCTTGTTGAAGATTTTGATGCTTTTGATATCGATATTATTCTCCAGAGATGGAACTATGTCCCAGATGCCCTTGTTGTTTTTGCCAGTACACTTGAGCTCATGGCCGGCTCATGACTTTGGAGATTTTCTGTTGAGATGATCCCCACCCCATCCATTCTAGATAACATCACCCATTTTCAGGTCTTTGAGGATGACCAGCATATCTTGGCCTTCATGGCCAATGTTGGTGTCTTCAAGGACTTGATAGTGGAAGAAAGAGAACACGATGACACTAGACAGGGTGCTGAAGATGACGGGATCATGGAATTACCGACCAACACCATCCCAAAGGGGATGGTTTCACTTGAACAAATCTTTGACTCAGACCCTCGGGGCCGGGAAAAGATATCATCCTCCTCTGAGGGAGGAAAGTTTGAGAAAGTGAACATCGGCCAACCTAGTGAAGAGAAAATTATACACATTGGCAGCTCCTACTCCCCTGAGGAGAAGGAGAATATTCTCACGATTCTCCAAGAATACATAGACGTGATCGCATGGGGGTATGAGGATTTGAAGACATACGAAACATCCATTATGACTCATACCATCCCACTCAAACCTGATGCTAAGCCTTTCCGGCAAAAGAAATGACCTGTCAACCCACTGATTGAGCCTCTGATTCATCAGGAGGTGCAAAAATTACTGTAAGCCCAGATAATCTTTCCAATCTGGCATACTATGTGGGTTGCCAACCTAGTCCCTGTGAGAAAGAAGAGCGGTGAAATTCGCCTTTGCGTGGATTTCAAAAATTTGAATAAAGCCTGTAAGAAATATAATCACCCTCTCCCCTTGTTGGATGAGGTGTTGCAAATAGTGAACGGATCCCAAATGATGTCTTTCTTGGATGGGTACTTTGAATATAACCAAGTCATGGTTAAGTATGAGGATAGAGACAAAATGGCATTCACCACCAAGTGGGAAACATTTGCTTACCAGAGAATTCCCTTTGGCTTGATTAACACAGGGGCTACATTTCAGAAGGCTATGGGCATTGCGTTCAAGGGCCTTGTGAACCAGTGCATAATCATCTACATAGATGATTTGACTGTCTTTTCCTGGGATAGGCATGATCATTCCGCCCACCTCGCCAAGATTTACAAGAGATGTCGCCGGTATGGAATATCCCTCAACCCTAAGAAATGCTTATTTGGGGTCACTAAAGGGAAGTTGCTCAGGCATATTGTCTCCGAGAAGGGTATATCCATTGACCCTGAGAGAGTTGAAGTGTTGCTGAACCTGTAAATGCTTGACAACAAGAAGGAAATGAGGTCTTTCTTCAGAAAGATCAACTTTGTTTGGTGGTTCATCACTGGATTCACCAAGATCGTGAAGCCACTCAATGAGATGATGAAGAAAGATACCAAAATTGAGTGGAGTCCTGAAGCAAAGCGAACATTTTCCCAGCTCAAGTAAACGATAACAGAGGCACCAGTTCTGGCTAGTCTAGACTACTCCCTCCCTTTCTACATTTATTCCTTTGCTTCTAAAAGGTTGAAGGGGAAGAATGACCAATAGCTTTCATGAGATCCCCCTTTAAGAATGCCAAAGTCCAGTATGTCATTGGAAAAGCAGGCCTTTTCTCTTGTTTGTGTGTGTGTGTATTTGGGTACCTGTTAGATCAACACAAACACTCAATAGGTCATTGCATTAGTATAAATGGTTAGATAAAACATTCAAAAACCACTAATATCGGCCTATTGCCTTCTAACTAGAAAGAGTGTAATAAATAACATATTTAGCCCTCAGAATATGCTATAAATCAGTGACCAATACTA
>MU228221.1:747652-763694 GCA_018584345.1 Thuja plicata
TAAATTGATTAAAAGAAATATGCCAAGCAGTAACAGGGTCGTTTGGACATAAATCGAGGGTATGATCACACTTAGGGCAAATAGGGTCCATAGTTGCGACAGACCAAATTCAGGTGGTTACAGTTTGCGCCGTGAAGAAATTCTGGCATTACGTTCTCCGGAGCAAGGTGCATGCTATTATCCTAGACCAGGCTGTAAAATCTCTGCTAATGTAGAGTGAATTGGGTGAAAGATAGGGGAAATAGATTACCATCCTCCAAGAATATGATTTATAAATGCAACCCATGAGGATAGTTTGAGGCTAGGGGATAAGCAGAGCGATGGCTGAAGAGACTCCCCACATCGAATGTCAGACATACACAGTGGATTCTATCACTCGAGATCTGTGGTACACCAATCTGGTGTACTTGTTGTTAAATAATAGATGTCCAGAGGGATTTCCCCCAAACAAATGTCACACCCTACAGTTGAAAAGTGCACACTTCATGATAAAAAACTCCACGCTTTTTCATAGGAATTATGAGGGAGTGTACATCCAGTGCATTGATAGGGTCCAAGCTGCAAAAATAATTGAAGAATTTCACGGGCAGTTTGGAACTGAGCATGGCTCAGCCAATGCCATCGCCCATCAGATCCTTTGGGTTAGATAATATTGGCCTTGTATCTTTAAATATGTCTACACTCATGTTCGGAAGTGCCATCCTTGTCAAACCTCGACACATCATGAGCGAAACCCGGCCACGCCTTTGTAGCCAATTTTTGAAGCTAGACCCTTTGCCCAATGGGCATTTGACTTTATCGGGGAAATCAACTCCAACTCCTCAGTCAACCACTGGTACATCCTAACTGCTACCGAGTACTGCACTCGGTGGTCTGAAGTTATTCCTTGTAAAAACAACATGGCAGACATAGTTATCAAATTTATAGAAGAAAAGATTGTCACAAGATTCAGGATGCCTTTTGCTATAGTATATGATAATGGTCCAAACCTTTCTTCGACACAACTACTTGAATGGAACTATGACCAGAAGATCACTTTGAAGTTCTCCAGCAACTATTACCCCTAGGGGAATGGTGTTGCTGAATGAACCAACAAAAAATTTCTTGAAGTGATCAAACACCTGTTAGAATAGAATCCCCAGGATTGGCACCAAAAGCTGAGATTCACCCTCTGGGTGGATCGAATTTGAATTAAGGCCACCCTAGGAACATCCCCATTCCATTTGGTTTATGGCCAGAATCTAGTGTTCCCCATTAACTTATAGATCCCAGTTTTACATTTCATGCATGAATTTGGCAACTAGGATAACATCGTGGAGGTTTGACTCCTAAATCTGGTGTGGATGGAGGAACAAAGGGACGTATTCTTGGAACATTTTGCACATCACCAAGTAGTAATAAAACAATGGTTTGACCAAAGAGCCAAGTATAAGGCCTTTCAGATTTTGGACTTGGTTCTTTGGTGGGATAAAGCCTGGGAAAAGAAAGGAAAGCACACTAAATTCCAACGGCTCTCGCTCAGACCATATTTGATCTCAAAGATCTGCGGGGAAAATACCTATCACCTTAGTACCATGACTGGAGAACCCATCCCATTACCTATCAATGGATAGTTTCTCAAACATTACTTTGAATGAGGCAGATTTGTACATAGTTGTATTATATGTAAGTCTTCTTTCTTGTAAATATTTCATCCCCAGTACCCCGTTTGGGCTGCCTTGTAAATAGTTTTTCTAGCTGTCCTCTGGGACCACCCCCTTTCTATTTGTCTCGCTTTTAGTTTTTTTCTTCCTCTTTTTTTGGGGTTTCTAGTGTTTTGCTCCCTTTTTTTAGGATGGTGTGCTTTGCATGACATCTAGTCTCCGGGATGGTGCCTTCTGCATTTGTGTTGAAGTTAGAATCTATTGTTAGCATGGTGGAATTAGTTCAGTCTCCAAAGATATTATGTGAGTTTGGTAATGGGCTATGAGTAATATTCATTAGATTTATCTCCAGAAGTCTAGACTTTAGTTAAAATCATAACTAAAGGAAACAAGTAATCAGACACACCGAGGGTAGATCGGTCGCACTGGTTTGTTGGCCCAAGTCTGAAATTTTTAGAATTCTTTCCGAGTCTGGAGTTTTTCTTCCCCATTCAGCAAATTGAGGTAGATGGAAGGGTGAAAGAAGTACGACCATTGAATTAAGCTAAGCTTGAGCCTAATGGTGAAAGAAGTACCGCCCTGCCATCCAGAAAAGAATAAAATAATAAGAAAAGAAAAGATGGGATGATAACTCTGGTATTTGGGAGAAATGAGAAAATTTGATGACTTTGGGTTGATATATTCAGTGCCTCTTCTCTGCTTCTCCAAGAGGTCATTGGCTTGATTTCCTTCCAAAGCATACACTTCAAAACTGACAAAAGACCAAGGATTGAATCATGTATGAGCCAAATTTTCTCAAACGCTTCACGCCTTGCATACAGGATGCTCCAAGTAATGATGTATTCCAGTTTTGCTAACCAAAGATTCTATGGTTCTCAAATGTGCTAAGGCATTCATCTCAGATAGTTTCCATTTGTTATGCCTTGCATACCTGTCCCTACATTTTGTGTGCAAAATGTTAGGTCCCCTCTTTTTTGCTGTTGGCTCTTGCTTTGTTTTCTCTGCCTTTGTTTCTTTTTTTTTCTTCTCCAGGTTTTCCTTCCTGCGAGGTTTGTTTTGTTTTTGTTTTTATCTTTCGCATCTTCGGGACCCAGTCCCAGAGTTGTTTGTCTCCTTTCCAGAGCCAGATTTTGGACTCTGGGATTCTCTGTCGTGATGCCTCTTCCTTGTGAAGAGGTATGGTTGCATGGAATCCTTGGGCCCGGAGTCTGGAGGTATGCTTGTTCTAGAGTTTTGCGGGAGAGAGGGTAACTTGCTTTTTACCTTGGGTATAAATATGATTTACATGTCACTTTTACAGTTACCGCGATTAAAACACTTAGAGCTTTTAAGAATGATTCCTTGGCAATTTGAGTGCAATTAAGTGTGAATTACTCTGAGCTTAGTGGATAACTACTAGTTGATTTTTGGTAGCTGTTCATGGGAATTGGAGGTTGAAGCTATTGCAAAGCGGCCCTAGCACCATATCTTTACCACTCTTTAGGTTTCCAAGTAGGCATTCTGGTTCCTGCCTTCATTTTGTTTGTCCTTGGTTTTGGTTTTTGGTTTGTTTTGTCCTAGTTTTTTTGCTTTCTACTTTTGGTTTTCCATCCGTTGGTGGGTTGGCTTTGCCAGAGGGTTGTCCGCCCTCTGTGCAGCTATAGGTTAATGTACATTTGTATTTTTGGTCTTAGGATAGCTGTTGTACATTGTGTTTATTTTGTCTATACTGTGAATGGTGTATATTTTTGTATATTGCATGTATATATGCTTTGGCCCTTAGCCCTCCTATATTTTATGTATATATGCTCTGTATATCTATTTGAGCTCATGAATTCTTCACACTCTATCAAGTACTTTGGCTTCTTGAGGCCAAGCTCATCGAGACAGAGTCGCCATGGTTCAAACTCGATACCTTGCTGGTTCAAACCATGGTGACTTTCTCTCTCCTCCATCACATCACCATAATGGAAGGATTAATTTCCCATGAGTGGGCATTCAAACCATGTCCAATCTAGCAATAAATTCCCTTGTGTCAGGCCACTTGTCACCATAAATGTCTTTACACCCCCTGCCATCTTACCATGTGCCAACACACGTTGACCAAAGTATGACTTGTTGCCAGTCACATCGGCAACGACTAGTTTGTCCAGACTCTGGACCTCCAACGAGACCTTTTCTTCTACTTCTCCTTGCCACCTTGTTAGCAAAGCTCTGGAATGCTAAGTCATGTTCATTTTGGATACTCCAAAATTTTTTATATACGTACTAATGCTTGTTTGACAGGTGCGGGTTAGTGAAGAATCTCCTAAAGTTATAATTTATGTTTATATATGTCCTGACAGTTCTCTAGTCTTGCAGGTTGTAGATAGATTGATTGAAAATGTCTGACAATTTTGCCCCTCCTGATAGTCTGGAACTACCCACCACCTCTACCCGGGCAGCTACAAAGTCAAAGATTGAAAGAATGTTAGCGAAGCTACCTTTAACCTCCAAGTATTTGAAGGATGGAGGTATTGCGGTGTCTAAGGTGGACTCCAAAGTTCAGGAAATAATGGATACAAATCCCGAGACTTGGGCCAAATTGCAAAGTTTAATCTAGGCCATTTACAGGTTAAAGGCCGAAGGAGACAAAATGGCCACTTGCTTAGCTGCCTCCGACATCATAAAGGCTGTGAAATTTCCATGCATGGTGTAGTCACCAGAACTAATGGGGCAGCTAGCAGCACTATACAATGCAACCACTCGCTCAGTTTTGCTTCCGGATCCTCGGCCACTACAATATCCCACCACAATTGTCACATTGGATGCTCCCACCTTTGCTTCCAGGTTGGGAATTCCTCAGTTCAAAGGGTCTGCCATCATCATCAGGGCCAAATCATTGGAAGAATTCGGTGAAGCTGAAATCATTTCCCAGAAACACCTCAACAGTTAGTGGTTGAAGTCACCAAAATGAGACTACAAAAGAATGAAGTTGGAAATCCCCCGCGGGGATTTTAAGGAGCCCATTCAAGCGGGCATCATAATTTTATGCAGGATCTTCAGATGGCCCCACGCTAAGGAATTCTTGGCGTGGATGTATTATTTTCTATACTACATCACCACACACAACAAGACCTTCAATTGGGCGGCTATCATAGCCAACCACGTAGATACACAGATGAGGACCGTCGCCCAGAATTCCCAATTTTATATGACATCATATGTGCTGTGGGCATTAGCACAACAAAAGCTAACTTTTCAAGGTCTGCGAATAGCTGGGGAACTTGGGAATGGTCTAGGGAAAGTCACACCATGGGATCATTATCCTTAATTGTGTAGTGGGAGCTCAGTTTCCTAAAATTTTACTGGGTAAATGACGCCTTCATTTACCACAACATTCTAACACTTACTCAAGATTCCAGGTACCACCTCTCACAGGTGGCAATGACTCTGGTCAACTCCTATGGCTAGTATTTTATTCAGTTCCAGCATCACACCTACATTAGGGTGACATGCTTCAATGGGAAGCCCTATCTTCTTCCTCGGTATTGTGGGGATAGATTTATTCTCTTGGAGTTTTACAGGTAGATGATGGATCTGCACGCCTTCTTCACATTGAAGAAGGTTGTCAACATCCCATTCCATTTTTCTTATGGGAATTATACATGTAGCCTCACCATGGCTCGAGAGGCAGACAACAAATTAAAGAGCTTGGGGTTGGTTGAATTCAACCACGCCCAGAAAAACTATGATCCCCACAGAAAAATTGCCACAACACTACCTGGGCGTCCCCACCGCATAAAGAGGATATTGAAGACTTCTGGGTGGACATCCAGGATAGTTTTGATCTCTGGGCCTGACAAAATACAAGGATGAGCAAAGGGCTCATGGAAGTACTAGACCTTTGGATTTTCTCGAAGGGTTTCAAAGATGGTGGGCCGCTGGAGGATCCAGCATTCAAAGGACAAGGGCTGGATAAATTAGACCTCCCTCCAGTGGATTGGGCCACTATGAAGGATTTAACAATTGAAGGGCTATGCCACCCCATCATAGAGGAAATTCATAGATAATTTTCCTAGATGTGCCCAAGAGCACCCGAAAGAAATCAACGGTCAAGAAGACCATTCCCTCTTCATCTGGTGCCCGACCTTCTTCATCCGCCGGGGCCACTGAAGCAAGTGTAAGTAAAGGAAAAGAGAAAGAGGGAGTCTAGGTGCCCAAGGCACCTCCTTAGATTCCCACCCTTCTGATGGCCCAGCTGCATGAGAAAATGGATGCAGCAAAGTTGGCCAGCCAACAAATCAACATGCAAGTATCTGCCAGTCTCCCAATCACTCCAATGGCATCTGCTCGCCTGGCAGGGTCCCCTTCATTGGCAGCAATGATGAACAGACAAAATTTTGCTGAGGTAGACTCTACTAGCATTCTGGATACCAGGGCTTCACTCATAAGGAGAAATAAAAAAACCATGACCCCTATACCAAGCGTCACCCTCAGTATGACAGAGAAACCCCCAGTAGATGTAAGTTTTGACTCTCCCAAACTGGACGATATTTGAAAATTCTCTCCGCCACATGATGATTTTGATGATACCTTCTTGATGGAGGAGCTTCTAGAGATTCAACAGGGTGTTAGTCATGTGGTGGATGAAATTGAAGCTCAGGATAAAGAGGAGGTCCCTACAGAAAAAGAAATACCAGTGGAAAAGGATATATTAGAGCAGGCGGTTTGAGAAGAGGTGCCCATAGAGCTTGAGCAGGAGAAAGTACCATTCTAGGAGGCTAAGAATATACCAAGGCAGCCCACAAATGAGAAAATGATGGTCAGAGAACCTAGATCTGAGGGAACAATCGTACCTCCAACTATCACGCTTCAAGTGCCTTTGGTAACTCCGGGTGACCAAGTGCCCCATAGCACTTTTGGTGAGGTAGTAACAGCGGCTGCCTTGTTAAATTATGGCCAGCAACCTCACCCACCTCTAGAAGATGCCCCAGTGGAGGAGAATGTCCCAGTGGATGAGGCCAATGAGGCCCAAGAACAACAACAACAAATGGACCAAGAGGTCCCAGGTAAGGAAAATGAAGAAACAAATGACACCACCAGGGAAGACGAAGTGCTTGAAAATACAGGTGAGATTGAGACCAAGGAAAAGATGCCAGATGATAATATAGAGGATTCTAGCATGGAGGAAAAAATCATGGGTTTCGGAGAACAAGAAACAGGAAAAGGACAACAACAGGAAGAACCAAAACAGGAGCAAGAAAAGGAGCCCGAAGATAACATACACTTCAAGAATGTGCCGCTAGATTCTGAAAGGGATCCTAATGAACATATATTGACAATAAGGCTTCCCCAACCACCCCAATATCTGGTGGAATACAAGAAAAGAAAGACCCTGGTAGCAACCACAAGCGCTCCACTCTCGTTGGCCAAAATGATGGCCAAGAACACAGAGGCTAAGAAGCCCAAGAAGGCGCGGGTTGTCCATACTCTCTGGACCAACCCAGAAGGAAGTACCATTGCAGTTATTGCAACACCCCAAAAAAATGTAGATACAACGGCCATGAGGCCCGAAGACTACAATATAACAGAATTAGAATTGGGGAAGAGAGACAAGCAAGGCGAATTGAACTTGCTAAAAGAGTCTACCAAGGTGATAGAGGCCCGGTATATAAAGCAGGGCTAGGAGCTGTAAGAGGAGAGGGAAACAAATGCCAATCTCCTTGTGCTTCTAGTAGAACTAACAAAGCCTCTAGCTGAAGTCCACCCTAGAACCCCTTCTTCCAGACTATCGCTTGCACAGGGTGATGTGGACTCTCTGCGCATAATGAAGAAGAAAGCGCAAGCAGTGGATGGGTGGGAAGCCGAACAAGTAACACTGGTGAGAGAATTTCTAGTGGAATCCCTCTTGGACCTCTATAGGGTTGATCTCATTCTCAGCCATGCAAGAAGCTCCACTTAGATATGGGAGCAAGACTTGGAAAAATATGAGAAATGGAAAGCCGGGTTGAAAGAGATCCGCAACCTAGGTGAGGAGGTTTCCATAGAGTCTAGTATTTTGGGAGAAGAATCATATGATTCCCTCTAGGCCTAGTACTCTAGACTTGCCCTTAAAATTGAGGTTTGCAAGGAATTGGTCAAGACCTTAAAAGAGAAGCCGACAATTTCCCGATATCCCTTGGGTTTTTTTAAGGCATTCATGGTTGGGGTATCACAAATTGATCCCTTCACCACCAGAACATGTACACTAGAGGACTATGTCCTCAATAAGTTCGATGAGCAGATGGAGTCCCTGTATCTGCCAGCCAGAGATTTTGACCAGGGCAGGTTATCTAGATTGTCAAAGACCATGATCTGGTCACATGATGCCATCAAGATGGTGGACAAATTCTGGAGCGGGGCCGGAGAAGTCAAGGATGCATTGGAGGTTATCTACAGTTGGTGGGATAGCATCCAGAATGTAGATGAGGAAAGTATAAGCCAAGTGTTGGAAGCTTGGGAAAAATCACAAGTAATAAAGTTCTCTGGATCTGGGAAAATCTTATCAGCACCATGTTTTGTATTCTTTATTCTTTTTGAACACAAGTCCAAAGATCCTGGAATTCCAGATCCCACATTTTTGAATTATTTAGGTGACCCATGTCCCGGTTCCCAAGGCCGATCGATCACTTTCAGGGTAGTTAATAAAGGTTTTCAGAAGGTAGGTAACCGCAAAAAGGCACATCAGCTCGACAAGAGGTTTTCTGACAGATTGTATTCCCAAGGTTCCGTTTCAGTGTTACACCTAGTGCATCGAAGACAGTGTGCCACCTTCCCATTTATGAGGCATGTAGCTTTGATCCCTGGGGGATTAGATTTCTTCTTTCTCCTTCCAGCTCTCTTCTCGAGGCCAATTCTTCCACTCTGCCTTTCTTGTCTTATTCTTCTGACATGTCAGACCTTTTCTGTCTCGAGGTATTTTGTAGCATGGTGCAGGTAGTACCAGCCACTGGATAATGTATTATATTGTAAAGTGTAAAATAAGTTAGGGTTAGGTTTAGGTCAAGTGATGTTTGTAAATAATAAGTTTGACCTCATTCCAAGGGTCGGCGAAGTTGATGATTTTGTAGTCCATAGTTAATAGCAATATGGTTTTCTCATTTCTGAGTTGCAGAGCTCAATGCTCCATAGTTTTAAGCTTTCATTAGTTAAATTCTCCCTTGGAGTTATCATTTTACCATGCACCAGTGCTTGCTAGAAAAAGTGTTAATGAGGAAGGAAGAGTTCTCTCAATGATGTTGTTAGCATTCTCTCTTCTGGGTTAACGGTATTTTATGTTTTGTATTCTTTATGTCGTTTGCTCTAAAACTTAAAGTAGATTAACGACCTCCTTTCCTTTGCTACTGATAAAATATGAACTGATGGTTGTATATTTCTTTGGTATTTAGTGTAGTGTGTTAGAGCATTGTTGATGTTTTGAATGTTAAACATAACTATAGGTAGATGAAATCCTTCCAACTCTGCAGTATCTTTTGAAGTTTATTTGTGGAATGAATGCGCGCTTGCCGAAAAACCCACTTACTTGAATCCCCAGAGTAGACGAGTTGAAGATAACCGGCTATCCCCCTCAAACAAAACAGTCACATCTCCCAATTGAGCCCCGCATCATCGAGACCCAACTCTCATGTTCTTGGAGGCCCAGGGAATCTCATTTCCCCAGACAACCTTTACAGGTGAAGTTGACCGGTACCCCAGTACCCGATGACAACTTACCTCTGTTGGCGGACCCGATCACAAAGCCTCGTCAACACATCTCCCTAGTTGAGAGATGGAAAGTAGAAATTTCACACATCTACCACTCACATAGATCAATAACAATCACCATGTATTTCCTCATGTGGGGCATCCTCGCTAGATACGCCAATCCCAATCTGTCTACTTGTTGTAAAAATGTTTAGTGCTCCCCTTGGGATTTGCGACAAGGGACTAACCATCTCCTTTTGATTCTATAAGTCTAGAAGTTGTATCAGACATTGACAGGTTGGCCTTTTGGTGCAATGACAATCACATCTATAACAAGTGGTATCAGAGCTTGGTGATAGGTTTGAATCCCTTTAGGTAACACTAAGGGGGACATTGTTGGAAAAATGGTTAGTGCCCCCCTTGGGATTTGTGATAAGGGACTAACCAAATTATTTAGAGTTGTTATTACACAAGTCAATTTCTCAGAATTCAATATCTGACTTCCTCTCTTGAAAGAATAACGAGGTTATTCCCAAGGTTCTTCATGGTCGTGGGACAACCTGCTCGATAAGCTCAATTGAAGATAAATGTGAATGTTCACAAGGAGGCCTTTACTGGTACTTTCAAGAATTTAGGCGACAAAATAAACTTTAGTACTCTTTTTTTTTTGTATTTTCACAATTCACTAATGCATGTAATCTACTAATAGTAAAAATCTACATTAAAATCCATAATGATTATTTAATCTATCCCAATACCAAAATATCAAAAGATTTAGGTAACAAAAATTATAAGAAAATTAACTAGAAATGAATTCTAACGGACATAAACCATTATTGAATATCTCTTGAAAATTTAATGATGGAGAAGATGGAAACCCATGGAACATAAATCAGAACCAATCACAATTCTATACCCAGTAGATGCAATCTTTTGAAGAAGCTTTTACCCAAATGAAATATTTTCCAAAATCTACCAGATTATGAAGCCATTAGATGTGCACACACACAAGATATATTTATCTTTAAATTAATAGAACTAATATTTTCAATCATTCTTCATAGAATAAAGAATTAACAACAACAAACTCCAATTTAATTGATTGCAAATCCATACAATAAACATAGTTGGCTCTCTAAAAATAGATGAACAAGCATAAACACATTCACCAATTTCATATAGATAGTAGAAGAAATCACACCATGAATGAATCACCAACAACATGTATCTTTATTGCATAAAAAATCTGACCTCAATTACATTTTTCTATTGAAATATATAATGCTTCAATTACAAAACTTAGAAACCCAAAACAAGGGTTTCATTTACACTAAAACAATGAAATAAAGCTAAAACTAAAGAAACTTAAGGAAAAATACTCCTAGTTGATAGTTAACGAGCTTGCATGATTTTTTAATCCTTTTACATCTTATTTGTGCAAGAATCAGGGCCAAATCTGCCCAAGAAACAAGAAATCAGAACTGGCGGTCCACCGTTTTGAACTGAAGTCTTCATATTAAACTTGGAGTTCTCTTTGGAATCTTCATCTAAGCTTCTTTGTGCACATGCAACTGATTGATGTATTTTAATTAACCCAAAATAAACCCAATCCTTTAGGCAATGTGATTTGAAACAAATATTTCATGAAAATTTCCCTAGTGTTGGAATGACCCAGAAATTTAGGACCCCAATCTCTGCTCTAAAAATTAGAAGGATGAAAAAATGTCTAAGTATCGATTCTTGAAGAACCTTGAAATTTTGGAATTTCAGAAGTTGAAAGGCCGAAAAACTACCCTTGGGAATATGGCTAAGTGTTAAAAAATCTACTACGAAATTTGACTAAGTCCAAAACTGGACATTTCGTCAATTTGAGAGGATGTTCAGATGGGAATTTTGGAGTCTCTAAACTATCTCCTATACCTCATTGTGGTTTGCTATTTGAACATCTTGGAGGCATTTCTCTTTCTTTTCTCTGAAGATTCTCAACTCAGAAGCGAAGAATTTGATCTCTTCCTCATGTTCTAAAATTATTTGTATATCCTCCTTGAAATTGAATATTTGTTGGAGGTCCTCTTTAGTGTTGATACCTTCCAGAATCCCTTTGACTTTCTACACAATAGTATTTACTGGGGATAGGACTTGGTTTCCATCATCCTCATATAAATCTAGGTCTATATCTATGAAAAACTTCTCTTTTTTTTCTACCCTCATCATAACACCTTTATGTCTTTCACTGATCCTATGGAGAAATTTCTCTTAGACCTTTATTGTTTTGGCTATACCATTGATCTAGGTCTTAAATTTTTTGAGCTCCGACCCCTCATACAGTTTGACCAGAATTTGGAAGTGTTGATTCCTTACTACTTTTAGGTTATTTAAAACCATATGCCATCTCTCTATTTGAAGATCCAATCCTTTCTCATCCCCCATCATGTCCAAAATTTTGGTGGCTTCCTTTAGAATAAATATAAAGGGCTTCATAATCTTCCCGATGCTGTTCTCCCCTACCTGCTCAAAATCAATTTTCCAATCTCCGCGTGCTTGAATGACAGAATTTTTCATCCCTATCAGAAATTACAGAGTATTCCTTTTTTCTATGATGGCCTATAATGAGGACCCCAGGAATTATAAGCCAACGGGACATGTTATTTTAAGAATGAAATTATTCAATGCCTCATTTTGCTCTGTTAGTGACTTTTTCTTTTCTTCGTCCTTATCCATGAATCCAAGTGCATGTTTCAACCCCAAGGCTGCCAGTTTTTTTACTGCCTTCTATGGTAGGTTCACCTAAGTCAACCTCTTCAAAATTTTAATCTTTTAGAGTTATCTCAGATTGGCTAGTACTTATTGCAGGTACTACCACTTGTGCCTTCCAATGACCCTTGTCATCCTGAGTAACATAAGACATTGTCCGTGATGGTACACCAGGTTCACCTCTATGGAAGATTTGGCCTAAAAACACCATGTTTGTGTCCTCCTCTTTAGTGTAGACCCTCCTTCTTGGTTGTATTTACTTAGTAAACCATGTGGGTTTGGTTAAGGCAATGACTGACTCATATGGGGAAATTCCTAAAACTAAAGCTGTCCCTTTTGTAGTTTTGACCTCTGTTCCCTTTTCTCTTTTAGTTTCATTTTTTAAGGCTTCCCTAACTTCTAAATTTTCCTCTTCTTCTTTCACTTCTTCTATCTTGTCTCTCAGTTACTCCCCAATAGTGGTATCTGGCTCCTAAGGTGATTTCTCCCGTGGAGGGGTACATTCTCCCCTTGTGGATTCCTTCTCTTCTTGGGGATTTTCCACATCTTCTAATGATTTAGTCATTATTTCTGCACAGAGACCTATTTGTCTCTGCCTTGCATGAGAAGATGGTGTTGACCTTGTGGAAGAGGGAGCTGGAGAAATTGTGTTTGAATAAAAAATGTGAGCAGAAGGCGGAGGAGTGGGAAATTGAACAGAAGGAGGGGGATTAGAAAAAAGAGTGGAAGGGGGAGGAGTAGGTGTATTTGGTGAAATGAAATGAGGAGGAGTAGGTGTGGGAGGTGGAGTAGATGAACTATTTCCTCAACAGTATCCTTCCCAATTCCTTCATCTATGAATGTGTCGCTTGGTATCTCTACATGCTCTATTTGTACGGTCTAGGTGTTTGAAGGCCCTAGGGTAACCTTTAACTCTAAATTATTGTCTATGCCAATAGGCTACATGGTAGATGAAGGCATCTCCGTATCCATATTATCCCCTAAGTCAGGTTTCTTGATTGGTTTTTTAACCATGGGACTAGTGAATTGGGATGGAGGAGGAGTAAGAGTAACCAGTTGAACCAAGGGCACCTGTACTTCCACACTTACTTCTCTCGTATGACCAAGTGGATCTATCATTTTGTCTTTCAACCTGACAAGATCCTGAAAGTGTAAAATATCAAACTCATTAAGACTAAGGGAAACTTGGGGATCTCCTTGTTCCTCTTGTAATCTTGTTTCTCTATTGATCGAGACATCCTTTTCTTAATCTTTCCTTTTAAGAGTAGTTGTCATCGACCGTGTTCTTCTTCATAAAAGTATATGCTCTTCCTCTTCTTCCTCCTCTTGAAATGTTTGCAACTGCAGAGATGTAGAGGATATCTTTCTTTTGTAGACCCTTTTCTTCTCTTCTTCAACGGTATTGGGTCTCGTGACTTTTAAAGTCAGATATTGAACTACTTTAGGAGTCTACTATGTGAAGCTTGTGGTTGGTTAGGAGGTAGAGATATTATACTAGTTATTCTTGTCTTTACTGGTTTAGATTTTGGGTTAGATCCATATGCCACTAGGCGATCATTTCCTGTATACTATCTCTAGTTTTTTGGGGGCTTCCCCTTTGAACTTGGGCATTAGTTCTTTCTCCCTTCATTTCTTATCTCCTTTGGATGGTGGATTAAACTATGGTTCCATCTACATGGGCTCCATTTTGAATGGATTTTTGATCCAATCTGGTCATTTTCACCACATGCCTAGCCTTGAAGTCAATGCTATCATTCTCCTCCTTGTCTAATTTTGCATTTAGCATGGGTCTTGTATATATCTTGTCCTTATTATATAAAGGATCTAATACATCCTTTTTCTCCCTATCCCATACCTCAGGAAGAATTCTAAGTTCTAAAAAATATTGTGCTAAGTCAAGAAACATTCTACAATAGTCCCTAATCCTAACTTCATAATCATCTATATAGTTTATCTAGTGATCCTCCATGTGAGGCTCTATTATAAATATTAAGAAAAAAATAGAGATAAGGAAACATGAAAGAATCCAAGAGAGATTTGCAAGAAGAATTTTACCACAACCAAGTTAAAGAATGGCGATTCAGGAACTTTCACCAAAAGCAACAAGAAGCTCAATATCAACACCAAGACAATATTTTTGAAAGGGGAAAACTAAGAAAAACCCCTTGTGCATAAATATGAATGATGAAATAGAGAGAGAGAGAGAGAGAGAGAGCTCATTACAATATTGCAAGAATGAGAATGAGAGAAGAGAGAAGAAATCCAACTTGTGAGAACCAACTTAGAATCCCTATAAGAACCCTAAGAAGTGTGTGAGAACCATCTCTTAAGTAGATATGAGTGGAGGAGTTTGCATGTAACTCCCATACTCTATGAGTTTCACATTCACATTTGGTGTGTGCCATGTGTGAGAATCCTCATAAGGAGGAATATCTAATTTCCTTATTAAAGGAATTACAAATATGAGACAAAACCTTGGTATATATTTTAAATATCAAATACCAAGGAAATATTAATTCTAACATCACCCTTTAATCTTTATTTGGGGAGATGAGATCAATAGGTATCACACCCAAATGTTTACAATGATTTTGAGATGTTTCTTTTGAAAGAGTCTTTAGTAGATTGTTGACAACTTGATCAACATGCATTTCTTCAACTGGAACTATGGAGCTTGAATGGTACATAAGAATGGTTTCTAAGTGGATTGTACTTTGACAATACAAAGGTGTAGTTGCATGTGGAGGGGGACCCAAATCTTCAAGTGACCATTGAGATTCTTGAGATGCATTTATACATTATGTATATTCATTTCCAGTAGAAAATAGAGGTGGAGCATGATCAACACTTGAGCCTGCGATAAGGCAAGAACCACTAGTCGAGCGCCCATAATTTGGATCTTCTAGTGCTAAATTAGTAATACTTTGGAAATGAAAATAATATTGTGAACCATCAGTCATAGAATCAGAAATGCAATCTTTAGTTGCATAAAACAAATTTGTAATGTATTCATCATAATATGAAGAATCAAGAGTAGAGCTAATATAAGAATCACCATTATTATCATTATCATTATCCTCCACAACAATCATAGGATTATTACTATCATCATGAATTTCATCTTGAGTGAGAAACATATCTTGCAAAGTAACATTAAGAAAGTTAGAGATAATTTCCTCTTCTTGTTCAAGAATATCATCAACATGAGAGCAAGAATCATCAAATTGCATTGCATCATAAGGAGAAAGGATATAGTCACTTTGAGTAGAAAGATAGTAATCAAGAGGGTTATTCCAAGAGTAGTCATTCTATGAGTTAATTTTGGCCTTCTCAATCAACCACACACTTCAACATAGTCCTTCTTCACCAGGTACAACCAAAATGGAATATGAGTTATTCATCCTGCCTGCCTGCGTGATTCGACCTGTTGCCTTCTATCTAGACGGAGTTTTGAAATTTTCTCTCAGGATGAGGGCCTCACAACTATGGACCATCTAAGAACGAAGGATTTGACATGATAAATGCTATGCAAATGCAAAGATTATGCTAATGAATTGAAATATGAGATACTAAACTAAGACATGATTTCAATGCAATTTAGTCTAGAAATTGAAAACTATCTTATTTGCAATATGAAATTTACTCTATATGATATTAAGAAAATGAGACAGCAATTCAGTATTCTAACAATGCAATTTTCTCTAATAATTTCAGGGGATAATCAGGGGGTTTGAATGAAGAAAGAGAGTTCTTTTATAGACTATGAGAGAATCAGAATAGAAACTTTCCTGTTTTGAAATAAAAAAACTAGAAAAGCCAGTTAAAAACAGAAAGTTTTATTGAAAAGAATTCAATAAATTGTTTTCCTCCTGTTTTAACTGTTTTATCTCTTTGATTTAATATTGTTTTATTTGAATTAAATTGTTTTATTTCCCTTTAAAGCACAATTAATTCAAAGTTTC
>MU228221.1:780072-836086 GCA_018584345.1 Thuja plicata
GTAGAGATGAGTGGAGGAGTTTGCATGTAACTCCCATACTCTATGAGTGCCACATTCACATTTGGTGTGTGCCATGTGTGAGAATCCTCATAAGGAGGAATATCTAATTTCCTTATTAAAGGAATTAAAAATATGAAACAAGACCTTTGTATATCTTTTAAATATAAAATACCAAGGAAATATTAATTCTAACAGACTCATGAACATAATGCATGCCCATGATGTGGCTGTAGGTACCAATGGGGTCAAACCTGGGCCTGAGCAACCCAAAAGATTTCAAAGGACACTCATTCCATTTGAATGCCATAGATTTACAAACTTTCATGTCTTGTAAGGAATGGGGGCCAATTGACAAGGGAATGTCCCAAAAATTCTTTTTCTTGTGTTTTATATGCTCATATGAATCAGAGAGCTGCCTGGCCATGTCCAAAATAATTATCCTATTAAAAGGATATTGGGGAAGCTTCTTTGGGGCGAGAGTGAACCTAGCCACTTGAATGTACATTAAAGTCTAGAGTTGAATATAATAGGCTCCAAGTGCCCTTACTTTGGAAACTGCTTCCTCGGAGAGTCTCTTTGCATAGTCACCTTGTATGGAACAGATAATTGCACAGACAAAGACATCATTGAAAATCTTGTAATCTAGGCTATTGTCATTCATCTTTTTCTTCCTAACTAGTTGAGGATACATAGTGAATGTCCATGCATTTGGATTCCCAAAGGCTCCTCTCTTTATTAATCCTGGGTACTTTGCTCTGGCAGCTAGTAGGTATACAACATGAGAAGTCATGTAGAATTGGGGACTATTCTTTACTGTTACTAATTGTTCATCCAAGTTGTTACTGAGGATGGTTGCATAGTCAAATCTGAATTTCCTCCCTTTTATCCTCTCAATCAAGAGGATCATCCAATTCTCTAGTTGGATTGATTGGCGAAGGCCATATAACTTGCTCAGTATGGTGATTGTAGCCTGAATATCATCTTTCAGGTATCCCCTTCTCATATTTATCTTTTCCAATTTATTATTAGGGAGAGGTTGGATCAAATATTCCATGTTCACTACTTGTAAGAAAGTTGGGCGTTATTCCTAAACCATTCTAGTCCTTTATGGATAAAGAAGTCATAAAACACATCATTTCCCTTTGGCAAGTGGAAGAAATATTCAATGTTGTCACCACCCTTTCATTAGGACCATAATAGTGGGAAAGAGCCATGATCAAATCTGGAGATATCATTAAAATAGGATGCACTGCAACATTGACTAGACTTGAAAACACCAAAGCAGTGTAGTTAGTCGATCTCCCGTTGGGTTGAGCACATCTTGTAAGGAAGTCCTCCTAGTCTAAATTTCTGATGTCTATGTCCATGATCTTGCTATAGAGATCCCCCACCTTGGACAGGGTGTGATACCCTTTGAATAGGTATTTCAGTTGTGATCCAGTCACCTTTCCTGGCATCCTACAAGAAAACATGCACCTATCAATAATATTTATTGAAACAACTACTTAAAAACAAGAAAAAATGGTAGAAAAACCTAGGGAGTCGAGCTCAACATTTTAAAAAACATATCAAATTAGATTTTTTGCTAATTTTGTCCTTTTGGACATTCAGACAACAAAGATAGGATAAGCCTCTAAAAGGTCAAAAGTGTGAAAGTAAGGAAATTAGGGAATGCTTGGTTATAGATTTGTGGAGGCTGATAGTGCGAAGAGTTTCAGAGTTTTAGAGTGCGAGGGATGCAATGAATTGTTGGAGGTCAAAAGTGTGGGAGATAGAAAAGAGTTGGGCTTTGAAGGGGTTGGTTATTTTTGCATTTGAAGGTTTGGGAGGGTCTCTGGTGTTTGATAATTTGATAAATCCGCCACTTAGGATAAATGTTTAATTGGTTTACTGAGCTTCTGATGATCTTTTTGGCCTTTCGAAGGCTGAAATAACTGTGGCTGGGAACTACTAAGAGACTAAAAAACCCTATTAAAAACCATAGACCTAACACTCAATGATGGAGCCTACCAAGAAACCTAAAATATGAATGACCAACTATGAGAAGACAAGGATGCTACACCTAGAGCAAGCCGAAGACAACAAAACCTAAGAAGCAAAAAACACAAGAAAACCAAAAAGAAAGGAAGAGAGGAAAAGACCCTACCTACAAAAACATGGTGGTAGGGGAAGACAAACATCAAGCTCAAAGAAAATGAGGGTGCACAAAACAAACCATAAAGAAAAAGGAGTCTGAAAGTTGCGCACTAAAAAACCAAGACAAAATAGATCTTGAAGGAAGAAATAAAAAATGAGAAAAGAAACTAACCCTTGGCTGCTTTATAGGCGGCCGAAGATGATGATATCATCACTAGGTTTTGGACCTTCAAAGGCCTAAAGTCCAAATCCCAAAGAGTCATGCATTATTGGAGGCTTTGGAGGTTGAAAGTCTGAAATAATTTCCTCGCAGGAGTGACTTCAACCTTTTGGCATTTCAGACTTTTAGAGATCTGGAGAACACCGAAAGGCTGAAAGACCAAAAAAGACTTGCTTAGCAAAGTGATTTTCTCCAAGAAAGAGCTAGGACAAGAAAGAAGGAACCAAAAAAGGGGGAAAACAAACCAAAAAGAAGGGGCCCCCCCATGGCCAAGTGGTTAAAATGGTGCACGTGTTGGGATTAATGGGAAGTATGTACTGAGAGGGGAGGGGTGAATCAATACCTCTAAATTTTTTTGTATCCTCTAATCAATTAACCTTTGTAATCAATTTTATATCCATTCAATCTAATCTATACTATCTTTATGAGAGTTATATCAATTCATAAAATTAACATACACGTGAACATTCTTAGAAACATTCATGAAAGTACTTTTACACATAACACAAGATATGATATCGCAGAAAAATCCTGTAAGGAAGTAAAAACTATGGTGGGGATGGCATCCCAAAAATCTTCACTATTTTCAAATTGGAAGGGGCCAGTTAAGGATTACAATATGATCACTTCTGATGATCTACCCTGTTAGGAGTATCGGTGGAGACCTGTTAAAGTCTACTCTGTTAAGAGCTTTAGCAACACTATTAAGTGTGCACTCAGTTAAGAGATTTGTTGTTGAACTATTAAATCCACCTTCCTTTAAAGGATTTTTACTCTTTGCTCCACTTTTTAGAATGATAGAAAATTACAAATTGACATGGTAAATGCAATCTCCTATTGCTGATACAGATCCAATTTAGTTTACATGAAAAATATTATCACCTAATTGTGATTGAATAATACCTCTGATTCTCGGTATCCTCTGTTCTTGGTTCTTGCTAACCAAATTCACCTTTTGTTGTTCTTGTTCTTGAAACTCTCAATCTGATCCATAGATGTGCTCATTGGATTCATTCATCTTATCCTCTCTATTCTCATCATGTAATAATGAATGATTGCATCATCTATTTATAGATGGATTGACTTCTTCAAGTTTCAATAAAAACAATGTTAACTCTAAGATCAGGTTTACAACTTGTACCTAGATCTCCTAGTATATATATTTTAAATTAGTTAGAATGATTAAAGCACTTACATTCATGTATCTTGTCCCTAAATAAATGGATTTAAAAAAAAAAAAATATCCTATAAATAGAATAAGTTTTCTTTATCTGACGTGGAAGTTAGATCCACTTTTTGCGGGCTGCAACTGACTTTCGGTTCTGTCTGTCAGTTATGCATTGACTGTCCTTCGGTTTTATTCTATTGGTTTCTCTTTAACTATCTCATCGGTCTGCACTCTATCTTGCATGTCGGGTTCCTCTGTCGGGTTCCTCTTTTTCTTTCTGTCATTGTATTTTCAATTTACACACTAAGTTGTGTCGTCGGTTCTCTTTACACTTATTCATCTTCGGCGATCTCTTTCTATCTAATCTTTGGTTTTCTCTTGTCCTGTGTTTCGGTGTATGCTTACTAAAAGTGTTGTTTGCATACTAATGTAAAATTAATGTCACCAATCTCCCCTTTGACATTAGTATCAAAAATTGATATGTGCAAAATACTAACAAACTGTTAAGTATATACAACATATATAATCCTTAGTCATTTTATGACTCCCCCTATCTATATGCCGGTATAACTGTACATATGATATCTTTGTTCATCTGAATATATATCATTTTACCCTTTTGTATAGTATAGTACTTATATTCATTTTCCCCATGTAAATATACCATATACATATCATATTCCCCCTTTTTTGATATTAAGGGCAAAGGTCATTACCTTATAGTTTATCACAAATGTGGGAGTGTGAAGACTTCATGTCTTCCATCATTTTCTCCCATTATTAATTGAGGTTCTCCAGAGCCATGTGCTCAAGTGTGATCTTTGAGTGCATGTCATAGATGTTGTCTTCTACAGACATCTCAGGAGTTGCTATTAGTTGCCTTGCTGAACTGATATGCTATTGGATTAGTGTAAGGTTTGGTAGAAGTTGAGCTTGGAGCTCGGTTTAATTTTTCCCTAGAGTGTGTTTTTGCTTCCCATAGTTCTTTCCTTAACTATTTAATGTCTATGATCTTCTCATAATGTATCTTAACTACATTTTCTCCATTAGTGGTTAAGCTTTGTGCACTATTTGCTAGACCTGTATCCAGCTTTGCAATATTGTCACTATTCTCTTTAGTGAACTTGTCTATTGTGCTCAATTTTTGAATCAAGGTTATAGCTTCAGATATTATTGGATCTAATTCAGTGATGAATTCTGATAGCTTTACCTTATTGACCACCACTTCTTGGCTGATGTTCTCAATGAGATTTTTTTGGTACTTCATCTCGGTTCTCTCTTCAATTGCCTTCTCTGTATCTATATTCTGAGTTGTTATTGTATTAGTGAGAGTTTCTAATTTATCTAGTATTGGCTTGTTTTGATCAATATCAACATTGGGTATAATTTGATGTAATATGTCCCATGTTGTCTCTAGTACCATGGAGTCTCTGTGCTATTTCTTCAGCTTCTCCTGCAATGCCTTTCTTTGGCATATTTCTCCATATTCTTGTAATGCTTCAAAGTCAAGTGTAGATGGGTAACACTTTGGTATTTCTATAAGCTCATCCAATGTGACTTCCATCTTATTCTTCTTTGATTTCTTCTTCTTCTTCTTCTTCTTCTTCTTCTTCTTCTTATTCTTCTTCTTCTTCTTCTTCTATGAATCACTAGAATGTAAAACCATTGCCAATTTCTCAGCTTCTCTGTTGTGCTCGATGAAGTGACCTTTTGTGCTTCTTTTTGTTGCTTGTTATCGGTTTCACCTTTTCGGGTGTCTGTAGACATCTCCACATTTACCTTCACATCATCGGTAGCACATTTGTCAATTTCCTCAGGAGTACCATATTTATGTTTTTCTCCTTCATCGGTGTCCTTTTCTTCATCAGTCTTTGTTTCTGCATTCTTGTCTTGTGTATCTGCATCCTTTTCTTTATCTCCTCTAGTAAACTTATCAGTATTGGTTACATCTTGAGTAGCTCTGATGTCTTGCTGACCATCGGTGTTTTCTTTCTTTTTTTCTTCCCCATCATCCTTGGGAGTATCCTTTTCAGGTGACTTGCTTGATTCTTGTAGGATATTGATAGCTTGTATCAATATTGGCATGTTGCCTGGAATATTTACTTGTGCAATTGATCAACTATTTGATAACATTGTCAAAGTTCATCAGTGTTATCGTTATCAATCTATCAATATAAATTCAATAGTGTTGTCCATGTTTGTGAATACTATTTCTAATCATTATTATTTTGGGAACATTGTCCAAGATCATCAATGTTTCCCCATTCCTATTTCAATCCTACAGTGCCATCAAAGTTCATTGGCGCTATTCAATCATTTCCAAACATCATTACGCGAGCGCATTGTCAAAGCTCATCGACGCCTCATGATTTCCTAAACTATTCCAAAACCCTAGGAATTGATCCTAATCCTTATCAATATCATCAAAATCATTTCAATTCAACATTAACACCTTCAATTTGATCAATAAGTCACTAATTTCCCCCCTTGGGATGAATAACCCATAGTTTATCCCTATGTCCTAATTGAATAAATAAATTGATTTTATTTATTACCTTTTCCCTAAGTCTTCAACGATTAATTAATTTTTATTAATTAATTGGCTAATTTTAATCTATGAGATTTTCATAATTTCATAGATGTAATTATTGATTTTGTGAGGAATATTGAGAATATTGAGTTATTAATTGACTTAATGATTCCTAATCTTACCTAATTGTCATATCCCTTAATGGAGATTCACATCCCTATTAAGGTGCTTCATGAATATCCTCAATATCTCTTTATTTGATCTCCCCCATATCATGCTTCCAAACACCCTACCTACCAATATCTTCATTTATGCATTGATTCTATGCAATCTTCACCTAATTGACTCTCATTTTCTATAAATTGAGAGGCGTTTCTCTCTTTCAAGGTTGAGCCACTATCTCCTAGTATTCTCTTACCAACTTGTTCTTTCAAAAGTTCTTTGTGCAATCTTTTTATTGTCAAAGAGAAACATAATCTACCTTCATGGAGAAGAAAGGAGGACATGGGAGCTTCATTTGAAGGGAGTTTTAAGTTTTCATGCTTTATATTTGAACTTCCATTTTAAATGGCTTTCATGATAGATTATATAGGTTAGCATATTATTTAGGGTTTGTGGTTACCTAGATATGCTAATTATACCAAATGTAAGACCAGAAAGAGGCATATTTAGCATATCTAGGTAACCACAAACCCTAAATAATATGCTAACATATCTAATCTATCATGGAATCCATTTAAAATGAAAGTTCAAATATAAAGCATGACAACTTAGAACTACTTTCAAATGAAGCTCCCATGTCCTCCTTTCTTCTCTATGAAGGTAGATTATGTTGCTCTTTGACAATAACAAGATTGCACAAAGAAATTTTGAATGCACAAGTTGGTAAGAGAATACTAGGAGATAGTGGTTCAACCTTGAAAGAGAGAAATTCCTCTCAATTTATAGAAAATAAGAGTCAATTAGGTGAAGATTGCATAGGATCAATGCATAAATGAAGATATTGGTAGGTAGGGTGTTTGGAAGCATGATATGGGGGAGATCAAATAAGGAGATATTAAGGATATTCATGAAGCACCTTAATAGGGTTGTGAATCTCCATTAAGGGATATGACAATTAGGTAAGATTAGGAATCATTAAGTCAATTAATAACTCAATAGTCATAATATTCCTCAAAAAATCAATAATTAGATTTATGAAAATTTGAAAATATCATAGATTAAAACTAGCCAATTAATTAATACAAATTAATTAATTGTTGAAGACTTAGGGAAAAGAATATAAATAAAGTCAATTTATTTATTCAATTAGGACATAGGGATAAACTATGGGTTATTCATCCCAAGGGGGGAAATTAGTGACTTATTGATCGAATTGAAGGTGTTAATGTTGAATTGAAATGACTTTGATGATATTGATAAGGATTAGGATCAATTCTGAGGGTTCTGGAATAGTTTAGGAAATCACGAGGCATCAATGAGCTTTGACAATGCGCCTGCGTAATGATGTTTGGAAAGGATTGAATAGCACCAATGAACTTTGATGGCATTGTAGGGTTGAAATAGGAATGGGGAAACATCGATGATCTTGGACAATGTTCCCAAAATAATAATGATCAGAAATAGTATTGACAAACATGGACAACACTATTAAATTGATATTGATAGATTGATAGCGATAACACCGATGAACTTTGATAATGTTATCTAATAGCTGATTAAGGGGATACAAAGCATCGATGAACTTTGACAATGTTATCTAATAGCTGATTAAGGGGATACAAAGCATCGATGAACTTGGACAATGCTCCTGAAATGATTACAAGATTGATCAAATTTGGTAAAGGATTTTGATCGGTTTGGAAATTGGGTTAATTAGGCATTGATGATGTTGGACAATGCCCTAGAATGGTTGGAATGAGTCCAAAAAATTATGAAAGTGATTAGGAATAGAATAAAATGGGTTTGAATTGATTTAGGAAGATTTGGAATGGTTTAGGATCGAATAGGATTGGTTTAGGGTTGATTGGAATTCATTAGGAAAATGATCGATTTGATAAAGAGAGTAGAAATGTTAGTAAATCATTGAAATTTTTTGCAATATTCAATCATCGATGAAAGACACAATGCTGTCATATAATAAAGATCATATGCACAACATAAAGGAATAATTAGGTTGCAAAAAAATGTTTCAATTGTAATGCTAAAAATGTTAAAACACGTAGACCAGCAGGCTCGAACCATTTTTAGGTGTCTACAATATCAACTATTGTGTCCTGCTCATTAGTTTTGTCCTTTGCAACAGTGACATCTTCATCTTTATTCACTTTCTCCACTGGTTCATCAGTAATGTCAATGACATTAGTATCCACAATGTTGTCATTTGTGGTATCTGTCCATGATTCATCTGCAACATCTGCAGTCTTGTTGCTGGCTGTATCATCTTCTTCTTTGTCTAACTCAATAGATGTGTCATCTTGAGTTTCCTTATCAACATCTTGTTGTTAAAGGTCTTTGTCAAGGATTTCCTCCTCAGTAGGTCTATTCATAATCTTACACCATTTCTTATGGCTATCCTATTCAAGCTCTATAAGCTTTCCTTCAAGAAATTTATATGCTCTTAGCTTCGGTGAGAACTCTTTTTTGTATTTCTCCATCATTTCATATATTTCTACCTTCTTTGATTTAGGTTGCATGAGTGAAACAAGTACTCTCTCTCTTATCTCTTTTTCACTTTTAAAGGCAAATTTCCAATGGGAGTATAGTATATCCAAGAGTTCCCTTAGTACATGACTACCTTCAAACTGAATTGGTACATATTTGAACTTGTACATTTTTTCTATGAGAATCCTCTATTTTATTATGATCTTCTGGGTCTAATTTCATCCATATTCTAATCTTTGAATCTGTAATAGATCCAGAGTTTGCAATAGATTTACGTATGTAATCAATAGATTCAGAAGGTGTTACCTTGACACTTTCTGCCTCTACAACTTCATCTTGCTCGGTATCTTCTATATCCTTTCGAATTCTGATGAATTTTCTTCCTCTTTTTGTTTTTCCCTCTCTTCGGTGTGGCAAATTTCCTTTTGTATGTCCAGACCTTTCCTTTCTTTAAAGGTGAAGGAGTAGAATCCTTTGATGTTTGGCTTCTTTTCCTAGAAGTAACTATTGTCCTTGGATTTTTAGTTGGTGGAGGAGGTGGTGAATCTCACTTTGTTTCCTCAGAGTCATCCTTTCCTTCATCTTTACCAATAGATAACTTTTCTTTGGTTTATTCCTCCTGTTCAACTTCTTCATCCTGTCCAGCTTCTTCCTCGGTTGCCGACAATATCTTCTTGAGATTCTTCACCATCTTGTCCTTCTTTTTGACAATTTTCTTAACAACTAGGCCATATTTTATTCTTGTCTTGGCCTCTTCATATATTCCAAATTTGGGTTGTTTCTTATCCAATGGTTCATTGATCAAGGCATCAATTGCCTTAGTTGCAAGATCAATGTTGATATCATACTCTACTGGTTGTAACCATGTTGTCCTTGGTACAACAGGCTTAATGTATGTATTGTCTGTATCAACCATGAAGCATATATCATCCTTATACTTTTCAATGAGTTTCTCGGGGATCCTTACCCTCTTTTACATTCGGTCTTTGAATACATTGAAGTATTCATCAATGATTGTCTCAAAGTTATCTCCTAGTGTGGCTATGTGCTCACTGATTTGCATGGTGACCGGTTTGGTGCTGTCCCATTTCACATCTCCCACTGATGGGAGTGTTTCTTGAAAAAAAAAGAAAATACACATTATCAGTGAGCCAAACCTACATGTGTTTGACTTCACATTACTGATAGTATTTAGATTGTCCTTCAACTGATTCAGGAGTAGTTAAGATAAATCCAATTGTGTTCCTTTCTTCAAAATTTTGTAGGCTGTGTCTACTGCACTTGATGCTATGCTATTCAAATTTCTTGCTAGGAAGAATTTTTAGCCTAGAACGCATGCACCAAACTTGATCTCATCATCGGTTATGGTGATAACTTTCAGTCCTTTGCCATCCCATTTGGCTCCTGTCATCTTCTCGGTCTTGGCCTTAGGTGGATTATTTAGTGCCTTTAATTTCTTGGTTATGGGGTAACCGGTGACCGCATGGATGACATCTTGGGTTATCATCGTCGATTCATCAAGCCATAGCTTGTTGTTATTCATTTGGCTTAGCACTAACTGAATCCATTCGGTTTTGAAAACCTTTGGGAGCATTAGGGAATTGGTGAGATCTTTTACTTCAATATGCTTGTGTTCATCTTTTAGTGTTCCATCTTCATTGCACACCTTCTTATAAGATTCTTCAACCTCTAAAGTTCCTATCTCTGCAATCTTGCAGTGTATGAAAGATCAAACTTCTTCCATGAGTAAAACCCTACCTGGTATGCGTGAAAATGCTCCAGCATTGTCGGGTTGTGAGAAAACCTCAGGATGGATCTTGCAGTTAGGTTCCTCACATGTTGAATTCTTAATGAGCTTGAACTCATCTTTCTTAGTGTTCTTGGATTTCACAGTTCTTGATGTCGAGGCCATTTTTAGAAATTTAGGGCTTCATGTGAAATGCGTGAAAAGAAGAGTTGTCGGTTATGTAGAACTTACTATATACTCTTGCAACGATTCTTGATCTGCTTTGGAGTGCTATGTGACGATTCATGGTCGCTCTATAACTTAGTTTCTTTCTGCTAAAAAATCTCCTTGGTCGCTATGCTTTGGTTATCGTGACAAATGAGTTGTTCTGTTGCCCTATTTATAGCTATTTCCCTAAAATGTGTGTCATAAATGCTTACCAACTCCTCAGTGTATGAAGACTGAGTTCGTCAGTGAAGACTTCACTTTCCTTTGGTGACAATATAATGTTTTGGAGTAGTCATTATTCCTTTTTCTTTACCGATAGGTTTCGGTGTCGCAGACAACTTGTTCACTTTTCTTGTTTACCGACAAGGATCTATTTATGCTAGCAACTTTGATTTTAGCCGACACTTCTCAGTAAGTTTAGGTAGTCTCATCTTTGAGTGTATACCTATGGGTTTCAGTATATATGCCCAAAAGCATAGTTATCACAGATTTTAACAAGTAATACCATGATGCATCTTTACTTATGCTAATTTGGCATTTAATCAATTTAATTTATGGAATTTATGTAAAATAATATCTTGGGGTAATGTAGTTCAATACTTACTTATTCTACTTAGGTGGGGGTGGTGATGTCACCAGATCCATTAGATGGGGTGTCACCATTTGCATTGCTCGGTCCATCTTCATCATTGTTTGAAGATTTTCTCCACATTTTGTCTCTTGCCCTCCAGATGTCTTTAATGGTGTTTCCACTGGGATATGTTCTTGTCTCTGTCATTCGGTCTCTACAGTCTTTCTTGAGATGACTAACTTTGTGATAGTGTAAGCATGCCATTTAGGGGTTAGTCTAGCCTCTATAATTTCTAGTCCACTGTCTCATACAGTTTACAGCAATGTGACCATATCTTCCACATGCTATATAATTTGTCCAAGTATTGTAATCCCATACATACTGGTTACTGACTCTCTTCGGTTGATAGGGAGTTTCTTGACCTTTAGGATTCCATGCTTGCTTTTTCTTTTTTCTATCATTCAAGAGTTATGTGCCCATTCATTTTGCATGTAGGACAATATTTGTTCATGTAGGTTTCCTTTTTTGGTTGTTTCATCTCAGACTTATATTCATATACTTTATCTCCTTTCTTGTTACATTTATAATAGAATCCTATGAATGAAGATGTAGATTTAGGAGTACCTTTCATTTTGCCTCTACATACATTTGATGTATGGCCTTGCTTTCCACAGTGATTTCATGTAAGATTTATTGGTCTTGAATTTGTATAAATATTCTTTCGATCAGTTTGATTTGATTATTCTCCATTCTCGGTAAAACCTAGACTGGTATTGTTGTTGACTCTCCGTTGTCCTTCAAGAAAATCATCCATTCTTTTATTGCTTTCTTCAGGTTTCTTGATAATCTCATTATGTTGTTTCTAAATTCTTATTTCATGTTTCAACTTTTCATTGTCATCCCTCAGTTCACCGATAGCTTCTATTCTTTCAATGAGTTCAACATTTAATTTGTTTGCCTCTTAACTCATAAGAATAATTTGATTTGTAATCTCATGGTGATGCTCTATAAGTCTTTGTATTTTAGACTCTTTTTCTTGTAGCTTTTCAGTGATCTTTCTTCTATCATCAATAACTAGTGTTCTTTCTTTCTCATCTTGTCTAGCATTGTTCATGACATCAACCATTCTTACCATCTATGTCTCTTGACCGATTTGCATAAATTTAACTTGTCCAACTAGATATAGATTGATTTCAATTAGGCTTGTGATGCTTTCTTCTGATGTATCTAATGGTTTTCTTGTAGTTAATTCTAAAGAATCAAAGAAATCCAGTCTCTCTTCCTCATGATAATCTGTCTCGTTACAACGAGATGCCATATTCTTTCTTTCATCTAGCAATTGTCTCATGTTGATTCTAGCTTCTTTATACTATTCATAGAACATCTAAATTTCAAGCGTTTTATTCTCAATATTTTTATCAAGTCTGTACTTCTCCATTGTATGATATTTTCTCTTAAGCCTTTAAGCTTTCCAAGAAGAGACTTAGCTCTGATACCAATTGTTGGGATTAATGGGAAGTATGTACTGAGAGGGGAGGGGTGAATCAGTACATCTAAATGTTTTTGTATCCTTTAATCAATTAACCTTTGTAATCAATTGTATATCCATTCAATCTACTCTATACTATCTTGATGTGAGTTATATTAATTCATAACATTAACAAACTTGTGAACATTCATAGAAACATTCATGAAATTAATTTGACACATAACACAAGATATGATATCGCAGAAAACTCCTGTAAGAAAGTAAAAACTGCGGTGGGGATGACACCCACAAAATCTTCACTATCTGCAGATTGGAAGGGGCTGGTTAAGGCCTACAAATTGATCACTTCTGATTATCTACCCTGTTAAGAGTATCAGTAGAGACCTGTTAAAGTCTACTATGTTAAGAGCTTTAGCAACATTGTTGAGTGTGCACTCGGTTAAGAGATTTGTTGTTGGACTTTTAAATCCACCTTCCTTGAAAGGATTTTTACACTTTGCTCCACTTGTTAGAATGATAGATAATTACAAATTGACTTGGTAAATGCAATATCCTATTGCTGATACAGATCTAATTTAGTTTACATGAAAAATATTATCACCTAATTGTGATTGAATAATACCTCTGATTCTCGGTATCCTCTGTTCTTGGTTCTTGCTAACCAAATTCACCTTTTGTTGTTCTTGTTCTTGAAACTCTCAATCTGATCCATAGATGTGCTCATTGGATTTATTCATCTTCTCCTCTCTATTCCCATCATGTAATAATGAATGATTGCATTATCTATTTATAGATGGATTGACTTCATCAAGTTTTGATAAAAACAATGTTAACTCTAAGATCAGGTTTACAACTTGCACCTAGATCTCCTAGTCTATGTGTTTTAAATCAATTAGACTGATTAAAGCACTTACATTCATGTATCTTGTCCCTAAAGAAATGGATTTAAAAACAAATAAATATCCTATAAATAGAATAAGCTTGATTTATCTGATGTGGAAGTCAGATCCACTTTTTGCGGGCTGCGACTGAATTTCGGTTCTGTCTATCAGTTATGCACTGACTGTCCTTTAGTTTTTCTTCTATTGGTTTCTCTTTAACTATCTCATTGGTCTACACTGTATCTTGTATGTCGGGTTCCTCTTTATCTTTCTGTCATTGCATTTTCGATTTACACACTAAGTTGTGTCATCGGTTCTCTTTACACTTACTCATCTTTGGTGATCTCTTTCTATTTGATCTTCGGTTTGTTCTTGTCCTATCTTTCGGTGTATGCTTACTGAAAGTGTTGTTTGCATACTAATGGAAAATTAATGTCATTAGCACATGTGTTGTGGACCCACAACAAATAGCCCTGACAAAAGAGGAATGAGCAAGGCATTTCTTCATCAGAAAAATACTTCCAAAAATTTATCTCACATTAAATCTAACATAAGGAGTCAGTATTGTAAATATTCTTCAACCGACTCCTAAAATTGAAGCCTCTACCTGCCTCTTCTAGTGTGTGTATTTGTGTGTTGATTCCTTTGACCTTTTGACGAAGATGACTCAGACGATTACCATCAAAAACCAACCTTCACAGTGTTGACAAGGGATTCCTAGGAAGACCTCTACTACCAGGAAGACATCCATATCCCCAAATTTTTTTTCCTTGAGTCCCAATCTAACCTTTCTGTACTGCCGGTTAGGTGTCCATAGCCCCGATAGATATTTCTTCTGATAATATTTGGAGTTGAGGTATTTGGAGGATCCCCTTTTGAATAATTTCTTCATTCTTGGATAACAAATGGTTTTGGCCTTTCATGCCTTTGAGTATGTTGTCTTTCAAATATCTTCATTTTTTTTGAGAGACCTAGGTAGCACTTAGACTGTGCTACCCAGGTATAAGATCATGATCACCAGTTAGCGACCAATGCTTTGAATAATTCATCTACTTTTCATATTTTTTTCTCCTTTTAGTCGGGTGGTGACAAAGAAGGGTTTGGGGTCAGTGGGTACCTGAGTCAACATGCTAGTGTTGGTTCTAACTGACAACTTCCCAAGAAACAAAAGTTTCGAGTGTCATTCCTTAATGTATTCCGTTATTTAGGATGATCATCATGAAAAATCACTTTGATTGTCAATGAGAGGTACCACAACTTCTGACCCTTGGGAAAAGTTTCTTGCAATATAAATTTCCTTGGATATTTTGAATAATAAATACCCCTACTCTCTTATCAAGGGATAGTTGGGATGGACCCAAGACAAACTGACACAAAAAACAAAAGCGCGAGAAAAAGAAGAAAAACAAGAAAGACCTGAAAGAAGAAAAAAAACAAAGAAAAGAAGGAAAGAATCTAAATTTCTATGATACATAGGATGAAAGGGTAGTCCCCTTCAGGAACCAAAATAATTCTTGAGGAACTGGCCATTGACTGGTAATGGTACAAACTCTCCATCCAAAGTACTGATTATGAAAGTGTTTTCTCCCAAAATCTCTGATATATGAGAGGGACCAGTCTAGAATCTTTGAAATTTGGTCTGGCTACCCAGTTTTTGTTTTTCCTTGTCCCACATGAGGACAAGGTTGAAGATCCTATAAGCTTTTATAGTGGCTCTTTTTTCAAACCAACACTTGATAATAGCTTGATGCTTCAATACGTGCTCCAAGGCCATAATTCTCTTCTCTTCCAGATCAAGGAGATTCATGAGCCAGATCTTTACCCTATCCTCACCTTCAACATTCTGATACATGAATCTTAAGATTGGTATCTTTAGGCTCATAGGAAAAATAGGTTGTAGACCGTAGACTAGCTGGTAGGGGGATGTCCCCAGGGAATTTTTTATCCTCACTCAATCAGTCCATAAAGTGTATTTTTATTGTGTATGCCAGTCCCTGGGATTGTCATCTAGAAGGTGCACGATCACAGTTGTTAGATTCTTGTTGGTGGATTCTACTACACCATTTCCTTATGGGTAATATTAGAAGAGAATTTTAAAATTACCTAATTTTCAAAATCCCATTGCATGAGTTTAATAGAGGATAATTAGGGTGCATTATCACATACCAGATAAAATGAAATTCCAAACCTGGTTATGATGTGCTCCTCCAAAAAATTGGTCACCACTTCAGTAGTGCATTTTTTAATGCTTGTGCCTTTGTCCATCGTGTACAATAGTCTGTGGCTGTTAGGATAAACCTGTAACCTATAGAGGATGGCAGGTTAATAGTACCAAAAAAATCCAAGCCCCATTGGGAAAGCGGACATACCTCATATACCGAATGCAAGGGCATTGTCGTGTTCCTCTCACGGGTAGCACTCATCTGGAAAGTATGAGATGATTTCACATGTTCACTTGTTTCTCTCAATAAGTTCAGCCAAAAGTATCCAAGCTATCAGTATCTGGTGAGCGGTGGCCTTAGCGGATCCATAACATGTATCTTATTTGTTGTGGAAATCAACCAGAACTTATTTCACTTTGATTATGTCTAAGCATCTTAGGTACAAACCATCATAGTTGCATTTGTATAGCTGACCATTATTTAGCTTATAAGAACTGCTCTTAATCTTCAAGGCTCTTCACTGTGAGCTATTCAACCCTTCTGGACAATGATTCTAAAGTAATTAGTGGACCACATCTTGATACCAAATGTCTGAAATCACCCCTTGATCTTTTCAAATCTGGCATATAAAACCTTCTTCTACCTCATCTATCAGCTTCGTTAGGCCTTGGCCTCTTACTAACTTCATAAGCTAAATCTCAAGGTCAAACTCTTGTAGGATTTCCATCCACTTCCCTCTTCTTTTGCCTAATTCATTTTGCATTATCAAGGACTTCTCTATAGCAACTGATACTACACTTAACACTTTACTCCTTAGGATGTAGTGTCAGAACTTCTTTACTGCTTTGACCAGGGTGAAAAACTGTTTGTCTAAATTTGGGTATCTAATCTCAACATTTTTAAAGGGTAAACTCATAAATGCTAAGGGCCTCTCATTTTTTCCATCCTTCTTTTGCATGAGGATTCCTGTGCATGAGTGTTCAGAAGAAAAATAGTATACTTTAAAGGGCATAGTATATTCCAGGTTGACCAAGATAGGTGTCATGGCAATGACATTTTTTATTTCTTCAAAGGAATTTTTTATGGGTGTGGTGCATTCAATCTTGGCATCCTTTGCCAACATATCATTTAATGGTTTCATTATTTTTGTGAAACCACTAATGAAATTTCTCATAAAGTATATCTTTCCAAAAAAAGATTTTAGTTCCTTCCAACTATTGGGTGGTGTTAATTTGAGAATGGATTGCACTCGTTCAGGGTCTATGACTATCCCCGCTTTAGAGATAATGTTGTCCAATAGTTTCCCCTTGGTGACCCCAAACACATGTTTCTTTAGACTAAGGGAGATCGTGTATCTCCTGCATCTCTGGAGTACCCTTCGTATGTCGTCTATATGGTCCATTCAATTTTTAGAAAATACAGTGAGGTTGTCCATGTAAATGATTATGCATTTCCCAACTATATTTTTGAAAGGTGTGTCCTTTTCTCGCTGTAAGATTTCTCTAGCATTGATCAGGCCGAAAGGCATTCAACGATAAGAAAATGTACCCCATTTGGTGGTAAAAGAAGTCTTTAGGTGATCTTCCTCTTGCACCATCACCTAATTGTAGCATGAATATCCATCTAGGAAGGACATCATATGGGACCTATTTAACACTTGAAGCACCTCATCTAGAGAGGGCAATGGGTAATTATCTTTTTGGGAAGCTTTGTTTAGGTTTCAGAAGTCCACGCATAACCTAATATCCCCACTTTTCTCTCTTACCGAAACCAAATTTTCTACCCACATAGAATTTTGGATTGGAAAGATAATTTTGGCATCCAACACTTTTTGAACTTCTTTTTGTATCAATGGTTCTATCATTGGGTTTACTAGCCTTTGGCGATGTCGGAAAGGTTTAGAATCTCGTTTAAGTGGGATGTTATGTACTATGACTGAGGTGCCATAGGTTTTTAGTTCCTTGTAGCTCTAAGATATGACATCTCAATATTTAGTGAGGAGCTGGACCATTCTCTTCTTTTCATCCTCCATTCCTACCTTCTCAATATGTAATTCTCCTAGGTCATCTTTCATACCCAGGTTGTATGTTTCAAATTCATCCCCTCTAGGCATCGGTGTTGGTTTCCTTTTCATGATGGTTTCATCTTTTTTAAAAATCCTCTCTACTTCCACCATCCCTTTGGGTATGGAATTGGTCCTCATGTTTATGATTCCTTGACCATCATCTTTCTCTTGTTTGGTAGACTCATCCATCTCCTCTAGTCCATCATTAATAACCTATTTTTCAAACACACATATGCTGATAATGGATTCAAGTATGTGTTGGTCATTCTGGAAGACTTGGAAATTCATGACATTGTCTGGGGTTGTCAAGGCGACAATGAGTTCAACTGATAATTTATTTAGCTTGGAATATTCCATTGGGTATAATGAATTGGCGAAGACTGCCAATGCATCGGCCACTAAATTCTTCCTTCTTGGGATAGACTTAATATTGAATGCTTCAAAGTCTTGGATCAAATCCTAGGCCCTGTTTGATAGGCAACCAACCTTTATCGTTACAAGAGTACTGTATGTGGATTTGTTTGATGACCAACTATGAGTCACCCTCCACCATCAAAGCTTTAATTCCTCTTCCATGTGCCATAAGAAGGCCTCAAATTAGTTCTTCATATCCTGCAACATTGTTAGTACATAATAATTGTATCCTATTGTAAGATGGGAAAATATGGAGATCTTTGAATGGGTTTTGAACAATGGGGATTGGCACATAAAAGAGACCCTATGCAACATTTAACCACTTACATTTAATTTTAATGATAAGGAATTTAAATCTGGAAATGTGTGTAAAGAATAATGGAATGAAGAAGTTAAAAGTACTTATCTTCGAAAAGGAATCTGCTGAAAACCTTATCAAACAGTCTTAGAAACTGTTGATTTTCATTATCTTGAAGCGAAACTATGAGATCTACAAAACCCATAAATATTTTTATTTTCTGAGCAAGTTCAACCTTGACACAAATGTGGGGGTGCAATTGTACCCCAAAATGTTGACCTTGACCTACATTGCTCTGACAAAAATTCTGTTCACGGATCCTGAAAGTTGGCTGAAAAGGGTATCCAAATCTGCTCTGTAATTTGCTGTCTTGTACCTGTACCTTCAATAAAAATGATTTTTTTTTGTTGGGGGAGGGGTTTCCCTTGGTCAAACCCTAGTTTTGGAATTAACCTTAAAATATAATTGAATTTGTAGAGATAAACAAAGTAAATAAACAAATTCACGTTGCTTGTATAGAAACCCTTTTGGAGGATTCAAATCCTTGGATCCACAAATATGGATACACCAAATGAATGTAGAATGTAGGATGTCTCAAATCAATTTCCTTATTTATTCAACACCAATCTTGAATGGATCTTGGAATAGGAAGAAGCTTGCATGGATGAGGATGGAGGAATCTTCAAAAAGGGGGCTCCATAGAGATTGAATCCTTCAATGGCTACCAATGGATCTCCTTGATGAATTAGATGATTGAATGCTTGAGTTATTTAATGATTGAATTCTTCGTTCACTATATTATGCATAGAGTTTTGGATGGATGGAATTGCTTCTTATGTCTTAGCTTGTCTTCTCAAGTCTTTTTGTCTTAGATAAAATGAGAGGAGAAAAGCTTCCTTATATACAAATCTAGGGCACAATCTTCTAGAGAGGCCTACATAGGAGAATTAAATTCCAATTAGACATATACCCCTAGAAGTGGACCTATATTAAGTATAATTTTAAGATTCTTTACTTTGGAGAGCAAAACAGCTAACCCAGAAGTGGGAATTAAATATTTCCAAAGCTCGACATCCGAAAACCATGGAAACTTGAAATTTGGACCCTGGGTCAAGGTCGAGGTTGAGCTTGACCTAGGTCAGGGTCGAGGTTAACCTTGACCTAGGTCAAGGTCAAGGTCAACCTTGACCCAGAAGGTTGACCTTAACCCTGAGGTCAAGAACCTCAAATTTACAGAGCAGGATGCCAGAAACAGGCTGGAGAAAAGTGGAAAAGGGGGAAGAACGTGGGAAAAGCTAGATCCAAGTAAAAGAACCATTCAAGGCATTTGACATGATCTAAAACCACTTAATGGGAGGGCTAAACCATTCCAAAATGGAAGTGCTTTGATTTTTGACGATACACCAATACACAACAGAGAAGGACTTACCTCTAGGGTTGATTAATTAGATTCCTACACCAGCTCCTTGTTTACACTTAGAATCATTGAAACGTAGTTTCCATATTTGATGCACCTTGGCTAAGACCGGTTTGGGCTAAAACTTGTGCCAAATTTTTGATGTTCCTTATTCTAAATTTCTATCTTCTCCACTGTCTGAGGAACTCATTCGTTCTTTATCTGCATTTTGAGTGTTTTCAGCACACGAAGATCTTATGTCTTTAGTATAATGGGAAGGTTCTATTTTTATTTAGGGTGGTAAGGCTCCATCATCTGAAGAACTCCATTCATAGATTTTAGGGAATGTGACACTTTTACCATATGATCCTGAGTCATCATTCTGAATTTCTATTTGAGGGATATGATTTGGTGGGGTACCTCCACTTGGTGCAACATTTCTGAAGGTACCTAATGTGGGACTCTTTTCATCTGAAACTTGGCTTTGAACTTGTTTGATTAGTGGGGTAATTATGGTTGGTAGTCACGATCATGCATCTTGACAACTTGCACATGTGAATTCTGAGTGACTCAACTAGTGTAACTAGAAATACCCTAAGAGAAACAAGATGTTGGGGTCAACATCCTAACCCAAGTGTTTTAGGCTTTCTGTCATATTATTGATGAAATCCTGGAAGATCTCATCCTCAATGTGAAGCTCCTGCAGACCTTGTACAAGACTATCCTCAATGTCTTCAGTTTCTTGTATTTGGAACATGAGGATGTTGTCTAGCCGATATGTGCCTAGATCAGTTTGAGTGAACAAGACCTCGTTTAGGGTGTTGTACTTTGTAATCAATTTATTTAGTTTTGGTTCAACATCAATTTTGATAAGATTGTTTAACCCTTTACAAGGTAGCCACAATTGGGTGAGATCAATAGATAGCTATCCTCTTAGGTATTTAGTGCATTCTATGCTCAATAACATCCCATAGGTTTCTAGAAAATCCACAATGTTCACATCAATGTGCTCCTATACTCTGGGATCAGTAACTAATTGGATGTGTACATATTTTAGCACCCCGATTACTTTGACCTCTATCTTGTCCAATTGTATCACTACTCTATTTGTTGCTTGAGGGATCATTCCCAATCTCTGGAAGATAAAGAGAGGCATAAAATTGTATGAAGCTCCTAATTCAATCATACACTTGTGCAAATTTTTCCCAAGTATATGTAGACTTAATTAGAACAGGGGAAATTCTATTTTATATTTGAACATTGTCAGGAATGCTTCTGAAGTATTTATGTTTGATGTGGGAACCCTTGTATTGCTGGATGTTGTCCCTTTTTTGGAGTGGTCTATGGATTCAAAAAAATCTTCTCTCTGAGATGGGAAGCCTTGCAACATATCAAACATAGAGATGTTCTCTTTCTTCCTTTACATCTCTTCAACCGCACTGTATTTGTCAGCTAACCAGGCTGGGTTTATGTAGATAAGAGGTACATTTGGCAGAGATGACGTAGAAGCATTTAGACAATTTTTGTGGTGTAGGGTTATTGTTGGCTCGTGGATATAGTGGAGTTGGATGTTTTCCTGAGGGAATATCGTATGTTAGAGGTTCCTTATGGTTTCTTAAGTTGTAAGGGCTTCGATGGTCATTCTGGAATGCATGGAATTTAGAGTACTCGGGCTCTCTATCCTTTTGGAATGGAAATATAAACTCCTCTTCTTGAGTGTAGTTTCTAGAACCTTCCCCAATTCCTGGTTCATATGAGTCAAACATCATTGCATTGAACTGAACATGAGGCTCTTCATAATTTTGAGGTTGTTGATTATAGGTGTTACTTCTGTACCCATCGTTATGTTGCTACATACTTATAGCCCCAACAAAATTTAAATCAACACTTTCATAAATGTTAGCATTATCGGTTGGTATGCTACCATTATTAGGCTGGGTGTTTAGGGTCAATTAGGTCACTGCTTCCCAAATTGTTTAGCTTGTGAGTTACTATTATTTTTATTTCCGTAGGTATTATAACTCTAATTTTTTCCTTTTGGGTAAGCACTTAGAGCAACAAGTGTTCATTGGTATCCACCTTGGTTTTGAGAAGGGTTCAAGTTTTTCATGGTGAGCTCATTGGTTAGTTTAGATAGGGTTTTCTTTATAGCATCTATCCCAGAGGATAGGTGATTATCAGGTTCAGGTGAAGGCACAGTTTGTTGTTCAAAGAAAGCAGTCTTATGAGCCTCATAGTCTAGATAGGTTATGGCTGGTGGTGGGAAAAAAAGTGGTTGTGTAGGAATTGAATTCAACACAGGCGTGTGGTTGGACAAAGCTTTATTAATCACTAAAAATTAATGTGGAGTAGTGATGTTACCCATGGTAGGAAAGGTGTCAAAGTTTCCTCCTTGCAGATCCATTTGTTGTGTAAATATTATGGCTTTGTTGTACACTTTTTCCATCATGTCTCTGTCTGCAGGGGATGGTCTCCTTAGAAAAATTGTCGTGAAGGGTCTAGGGCTTTAAGGTAAACTTGTATAATGGTTTCCTTAGGTATAATGTAAGGAGCTTCCAATTTTTGATGCATCTTGTAGAAATGATGATTGAACATAGCGATGAGCTCCTTGGAGTCTTTTCTCATTATTATGAACTGGTGATGTGTTGTATCAGGATCCACATATAACTTGAATTGGTTTAGGAATTTGATTTCAAACTCTCACCACACAAAGATAGACCCACGTGTTAAGTTCAAGTACCAATTATATGCAAACTCCCCTAGGGAGTATGGGAATAAGCGACATACAAAATATTAGAGTGCAATCTCTTTTCAATTGCAAATCTCTTTAAAGGCATGAATATGCTCTTCCATTGTTCATAATTCTCTGTACATGAAACAAGTGCAAACCTTCTCAGGGTTCTTGGGTAATTCATGAATTTAGCCTATGAAGTTCAATGTCGAGCTTTGTGCATTAGCAAAGACATCCATTTAATGAGGCTGTTGTAAATTTTGATTTTGGTTGATGGCTGCGGTAACAGTCGAGGCAACGATGTGTGCTTGCATTCCAAGCGAGTTTTGTGACTCAGTGTGGTGGTGAAAGGGATTTACCCTCAATTTTACTTTTTTGCTACAAGCTCTGCGATAATGAGGGAGTTCAAATAACTCGCCTCTCTTTAGAGATGATCTAAGGAGTTGCTCAAACCATTGTAGTGAGAAGGATATAATATTATCCATCCTGTTGTTCTTTGGCCCTCCTTCTAGCGACTTCTATTGAATGTTGTCTTTACACAAGTCAATTTTTAGTAATTTAAGATCTAACTTCCTCTCTTGAAATAATAACAAGGTTATTTCCAAGGTTCTCTATGGTCATGGTACAACCTATTCGGTAAGCTCAATTGAAGATAAATGTGAATGCTCACAAGGAGGCCTTTGCTGGTACTTTCAAGACTTCAGGCTGCAAAATAAACTTTAGTACTCTGTTTTAAAAAAAAAATATTTTCACAATTCACCAATGCATATAATCTAATAATAATTCAAATCTACGTTAAAACCCATAATGATTATCTAATCTATCTCGATATCCAAAAGTTCAAAACATTTAGGTAACAAGAATTATAAGAAAATTAACTGGAAATGAAAACCTAACAAACATAAACCATTATTTAATCTTACTTGCAAATTAAATGATGGAGAAGATGTAAACCCATGGAACATAAATCAGACCCAGTCAAAATTCTATACCTAGCGGATGCAATCTTTTAAAGAAACTTTTACCCAGATGTAAGATTTTCCAAAATTTGTCAGATGGTGATGCCACCGGATGCATGCACACATGAGATAGATTTATCTTTAAATCAATAGAACTAATCTTTCCAATCATTCATCATAGCAAAAATAATTAAAAAAAATAAACTCCAATTTTATTGATCACAGATCCATACACAATAAATGCAGTTGGCTCTCTAAAAATAGATGAACACACATAAACACATTCACCAATTTCACATAGATAGTAGAAGAAATCACATCATGAATGAAGCACCAACAACATGTATCTTTATTGCATAAAAAATATGACCTCTATTACATTGTTTTGATGGAATATATAATGCTTCAATTACAAAACTTAGAAGCCCAAAACTAGGGTTTCATTTATAGAAAAACAATAAAATAAAGCTAAAACTAAAGAAACTGAAGGAAAACTACTCATAGCTAATACTTAACAAGCTTGCATGGATTTTTAATCCTTTTACATCTCATTTGCACAAGAAATCAAGGCCAAATCCACCCAAGAAACAAGAAATCTAAACTAGAGCTCTAGCGTTTTGAAATGAAGTCTTCATTTGAAACTTGGAGTTCTCCTTGGAATCTTCATCTGAGATTCTTTGTGCACATGCAACTGATTTATTTCCTTGAATTATCCCAAAATTAACCTAGGCCTTAAGGTAGTGTGATCTGAAGTAACTCTTTCATGAAATTTCCCTAGTGTTGGAATGACATAGAAATTGTGAACCCCGACCTCTGGTCTAAAAATTAGAAGGCTTAAAAAATGGCTAAGTATAGATCCTTGAAGACCCCTAAAATTTCAGACTTCTGGAGGCCGAAAAATTGGCCCTAGGAAAATGACTACGTGTTAAAAAATCTACTGCAAAATTTGACTAAATCCAAAACTAGACCCTTTGTCAATTTGGGAGGATGTTCAAATGGGCATTTTGGAGTCTCTTAAATATCTCCTCTACCTCATTGTAGTATGCTATTTGAACATCTTGGAGGCATTTCTCTTTATTTTCTCTGAAGGTTCTCAACTCAGAAGCAAAGAATTTTATCTCTTCCTCATGTCTGACATCCTTTGTATATCCTCAAAATGGAACAATTATTGGAGGTCCTTTTTAGCGTTGATACTTGCCAGAATCCCTTTGAATTTTTGCACAATAGTCTTTACTCGGGATAAGACCTAGTTTCCATCATCCTCATATAAATCTAGGTCTATATCTGTGAAAAATTTCTCTATTTTCTCTACCCACATCATAACCCTTTTAAGTCTTTTGCTGATCCTATGGAGGCATTTCTCATAGAACTTTATTGTTTTGGATATACCTTTGATCTAGGTCTCAAATTTGTCAAGCTCTGACCCCTTATACAATTTGACCAAAATTTGGAAGTGCTTCTTCCTTACTAATTTTAGGATCTTTAAAACCTTTTTCCATCTCTCTATTTGGAGATCCAATTCTTGCTCGTCCCCCATTATGTCCACCAATTTTGTGGCTTCCTTGAGAATAACTCTAAAGGGCTTCATAATCTTCCTGATGGTGTCCTCCATTTTCTATGTCGGTATGCTAGGTTCACCTCTATGGAAGGTTTGGCCTAAAAATGTCATGTCCTGATGAACTAAAACTGATTTTATGTTTGAAGTCATTTTGGTGATGATCAACCGAGTCATAGATGTGATGATAGACTTTAACCAATTAATGTATTGTCATTGATGTCAACTTATTTGCTTATCATTATGGTAACAAACATCTATTATGAGTGAAATATCTGGAACAAACAAAGTTTTCATGGTCGGTAATTGAAGAGTTTTGTATACACTGAGTAATAGTGAATAGTGAGTAAATATAGTGTATACTGAGCACAATGATAACCGAGCTAGGGATCACCAACACTTCATGGTATTGACTGAGAAATTTAATCAAACTGAGGCCGACTAAAATGATGATCTAGGAAATTGATGATTCCGAGGTAATTGATAAGATTTTTTATGAAGATCAAATGGCTATGAAAATTCAAAGATGATTGGACGAAGAAGATTGAAACGTGTTTTTGACATAACTGCCGAGGAAGGTTTAAGCAGCAAAATCAACGATGAAGATTAAGTGGAAAAATATAAAGGATGGAAATTAAACGAGCTATGATATCTATATAAGAGACAAGAGATTAATTATGAATCATATTTTATATTGACGCACATACATGCAAACTTCATGCATGACTGATCAAACTGGTTGAAGATAGAACCGAGCGATTCTGTAGACAACACTGAGCGACAGAGGAAAAAACATTTACTGAGTAAAACAAAGTATGAAGAATTAGAGGAAATGAAGTGAACAAATTGATCAGAGGTATTATGACTTAATATAGATATGAAAATATGAAAACAGAGTTGTATTTGAATCAGATCATTACTGTATCAGTTTAACCATTGTTACAAATAAATATCTTAACCGAGTAGGATGTGAAATTCTTTGTTATGACATTCTAATGAATATTGAGTTTTTTCTTGTTGACCCCATAGTGAATGATTGGTCAACAGAGAACTGTTAGTGATAAATCCTCAAACCAGGTCACATTTAACAGTGTGCATTGTAACCTTTAACAGGGTTGGCTCTTAACCGAGCTCACTTCAGAAGAGTGAAATATTTTGGGTTACTGGTCCCATGTGGTTTTCCCCTTAGTAGGGTTTCCATGCTAAAAATATATGTGTTAATGTGTATGATTGTTTTGGATTGTTATTTTTATTTACACATTACTTAATCTGCATTGATCAGTAATCACAATATTGATTTACTGCTACTCGGTAGATGAGTAGATGACTAGACAAATTGGTAACTAAAGTTTGAGATTATAGTTTACGCTACACCGAGTTGATTTAAATGTTTGAAATTATTGTTATATACATCTAGGAGAATTTGGGACTGTAGGATATTTGGAGCTAATTGATTCACCCCCTCTTAGTTATCTAACAATTGGTATCATAGCATATAGTGCTTAGAAAGAAAGTTTTGAAGGACTTAAGCTAAAGATCACAATATGTATAAGAGAGATGGACCTAAGATGAACAAGGATAAATTCTCATTATGGAAGAGAAGAATGAGACTATACCTATGAGGAATTGGAGATGACATAATGCTATACCTAGATATTGAATTCATCCTACCTACTGGACCTTTGAACATTAAGCAGATAAGAGAGAAACATGAATACAATACTATGATGGTAGAAATTTCTTCTTCACTAACTGATGTTGAATTTGAGGATATAAGACATGTACATCATCCAAGCAGGTGTGGGAAAATATTACACAATTTTATGGAGGAGATGCAAATGTGCAAAGAGCTAAAGCTAAAAGTCTCAGAGGAAAATTTGATGACATGAGAATGAAAGAAGGAGAAAACATAACACAGTACAGTAACCAAATCAAGCAGGTTGTGAATTCTATTCATGGAGTAGGTGGAACTATTGATGAAGACACTATTATGAGTAAGATTCTTAGAACTTTGTTTCCTATTTATTATATTAGAGTCTCTCTAACACATGAAATGAGAGCAACACCTGGAAATAATATTACTGTTGATAGCCTTGTTGGTAGACTGATTTCATTTGAGCTAAACAATTTTGACAATAGTGTTGTTCCTACTGTTGAGTCTACATTTTTGTCCTCTCTAAAAATTAGTAAATTTGGTAACAAACACATGATAAGAAATGATAGTGACAGTGACAGTGATGATAAAGAACTTGATGAACTTGAAGCATTAATGAATAGAATATTTCACAAAGGTAAAGGAAGGTATAAAGGTAAACTACCTTTGATATGCTTTAATTGTAAAGAAATTGGACACTTTGTTGCGAGATGCCCAAACATAAAAAGTGATGAAAGAAATGAAAGATCTAATGATAGAAAAGATGACCAAGAATATAGAAGCAACCGATAGTATGACAGAAGGAGTAACCAAGATTACAAAGACAAATACAAAAAGGCATGTTGCATTCAAGGATTTTTTTAGTGGCAATTATTCACCAATTGGTGAATATGTCCCGTCAGGTGTATAGGAATTGGCAAAAAAATGCTTAGTATACTGGTTGACCGGTTCGCCCAGATTTTATAAACGACATGTATAGTGGTCGGGTTGTTCACCACTATTTGCATGTAATTTCACTATGGTAGTCGAGTTGTTCACCCATTTTTCTATTGTATATTTTACTATTATTTGCCACAGATTAAGAAAGGGTGTATTTACCGAGGATCACCATTCGCCAAAGGCCTATTGTCCCAAGTGAAAGTTTTATTTGCACTAGGACCCAATTTTCCATGCATCATACCACGTGTCATGATTCTGCTGAGAGTTTTCTGTAAAGATTATGAAGACCAACAATAGGCCCAAAATTCACCTTTTCCTGTTGATATGTTGTAATCCAATGGACATGTGAGTCTGTGACATCATAGTGATGGGAACTGATGCAACTTCAACATCAAATCAAAACCATTGGATTAAGAGAGATGAACGGTGGAAGGTGCATTTCAGACGGAATGTGGTGACATAACTCCTTTACTGAAAAATCTCTCCAAATTCATCACACGTGTCATTCTTTGAGAACAAAAACTCAGGAGAATGAAAATTTAATAATTATTTCCTATTATTAAATCGCCATACCAACTATACAACTATTGTATTAAGTCGCCAAGTTTATATGTATTTTTGAAAAACATTCGCCATGACAAATAAATTAATTACAATATTTGGAAAATAATTTCACCATAATTTATCAGTATAAGGAAGTCTGATTTGCCAATTAAATTAATAATTTTCCTATTAAAAACATTTGTAGACGCCATATTTTTATAAAAATGGTATACGTTATTAAAAAATTTGCCACCAAATATCCATAATTTGAAACATAATTCACCATCAATATTAAAAATTTTCCCTGCAAAAAACATGTAATTCACCATGATTTTATACTTTTTGGGAGGGGGGGGGGGGGTTCTTAAAGTTATCCCTGGTTACATTGTGGAAGATATAGATAAAGACACCAACACTGACACTAATGAAGACATTGAGACAATATTTGTAGCTTTCAAAGAAGATTCAGAAGAAGATGAAAGGTATGTTGAAACATCACTTATTTCTAAAGTTAGCAAGCATGATATTTGGGTTATTGATAGTGGTTGCACACATCACATGACTGGAGATAAAGAAAAAATTGAATTTCTTGAGCATTATAATGGTGGATTTGTTAGAATGGAAAATGATACACCTTGTTAAGTAAAATGAAAAGGTACTATATTGCTGAACAACAAGATCAAATGTGAGAATGCATACTGGGTGAAAGGACTTAATTATAATCCGTTGAGTGTTTCACAGTTGAATAACACATGTCACTGAGTTGCATTTGAAAATAGAAAAGCTAGAATTTATGATGGAACAAGAAATTTGATTGACACTAGAGAACAATCAAAAGGTAATCTATTCTATCTTGACACTGCTAAAACTACTTGTTTGATGGCTATGAATGAAGACATATGGTTGTGGCATAAGAGGCTATGTCATATAAATTTTGACAACATGGTTAAGATTAGTAAGAAAAGGAAATTAAGAGGCTTACCGAGCTTATCTAAACCAGACCATGTTATGTGCAAGAATTGTCAAATGGGAAAAATGTTAAAGTCTAGCTTTAAGAGCAATAATTTCTATTCTAATGACATTTTGGAGTTAGTTCATACAGACCTATGTAGACCAATGAGAACATAGAGTTATTATGGTGATAGATACTTTATTTTATTTGTTGATGACTACTCTAGAACGATGACTGTTATGTTCTTAAAAGAAAAATATGAAGCATTGAAGATGCTCAAATGGTATAAAGCTAAAGTGGAAAAAGAAAGTGGTAAAGAACTGAAATGTTTGAGATATGACAAAGGAGGTGAATATATCTCTGATGAGTTTACTAATTTTTTAATGAGTATGAAATTAAGAGACAGGTCTCTGCACCGAGAACATCATAGCAGAATGGGATTGCTGAAAGAAGAAATAGATCAATTGTGGATTGTGCTAGAACACCGATGATTGAAAATAATATTGCACAAGTATATTGGAGAGAAGCTGTTAGTACTTCTATATACACATTGAATTGAGTATAACTGAAGAAAGATACAAAGAAGAAACCTTATGAATTATGGTATGGTTATAAACCTAAAGTGAGTTATTTTAGAACATTTGGAAGTCAATGCTATATTATGAAAGATGATATAAATGGGAAATTTGACTCAAACGGTGATGAAGGAATATTTTTAGGATATTCTACTAAGAGAAAATCTTATAAATGTTTGAACAAGTCTTCTAACAAGATCATTGAAAGTGAAAATGTAAAAGTTGATGAATATACTGAGAAAAATGAAGAGGAAAGCAAAAGAGAACCAGAAGAATATAGTATATTTGTTTACATTGAAGAACCTGACACTTTTCCCGAGAAAATACCTAATTACCGAGTAACAGGGTAATGTTATTGAGCATCAGGATGCACCAATCGAGAATCAGGAAGATGTTTCAATTGAAGATCATGATGATATACCAACTGGAGAACACAATGAAGAACAAAGAACTAAGCCTATACTTGCAAAATATGTAAGGAGACATCATCCACAGAATCAAATTATTGGAGATAAAAGAGCTGGCATGATGACCGAAAGTGAGTTGAATAAAAACACATGTTTGATTTATGAATTTGAACCTAAAACTATTAGAGATGCACTTGAAAATGAAGAATGGATTAATGCAATGACTAAAGAAACTGAGAAGATACAGAAAAACAAAACATCGGTATTAGTATCGAGACCGAGTGATAAGAATGTAATTGGCACCAAATGGATATTCAGAAACAAATTGAATGAGAATGGAGATGTAACCAGAAATAAAGCAAGACTAGTATGAAAAGGGTATGCACAAGAAGAAGGTATTGAATATGGAGAAACTTTTGCACCCGTTTCTAGACTTGAAGGAGTTAGAATATTACTTGCTTATGCTGCATACAAAGGTTTCAAAGTATATCAGCTGGATGTTAAATCTACATTTTTGAATGGAATACTAGAACAAGAGGTATACATTGAACAACCTGAAGGTTTTGTTGATCCTACTCAATAACACATGGTATGTAAGTTACACAAAGCATTATATGGACTGAAACAAGCATTGAGAGAATGGTATAAAAGACTACATTCCTATCTTATCAGTATTGGATTCATTAGAACAAGTGATAAAAAAAAATTGTATTTGAAAGGAGGAAATAATGATAATACCCTTATTTTTGAAATTTTTGTTGATGATATTATATTTGGAGGAAATGATAACTTATGCAAATGATTCGTTGATGAAATGAGGAAAGAATTTGAAATGTCAATGTTTGGAGGGATCAATTTTTTTCTTGGGTTCCAAATTTTACAACAGGCTGAAGGCATCTACATTACTCAATCCAAATACATCAAGGAAGTATTTAAGACATTCAAAATGGAAGAATCAAAACCAGTCGGAACACCTATGGTGACATGATGAAAAATTACAAAGGAAGATAAGACACTTGAGGTAAACCAGACATTGTACAAATCTATGATTGGAAAGTTGATGTATGTTGTACACACAGTTGGAATTGTAGCAATATTTTTTGCTAATCCTAAGGAATCACATATGACTTCTGTAAAAAGATTTTTTAGATATTTGAAGAACACAGAAGATTATGGATCGTGGTACAAAAGAGAAGGCAAATTTTAACTGAAAGTTTACACAGATGTTGATTGGGCTAGGAACATTGATGATAGAAAGAGCACTACTGGTGGAGTATTCTTTGTGGGAGATAGATTAGTTACTTGGATAAGTAAAAAGAAAGGATGCATATCTCTGTCAACTGTAGAAGCAGAATATGTTGTTGTTGCTGCAAACTATTCAAACATTGCATGGATCAAACAAATTTTGAAAGGTATGAATGAAGAGATCACTGACCTAGTGATAATTTATTGTGATAACACTAGTGCAATAAATATTTCAAATAATCTGGTGATGCATGCAAAAACAAAGCACATATCTATCAAATATCACTACTTGAGGGAAAAATTACAAGAAACACAAGTGACACTAGAATATGTACAATTAAAAGAACAACTAGCTAACATATTCACTAAACCCTTATCAAGGGATACATTTGAGTACTTGAGGAGTAGACTAGGGGTTCATCCCTTATCTATCAGTCACTAAGCTGACTAGGAGGTTGCATCAACCTGCATGTAATCAGAATATCAATCATGTTGATGCAAAGATGAACTGGACTGAAAATGGCATATCAGTACACTTCAATGTACTTACACTACTGCACCAAACACCAGAGATATTTTATTTTTGGCTAATGAAGAGCTTATAATTTATTTTTTTCATTTCTGTCAAAGGGAGAGAATGATCTATGAAATATCTATCCATTAAAGGGAGAAATAAAGAAAAGAGAAAGGGAGAGAAAATGAAATATCTATCTACAGAAAGAGAGGAGATTCCAGAATAGAAAATTCAAATCTACAGAAAGAGTCTGCATAGTGAGTTTTTAATGTTGATATATATTTTATATAAAATCTAGGGAGAGCTACACAATTTTGCATATAGTTGTAGAATAAAAGTTTGGTATTCTATGACATTTTCATATTGCATGTTTCATATTATGCTACCATCAATGCCAAAGGGAGAGATTGATGAACTACAACTGATTGTATGTTTGAATTCATTTTTTGTGATGATCAACTGAGTCATAGATGTGATGATATACATTAATCAGTTAATGTATTTTCATTTATGTCAACTTATTTGCTTATCATTATGGCAACAAACATTTATTATGAGTGAAAGATCTAGAAAAAACAAAGCTTATGTGGTCGGTAATTGAAGAGTTCTGTATACACTAAGTAACAGTGAAAACTAAGTAAATATAGTATATACCAAGCATAGTGATAACTAAGCTAGGGATCTCTGGCACTTCACGGTATTGACCGAGCAATTTAATCAAACTGTGGCCGACTAAAATGATGATCTGACAAATTGATGATTCTGAGGTAATTTATAAGATTTTTTATTAAGATCAAATGACTATGAAAATTCAAAGATGATCAGACGAAGAAGATTGAGACATGTTTTTGAGACAACTGTCGAGGAAGGTTTAAGAGGCAAAATCAACGATGGAAATTAAGCGGAAAAATCTAAAGGATGGAAATTAAATGAGATATGATGTCTATATAAGAGATGAGATTTATTATGAATCATACTTTATACTAGTGCGCACACATGCAAACTTCATGCATGACTGATCAAAATGGTTGAAGACAGAACTGAGCAATTCTACAGACAACACCGAGCAACAGAGGAAAGAACATTTACTGAGCAGAAAAAAGTATGAAGAATCAGAGGAACTGAAGTGAACAAATTGATCAGAGGTATTATTTACTTAGCATAGATCTAAAAATCTGCAAACAAAGTTGTATTTGAATCAGATTAATTACTGTATCAGTTTAACCATTGTTACAGATAAATATCTTAACTGAGTAGGACGTGAAAGTCATTATCATGAAATTCTATTGAATGTTGAGTGTTTTCTTATTGACCCCATAGTGCATGATTGGTCAAGAGAGAACTGTTGGTGATAAATCCTCTAATCATGTCACATTTAACCGTGTGAATTGTAACCTTTAACATGGTTGGATCTTAACCGAGATCACTTTAGAAGAGTGAAATATTTTGGGTTACCGGTCCCAGGTGATTTTTCCCTTAGCAGGGTGTCCGCATTAAAAATCTATGTGTTAATGTGTATGATTGTTATTTTTCTTTACACATTACTTAATATGCATTGATCGGTAATCACAGTATTGATTTACTGCTACTCGGTAGATGAGTAGATGACTAGACAACTTGGTAACTAAAGTTTGAGATTACAATTTACATTTCACCGAGTTGATTTAAATGTTTGAAATTATTTTTATATACATCTGGGATAATTTGGGACTGTAGGATAATTAGAGCTAACTGATTCACCCCCATCTTAGTTATCTAACATGTCCATGTCCTCTTCAGTGTAGACCCTCCTTCTTGGCTGTATTTCCTTAGTAAACCATGTGGGTTTGGTGAAGGCAGTGACCGACTCATATGGGACAATTCTTAAAATTGAAGCTACCCCTTCCATGCTTCTGAGCTCTATCCCCTTTTCTCCTTCAGTTTCCTTTCCCAAGGCTTCCCTAACTTCTAAATTTTCCTCCTCTTCCTGCACTATGTAAGGAGGAGGAGTGGAAAAAAGAGATAAAGGGGGAGGAGTAGGTGTATTTGGTGGAATTAAAGGAGGAGTAGGTGTGGGAGGTGGAGTAGATGAACTATGTCCTCCACTAGTATCCTTCCTCATTCCATCATCTATGAGTGTGTCACTTGGTATCTCTTCCTGCTCTATTTGTATGGTCTGGGTGTTTGAGGGCCTTGTGGTAACTTGTACCTCTACATTCTTGTATGTTCCTATAGCCTCCATGGTATATGAAGACATCTTTTTATCCATATTCTCTCTTGATTTAGGTTCCTTGATTGGTTTTTCAACTGTGGGACTAGTGAATTGGGATGGAGGAAGAGTAAGAGTAACCAGTGGAACCAAGGGCACCCGTCCTTCCACACTTACTTCTCCTGTATGACCAAGAAGATCTATCATTTGTTCCTTAGCTCTAACAAGATCCCAGAAATCCAAAACATCAAACTCATCAAGACCAAGGGAAACTTGGGGATCTCCTTGTTCCTCTTGTGCTCCTATTTTTGTATTGATTAGGACATCTTTTTATTGATATTTCCTTTTAAGAGTAGCTGTTGTATGCACCCTAAAATGGTCGCCTAGACTATGGGCCCCCATTCTTCAATTTATCAAATGACAATCAATTTATCAAATTCCCGAATCAATGCTTTGCAACATTTTCAATTCAAATCAATTTCCTTGATCAAATCGTAATTAATTCAATTATTTCAATATTTCCTAAGGTTTGATCATTTCATCAATAATTTTATTTAATTAAAAGAAAACACCCCTTTTAATTAAATAAAATGAGCTTATTTAATTAAAAGAAAATCCCTTTTTATTAAATAAAATAATCTTATTTAATTAAAAGAAAATCTCTCTTTTAATTAAATAATCTTATCTTATTTATTTAAAATCTCTCTTTTTTTTAAATAATCTTATTTAATTAAAAGGAAAAATCCCTCTTCTAATTAAATAAACAAAATTCCCACTTAAAGCTCTCTTTTTGATGAAAAAAGGAAATAAATCAAATAAAAAATAAATAAAACTTCTTTTTCTCCACACATATTCCTAAGTGGTGAGATTTTTCCCCTCACTTGCCTTTTAGGGATTTATCCCACATTGCTCTTGAGGATGCATTCCTCTCCACACTTTCCTTTATAAGGAGCTCTCTCCTTCTCATTTGAGAGATATCAAGATTTCATGTTATTGTTATGCTGCAGGTTTTGGAGAGCGATTTTGGAGGAGAGTTTGAGCACTTGAGCTTGAACATTGAAACTTCTCTTTTCTTGTCTTCTTCTCTCATGCATCCATGGAAATCCATTTAGATTACTCTTGCACTTGCATGTTAGATTAGATTCATATTTTATTTCATAGAATAATCTTGCATGCGTATTTCCTTTCATAGATAAATCATGCATATTTCCTTCATAGATTAGTTTTCATATTTCCTTTCATGCATTGTTATCATATAGATTAGTTTGCTTTCATGCATTGTTATCATATAGAATAGTTTCCATTTTCATTTGCAATGCATATTTGATGATCATGGAGACTAGCATTCTTGCTCTTCCTCTTTGAATCTCTCATTTCATGGTGTACTTGCATGGGCATAAACTAGGTCTAAACTAAGGGCCTTCATCACAAACCCTTGCACTCCATGAATAGGGAGCTATGAGTTGCCATTTGAGACCTCATTCTTGAGCAATCTTTGATATAATGACTCATAAAAGTGTGTCAACATTTTAGCACACATTTTTGGGACCCACCGTGGGGTAGAACATCCATTTCTATTATCACATTCAAAAATTTCTTCTATCTTCTATATATTATTCTCTCACTGTCTTTGAAGCTCTCATTTTGAACCAAATCTGACCCCACCATCGCGTCCAGAATGTCATTTCGGTTGAATTAAGTATAAACTTGCCCATATCCAGTGAAAGTCAAATCTGTGGAAAATTTCTTTTGCCCAAGCAGGACGTATGACCTGTTGCATGGAAATCGAGGCAGATTTCAGATTTTTCTGCATGTAGCCTGAGGTAGATTTTCAAAAAAAGAATTAGATTTTTTTTATTGTGTTTAATTTGATGACCATCAAACCATCATTATGCATGGAGTGCTATGACAGCCATGAAACCGTTAATTTTAATGCCGCAGTCTGCTGACATCAGCAGAGTTTGAAAAGTCTTTGCCTTCACCATTGGAGTTTTTGAAATTGCAGTCTAACTTCAAACGATCATATCTTGCTCATTTTATGTCCAAATTGAGTGCAATGTTTTTTGATTTTGGGTAGAATTGTTTGAAGATTTATGGGTTGCTCTTATTTTCTAGATTTGAGTAACAGATTTATCATAAATTGTAGGTTTTCATCACTGTACCTATCTAATCCTCTATTTTTCAACTTCCAAAGCCTCGTACGGGCTCATATGGTAACATTTTTTATGTAATTTTTTTTAAAAGTGCGTGATTTTTTTATCTACTTTTTGAATATGCAATCAGATTTATGATTTTCTGACTTTTCTAACCCTGACGAGTTTTGGGATTTGTTGTTATCTGACTTATCTTGTTGATTACAGCCTAACAGTGGTTTGTAGGACGTTTAAAAAGAAGAATAAAAACACAGACTACTAACAAATCATCTTGCAGGTTGCCTTGATCGATAGAACGCTAAATATTGTGCTTGCATTTTGTTTTGTTTTATTAAAATAGGAACGCACATGCAAGAATTTTAAAATAAACTTATATATGATATTTTAGGGATGGAAATAATGTCAGGAAACTATGCTCTCACCCTTTTGGGATGATCAGAAATCTAGAAACATTGTTGCCATCTTCTTATGTGTCTGAAGTATCTTTGTAATTTGTAATCCTAAAAATTATATGAACGTATCCTCTCCCCTCGCCTTTGTGGATCTTGGGTGTAAGAGAAATTCATATAATTATTTTAGCGTGGCTACCTCCCGAGAGAAATAATTCTTCACCCTGGATTGAGAAGCATGGAGAGGCATTCGAATTCATGATGACATTGACCCTACCACCCACTCTCATTTTGCTAATGATATGATGTTATTTGGTGAAACCTCCATAAGAGAAGCTACAACCATAAAGGATACACTGGACACTTACACCAAGGTGGTAGGACAAAGAACAAATGACAGTAAGTCAGAGGTCTTGTTCTTTGGCGTCAATATATCAATTCAGAAAAGGATTGTTGGTGTCCTCGGGTGGAATATTGGGTGCCTCCCAACTAGATACTTAGGGGTACCTTTGTTTGTTGGTGCACCCAAGACTATGAAGACAACTGAATCAATGATCTATTGATCATAAAACAAAGAAATATACAAAAGCCCAAATTGCCTTAGAGAAATAAGAGAAATGGCATCCATTATATATAAAATTGAAAGAGAGGTTACATTATGGTGTTCAACCATATTCACCAATATTACAACCATAATATTAAAGATCTACAACTATCAACTACAAACATAAATATACACAACCATATATTTAATATGGGATTGCAGAGTCAAGAAAGACTGCAAGTATTCTAGAAAGGAGGCTGCCCCAAAGTCAAGAAAGGATGCCAATGGGATTTATTCTCCCCCATAATGACCATTGGGAAGAAAATGAAGTAAATCTCTAAGCTTCTGGAACCTTTCACGAGCTAGAGCCTTTGTGAAGATATCTGCAATCTAATCTTCTGTATTGCAGTACACAATTTCAATCAAGCCTTGTTGAACCGATTCCCTGATAAAATGATGTTGTATCTCAATATGTTTGGTACTACTATGAAATATTGGATTCTTTTTCATTTGAATAGCACTCTTGTTGTCATAGTACAACAAGGTAGGTTCATTCTGAATTTGGTGTAAGTCTTCTAGTAGTCTTCTCAACCATACAGTTTGACAAGCTGCTGATGTTGCATCTTTATATACTTCCTCTTTTGTAGAAAGTGATACTGTTGGTTGTTTCTTGGACTTCCAAGAGAATACTGCAGAAACAAGGCTAAAACTATATCTAGAAGTAGACTTCCTATCATCTGCAGAACCTGCCCAATCTGAATCTGTATAGCCAACCAATCTGCTATCCTTTGATTGCTTAAATTTAAGACCATAACTCAATGTCCCTCTAACATATCTATGAATCCTCTTATCTACACTCCAATGTGTTTCCTTAGGTTCTGACATGAACCTAGAGACCAAACTCACTCAATATGTGATATCTGGATGATTAGTAGTTAAGTAGATCAAACTCCCAATCAGTTGTCTGTATAGAGTGGGTTTCACTGGATCTGACACATCTAAAGTAGACAATTTAAGTCCAACTTCAATAGGTGTTGCAACTGGTTTGAAACTCTACATCTGAATTTTCTTTAGGATATCCGAGGCATATTTTTTCTGAGACATAAATATTTCATTTTTATTTTTCCATACTTCTATACCAAGAAAGTAGTGCATTTGTCCCAAATCCGTCATTTCAAACTCAGTAATCATGGATGCTCTAAACTCTGCAAATAAAGTTAGATTATTCCCTATGTAGATAAGATCATCAACATAGAGAACTAAGATAAAAACATCCTTAGCTGAGCTTTTAATATGGAGATTTGGATCTGATTGACTTCTTGAAAAACCTTTCTGCTATAGGTAGGAGTCTATCCTTGAATACCATGCTCTTTGTGCTTATTTGAGACCATACAAGGCCTTCTTTAATTTTTAAACATAATGTTCTTTAGAAGGTATTTCAAAACCTTTAGGCTGTGAAACATACACTTCCTCATCAATATATCCATTCAAGAAAGCACTCTTCACATTCATTTGATAAACTGTCCAACTCTGCTGAGCTTCCAATGCCAAAACTAATTTGATAGTATCCATTCGTGCTACAGATGCAAATGTATCAGTATAATCAATACCTTCTTGTTGAGTGTACCCTTTGGCTACCAATCTAGCCTTATGCTTATCAGTGCTTCCATCGGATTTATACTTTGTTTTGTACACCCATCTTGTACCAATAATTTCCTTACCAGGAGGTAATTGAACCAAATCCCATGTATCATTCCTATCAATTGTTTCTATTTTAGTTTTCATTGCTTCAACCCACTCTTCTTTTTCTTGAGCTTGTTCAAATGTTTTTGGCTCATTATTTTTCATGATTTGAGACATTAGTGCAAAATTCACTTTTTCTTGCAACCTTGTTGTCATTTTTTCAAAATTTGAATCCAACATAAGAGTTGATGGGTGATTATTTTATGTTCTTCTTTGACATTTTTGATATTTTCTTGCTCCTGCACTAGATTATTCTGGTTCATTTTCTTCTTCCTCCTCTTCAATCTCATCAATTACTATCTCTTTTCCTTTTATTTTATTTTCGTTGGTATATTCTGCTAGTTCATTGAATACCACATCTCTGCTTATCACAAGCTTTTTTGTAATTGGATCATACAATCTGTATACTTTATTTTCAGTTCCATAACCAATAAAAATGCATTTAAGGCCTTTATCATCTAACTTAGACCTTTTTTTTATTTTGGTATGTGTTCATAAGAAACACATCCAAATACTTTTAAGTGATTAACACTCGGATTTACCCCAGACCATGCTTTCTCAGGAGTCATTCCCTTAACTTCTTTCGTAGGACTTCTGTTTAGAAAATACATTGTTGTGTATACTGCTTCTGCCCAAAAACTTTTATCCAATTTTTTCTCTTTCAACATACTTCTTCCCATTTCAACAATTGTCCTATTTTTCTTTTCAGCAACTCCATTTTGCTGTGGAGTGTAGGAAGTAGTGAACTCTCTCTTGATTCCATGATTTTTGCAAAAATAAATAAACTGATTTGACTTGTACTCACCTCCATTGTTTGACCTTATCACTTTGATATACTTACCACTTTGTTTTTCAACCAAATTCTTGAACTCTACAAATTTTCCATATACTTTTGATTTTGAAACCAAACAATACACCCAAGTTTTTCTTGAGTAATCATCAATGAAGGTTAGAAAATACTTGGATTTGTTCAAATAAGGTGTTTCCATAGGACCACACAAATATGTATGGATTATCTCAAGATGTTTTTTAGCTCTACTGGATTTTCCAATAGGAAATTGTATCCTATGTCATTTTCCAACAATACATTTTTCACATACCTCTTTTGTGTCTTCAATGGAGGGTAGACCTTCAACCATTTTTAATCTTTTGAGTAAAATCAAACCATCAAAACTGAGGTGACTATATCTTTTATGCTAAATTTTAATTTCACTCATTTCACTAGACCTTAGTGCTTGGTTCCCATGAGTAAAATGAAGTGTAAACATCCTATCACCTGCCATTTTTTCTCTTGCAATAACTACATTCTTGTTTGATTTATCTCTTATTATGCACTCATTTTTATCAAAAGTCACTTGATAATTTTGCTCTAACATTTGTCCAACAGACAACAAATTATTTTTGAGTGCTGGGACCAATAGTGTTTTATTGATATGCTTCACTTTACCATGTTCGGTTGTAACTGCAATAGTACCCTTACCTTTGCTTCCATGACAATCATTATCTCCTAGTACTACTGTACTTTGATGCTTTTAATCCAAGTCAAAAAATAGATGCTCATTATATGCCATATGTGAAGAACATCCAGAGTCTATATACCACATATTATTTTTACTTGCACTTGTATTGAAGCAAGAAATAAACAATTTTTGTTTATCTTCAACAGTGCTATGAGCACTTCTCTTTTCTATTTCACCTTGTTTACTCCAACATTATGAAGCATAATGTCCAAACTTATTGCAATGAAAGCATTGGACATTCTTTTTACTATTGTCTCCCCCATTACTTCTACCTCTTCCTCTTCCAGCTCCTCTTAAGTTGCTACTTCTTCCTCTGGAATAATTTCCTCTTCCTCTAGAATTGCTAGATTCACCTTTGTATTCATTCTTATTGTTATCATCATATTTACTACTACTCTTGAAGAATGTGTTTCTTTTTCCTCTTATATTTTCTTTAGAGTAAAATGCTTTCTCTAAGCTTTCTTCATTACTTTTCATTCTTTCTTAAGTAGTTAACAAAATTCCACAAAATTCATCAATTTTCATGCTTGAGAGATCCTTAGATATCTCAATCGTAACCACAACTTCAAATTTTGGAATCAAGCTTCTCAAAATATTTTCAATGACATGCTTGTCATCTATATCTTCCCCTAGTACTTTTATCTGACTCACTAGACCTTCTACCTTTGTTAGAAATTCATTGACAAATTCACTAGTAGTCATTTTTACATTTTCAAAGTTTTTCCTCATTGTTTGCAATTTAGCAGTTGTGCACCTTGATATGCATTACTTAATATTTTACATGCTTGCTTGGAATGAATAGCACCATTTATCCTAGGAAAGATAGCTTGAGTGATTGCACCCTGAATCAAGAATAAAGCTTCATTATCTTTCTTTATATTTTCTTTGTATTCCTTCTTTTGTTGGTCATTTAATGCATTTACATCTGCTATCTCAACATATCTGTTTTGAACAATTTCCCACAAATCCTTAGATGTGAGTAGATTTTGCATTCTAGCACACCAATATGTAAAATTGTCTCCTTCAAAGACGGGAATCAACACATTAAACATTACATTTCCTCCATTTTTCTCATAAAAGTATGCACAATGACCCAAGTGCTGAACACAAAATTCAAGAGAGATCTCTACAAATGAATACTCTCCTCGTTCCTTCAAATGGGACCCACATACAAGAAAGCTCTCTTTTTCTTATTATTTTGTTTGAGAAATAAGTGTCGGTTACCACCAATAATGCACTTAATTACAAAAATATTATTTTTTAAATTACAAAGAAAAACTTTATAACTCACAAAAAACTCCAATATATCATTTCCTTCTTAATTAAAACTCATGTTTCCACAAAATAGTTTTAAAGTTTTTTGAAAGAATATCTTATAACTGAAGATTTAATAAAAGCTAAAAGAAAAAAATATCAATGTAAAAAGGCAAGTTTTCTTTAAAAAACTTTCAATAATCTTCTCTAACTTCTGGCTAGAAAGAAAGGGAAAAAAATTGCAATAACCTCCTTTCAAGTTGCAAATGCCTCCACACGGAAACCTCCTTTCAAACTCAAGCTTGCAGAAAATAAACCAGTTGCAATCAAATATATTAATATTTGATCTTGAAAATATCTTAAGTGGCTGATTTCCAAGCTTCTCTCCAATCTTTAGCTTGCTATCTTTAACTTGCTCTTTGATCTCTTCTAGATCACCTGCAATGAAAGACAAATTTCTCAACTTGGCTTTGATACAAAATGAAGGCAACTGAATCAATGATCTGCTGATCATAAAATAAAAAATATGCAAAAGCCCAAATTGCCTTAGAGAAATAATAGCAATGACATCCATTATATAGAAAATTGAAAGAGAGGTTACATTATGGTGTTCAACCATATTCACCAATATTACAACCATAATATTAAAGATCTACAACTATCAACTACAAACATAAATATACACAACCATATATTTAATATGGGACTGCAGAGTCAAGAAAGACTGCAAGTATTTTAGAAAGGAGGCTGCCCCAAAGTCAAGAAAGGCTGCCAATGGGAATTAGTGCTGTCAGACTAGTCTTTGGGTGGAGCTTATTACAAGATGAAAAACTAAAGAAGAAGCATGGAAGCACAAGTGGTTGGATTTGCTAGGAAGAATTCAGCTCATTATGGTGGTCATGGCTGCGACACGTATTTGCATAATTTCACGCTATAAAATATCACCCAAAGCTAACCAAGTGTTAGAAATCTTTATGAAACATTTTATTTGGGAGGGGGGCACAAGAGAGGTAAAGAAAATTCCTCTTCTCAGCTGGGTCATGGCTTGCAAGACCAAAGTGGAGGGTGGAGTGGGTTTGAGGCAGATGGAAGAACAAATTATTGCACTGGGTGCAAAACTAATATGGAAAATGTACCAAGCTCCAGAAAAGCCTTGGTGCAAAATTATGCAAGAATATACTTGGACAGTAATGACCCATCAAGAATCCAAGTGGACACCCCCATCGAAGGGAAGCTTAAGTTGAACTTTGACGGGGCTACGAAAGGCAACCCCAGGGATGCGGGATATGGTGGAATTGTTAGAGATCATGATGGAAAAGTAATTTTTGGAGTGTATGGGTACTTGGGCTTGGATATATAAACAATGCTACTAAAGCTATGACATTAGAAAGATTCCTAAAATACTGCATTGATAGAGACATTGAATCAATTGAGATCAAGGGGGATTCATAGATTATAATTAATGCAGTTAAGAACAGTGAGTGCCCAATTTGGATACAAAATAATATGGGTTTCTGACTAAAACATAGAGAAGTAACATTTAGAAAAGATAATTTGGATACAAAATTGATAAATTGTTTGGAGGAGGAGATCCCATGCATCTAGAGTAGTCCTCTGGAAAGATTTTTTTTGATATAAGTGGACTGATGCCTTGGGAACTAATTGTGGTCTTTTTTGTTTCAAATTCTACCAATATAGAGATACTACACTAAAAAGAAAAATGCATGGTAAACATGGAGTCTCTAGAGATTGCTTTACGTGTATTTATTCCCATTCAGACTTGAGCGCAGACAATGCAAGATATCATGGTTAGAGGAAAAAAAAATGGAATCAAGTGTGAATGCAAAGTGGTAACTCTCGATGAATAGATTAGGAGACTATTCGATATCGAGGAGGATACTGTTTGAAAGTCATCGGCCTGGAGGGCTCATCTTGGGGCCATTTACATGATGGGGTTGTATACAACTATTTTTTCACCATTTTTGCTGAAGGCACTTGTTTTGATGAATCAATATATGTCCACATGCTAATCAGGGATGATCGTTGAATCAATGTGCAAGCAGAGGTTATCAAGATTGATCCTAACCCCAAAAAAGGTTACATTGTTGGGATCTCCAACTCTGAGCCCTGAGGCGATGGTGAAAAGGAAACTCTTGTATGAAGCTCTGAAGTTGTTTCTGGGAAGAATTGGAGAAGTGTGGCATGTCTTCTTTTGAAAACTTCATTGCCATTTATGGCAATCTTCTCTCCGCCTCACAGATTGAACAAGCCAACATTCTTGTTGAGGGGTTCATCTCCCTCCGTGTTTTCTCAAGTGAGCTTTGTTATGTATAGGATCTACCCCTTTTGGGGAAACTAGTCTATAAAAAAAAGATAGTTTTATAATTATTTATATATTTTTTGAGTTCAATTAACTTTAAGCCGTAAGATCTAAAGTAAAGAATTAAGGGTCTATTTGGTGCATGGAATTAATTTATCCATAATAGGCCTATTCTAGAATAAGGACCTATTCTCGGATTAATTAAGAATAAGGTTTGGACTGTGTGGTGCACCTAGAAGATGACTGGTAAATTAATCTATTCTGCGTTTGGATCCCATAATGTGGAATTGGAATAAGGATTATTTTTCATTTTTTTAATTAATTTGAACAATATGTATTTTTAACTTATTAAAAATTATAATTATAAAAAAATTAAAAATAAATAAAAAATAAATAAATTAAACATTAAAAATATTTTCTTACAAATTTTAATTTTCGAACTTATCATTTTTGTTGCTAGTGTTTTAATTAAAATATATATGTATTTTTAACATGTATTTTTTTAAATAAAAATATGTATTATTAACTTGAAAAAAATAAGTTTAAAAAAAAAATTGTTTTCTTACAAATTTTAATTTTTAAAATTTTATTAATAAATTATTTTGTTATAATTTCGAATCCATGAATAACTTATTTCAAATCCACGAGTAGCTTATTCTGGAATAAAAAATGAATTCTAGGGTTTTTTTTTTAATTAATTAATCCAAGCATTGGCCCAAAAATGGGGATTAATTTTCTAATTCGGGAATTCAAAAAATGGCCACAAAAAGTGAATTACTTTATTCTTGTATTAAATAATGACTATTCCAATACTACAAACCAAACATGCCCTAAGCCAATTAAATTGATGTATGTAGTTTGGAGGGAGAAGCTTGCTTCATACATGACACCAATAGGGATTGGAAGGGCTATATCTCACCATGTCCCTTTACTAATAGGGATTGGAAGGGTTATATCTCACCATGTCACTTGTTGTTCTGGTTATATAAATAGACTTGTTTAATTCAACGCTTGGTGATTATAGATATGGTTGACTACTTTAAGAATTTATCTATCACATACTTTGTTGTAATATGAGAATGAAACATACTACTGTTTGCCTCTTTACTAACAATTCATATAAAACAATTGAATCCTCTAATTCAAAACAATGAATAATAATATTGTAGTTCAAGTTTACATTTTTTTTACCTTTAAGTTCTCTAAATTTTGATATATCATTTATAAGGTACTTAGACGAGACAAAACTATTAGGCTTCAATCTTTGCAATTATATAGTAATACATAATTACATTCACAATGGTAAATTACCATCTATTGGTTAAAAATAATTTGCACACCTAGAAAAATAGTTGTGATGGGTTGATATATTCATAACATCTCCCTTTTTAGATGATTATCTCTTATAAGTTACAAACTTATGATTTCTAAACTAAAAATTTGCTTCTTCACATATTAGAAATTGACATTATCAAAAGAGGTGACATTTTCAAACATTAACATCATCAAAATCAAATATTTTATCAAGATTTTTTCATCATAAGATAAACTAACTAAAATGAAATTTTTTAGAAATATTTTCTAAGAATATGAATTCTCAATAGTAAAAAAATTCAATTTAGCAATTGTGATATTTTGCTATGGACATCAATTCAATATTAATTTCTTCTTTTTCTTCAAATAGGTAGTGGATAACCCAACTCTTATATGAAATCCTCAACCTACATAATGTTAGTTCGAGGATACTCCCAAAAAAAAAAAATGAATACAAACATTTTTGAACAAATTCTAAACATATATTATAATAAACATAAATTATATAGCTAAAAGCTATTTTTTAAATTGATCGGTAAAATATTTATGTATTTTATGAAGCCAACTTACAGCCACCATTTTCAGATCTTAAGAGTTTTGTAAACCCAAGATGTTGAATGTTTCAGTTTGCTTTTTGCAGCCTATATTATATTACGCTCTTTACTTTAATATATTAAATTTCTGTACCAAAGACAATCAAAAAATAAAATAATATACCCAAGGAAATGACAAGGAAAAACTACACATTGGATTTTACTCCACTCAAGATCAAACGAGGGGCTTTGCACAAGGTTTTTTAGACACGCGATGACGTGCTTAAAAATAATCATCATAACTTTTCTGTCACTTTCCAAATCAGTTTGTTATATGAATCACGTGAGGGATAGGCAATAATTTATGAGAAAGAGAATAATCAATTATTTAAAAAAAATAAACATTGTTGAAATTGTTTTTATATTGGATTAGAAAAAGAATTAGTCATTTTTAGATGGTAGCCTGGAACATCCCATCAACAAATTGATTATAGGTTTGAGTTTTATGCATTTTTGAAATTATAGATATGATATTAGAATCAGATTACAAACTCAAAACATTTATAATATGATTCAAGACTTGAAAATAATATTATATATGATTTATAAATTATTCACATTTAAAATAGAATAATAACTTAATTGTAATTCTAAATAGTTATATCATGATTCAAGACTTGAAGGGAATATCACACATTATCTATGCACTACTTACATCGAAAATAGAACCAAAATCTCAATAGTAACCCCAAACACTTATATTTTGACTTAAAATTTGAAGAGAATATCACATATCACCTAAAACTACCCATATCTAAAATAGAAACAATAAGATAATCTAGATATCACAATTAGAACTATATCAAATCTTGGAGTCCTAAACTTCCATAACATGACTAAAAAATGTGATTTGACAGTGTTTTTTTTCCTCATCAACATTTGGAATCATATTCTCTAGCTCTCTATTCTGATGATGAATTATAAAGTATGATTTGAAATGTTGATGAGAAAAAAGAACACAGCCTCAAATTCCAAAAACTTATAATCACACCAATATGAATTATAGAAACTTAATAAATATAAAATGACCAAAAAAAAATATTGATAGATGAATCATACTGTAATAATAAAAAAGACCAATAACTCAATAGTAAATCAGTAAAGAATTAGATACTCTTAGATTTGATTCCTTACTAATCTATATAAAAAGAAATTCCATAAATGTAGTAGATAGAAGAACTTTTCACTTATGGCTGTACGTCAAATAGAGGTTGAGTGCGCATTCACAAGGAATCTGTCATTCCCGAAAGACGGCTCCGCCGGTGTAACGCCCACGATAACAGCGTAATCACTTAAAATCACTTTCTTGTGCACCAAGGCATCTCTCATATTCATCATAAACCAATCCTTCAAGAGATGCCACAACTTCCTCCAATTCTTTTTCTATTTTTTCTAGGGATTCGATCTCGGCACCTTCGAGTAAAAATCGGACATCGATGTTTGAGTCAGGGCACCATGTAGCGTAGCATCGAAGTAAGCTCCTGCTGATTTAAGGAATTCCGTCCGCCGATTTTCAAAGTTTTCAATTTGAAGCACTGAATAAAAATGGCGAAGTCGGCGAGAGGGCAAAGGAAAAATAAAGTTTCAGAGACTTTAGAGCAATGGCGGCGCTTGAAATCAAGCGACCAAATGAAAAGAAGAAGGGAAGTTAAGAAGGGATCGACAAAAGGGTGTATGAAGGGAAAAGGGGGGCCTGAAAATGGGCTATACAATTACAGAGGAGTGAGGCAGAGGAGGTGGGGTAAATGGGTTGCAGAAATCAGAGAACCCAACAGAGGAAAGCGACTCTGGCTGGGAACCTTTGGCACCGCTTATGAGGCCGCTCTTGCATATGACCGTGCTGCTCAAATCATGTACGGAACTTCAGCATGGCTCAATAATCCTCCTCAACAACCTCAAAATATCAAGATAAGTGATTTAAATACAAGTAGTGCCAACTCTTACCATCTTGAAAGTACCCAGTGCGATCTGCAAATCACAGATGCCCAGTTGAATGACATTACTATAGATGAGATTTTGCAGATGTTTGATGATGGAGGGGGAGCTGAGAATTTTTCATTGCAGAAGCTGAGCAATTAATTCTCCAACAGCAATTTTGAAATGTATACTTGTCATTGATAAGTTTTCTTGTACAGCATGGGATGGGATTATTGAGGAAAGTTCTGGATGTCAGTTTCTGTGAAATTTTGTAGTCCTTTTGGCGCAAGGAAATTTTTTGTAGTCCTTAAACATCCGGGTAAGGACTCTGAATCTCTGCTAATAAATTTTGTAAACCTGTATTTATTTTAATTTAAGGTTTATATAATGCGGCCAGCATACAATTGCGTTTGTATTGGTTTTGGCTTCAGATTATGAAGATGCATGGCGAGCTCAGAAACAAAATGGTTCTGGGTTCGGATCGCCTAAGTAGAAACTTGACAAGTGCACAACAGAGCATTTTTATGGGTATGGTGCACGAAGTTATATTTTCTTTAGTAAAAAATCCAAAATTGGTCTGTAATAATTCTTTAAACCATTTTGTCTTCCCAATTTGATGTATATACAATGTTTCACATATGGTTCACAATCAATTTGAGTTTTCTAAATTTTATTATGTACACAGTTTTTTTTATTGTATTAAAGCAAGAATACAGAGATCAACAGCTAAAAAAGAGAATAACAGCTAAAATAGTTGAAAGGGGAAAAATAATACATAAATAGATTACAATAACGTATAAAAAATGCTTAAAACAACATAATGGCAAAGGCCAATAAATGATAACAATAGCAACACCTTACAAAAATTCAGATTATTTATTTAGAGTTGTTTTTATATGCCAAACAATATTTTATTTTAAAAATTATAATATAAATTAAATATATATTTTATTGTAATGTTACTTAATTTTTAAGGTTGTTTAAAAGTTTTCTTTAATATATTATAGTCTTTTTAAAATATTATAATAAAATAATCATACATCATCAAACTTAAAACTTAATACTGTAAATGTAAATAATTATTGTTTACATTTGTTTTATATAATATATTGCTTCTAAATTTTAAATATAATCAAAATACATCTTAAATTATAAACTAGACATAATTAATCAATCAGGCTAAAGATATACCATAAAGAAATTAAAATTTAGATATAATTTAAGAAAACGCAGAGTTGTTTGCACTATGCAAAAGATTTGAAAAGTTTGAATGTGATATTGTCTAATCTATTGAGAAGAATTATGGAAATTAAGATGGTTCAATATTTTTATTAGTCTATGTGAAACTAGGTTTATTAATCTTTTGCATTAATTATAGTAGGTATAATGCCTAACCAATAAGAGGTAGTGCATTTGGAATGAGAAGTTTTGTTACCCATGTTGTGGAGCTTTCTTTTGATCATGCTTTTTCATTGCAAATAACATAATAACAAGCAATTGCAATTATGAGAGTACACAAGTAATTACATGTTGTAAATTAATGTAAGTTTATGGAGAAGTACAATTTTGTGCATAGGGTCAATTTTTTGAAATGTAAGATTGATTTTGCACAAAGTTGTAAATCAGTCATAGTTTTGATATATTTCTTAGATTAGGGCTTTTAATTTGTATACAAATTCTTAGTGTAAGTTAGTTTGTAATTTTTTTTTATGCTTGTACAATTAACCTATATTTAGTTTAGCAAGATTAGTCTTTACATTTTGTTGAATGCATCCATGATTATAATACTTTGATTTCAAATTCAACTTGTTTAGTCAATTACTTCTTCTGGGCTATCTTTGAAAGAGTATAAATGAGATTTCAATGAATGCAAATAGAATTATATCCAAACTAACATGCAAGATTTCAATGACTTTCCCATAAATGATTTGCCTTATGTACATGTGTCTATAAAACACACACACACACACACACACACACACACAAACAAGAAAAATTTAATAAATAATAATTTTAAATACAATCGAGCTTTGTTATAAACATGTACACACACCTCATCATGCTAGCTTCCTTCTACAAGTTGTTATAATCAACTAACTACAAGGAATAACTCATAATTTAAAAACTAATTTCAAATTAAGATTGTGTGAGGCCTACCCCAGCCTGTCATAGCTTAGCACTATTTTCCCCTTATTATGCTCTTTAGTTGACACTTATTTTGAGACACTTGGACTATTTGAACATATGTTATTATTTGAGGATCTGTGAGATCCTATGTTATGTTATTCAAGATTATGATTTTGATGCATACTTACTTTTGTGATGCCTTATGTTAGTTAATAAAGACTATCTATATGGTTAAGTTTCAATGATGCAATATGATGGATTTGTATGTTAGATAATATCAGGATGCAGATTGATTAAGAGTTATGTTTATGCATATGGATTAGATGCAGATATTGTTAATTAAGATGAGTCATTGTATAATGCAAAATGTGAGTGAATATGTGTTGGTTTACATTATGTATCTTGCTATGTTTATGTGTTGATTTATTGGACCTACTAATGTGTGCAATTGATCTAAATTATGAATCATATTACAGTACTTGGTGTGATACCTGTGGTATTGTTAAATTCAATATAAGACCCAGAAGACTAACAACAGAATTACAAGCCAAAAGTAATCCATTCTATTCAAAATTGGAATAAAGGAGTGTTCCTGCTCTGATACCACTGATCTGAATTATGAATCAAATTACAATACCTGGTGTGATACGTGCGGTATTGTTAAATTCAATAATAAAACCAGAAGACTAACAACAGAATTACAAGCCAAAAGTAATCCATTCCATTTGAAATTGGAGTTTATACAAATATGATGGATCCCAAGGGTCACTAGAATACCTTGGAAATGAAATGAAGAGTGATCATAATGTTTATTACAAATAAACTTATTAAAACTACCAACAATTTCAAAAAAACCATATAAAAATTTAGGCCTACTTGTAGAAGGCATAACTTTCTAGTCCTAGGTTTGATTTGCGAACCGTTTACTTCGCTGGAAAGATAATAAAAAATTGTAGACCTAAAATTGGGAAGTGAAACCTAGGCAACCCTTTCTCAAAGGAGATCATCCCAGAAATGGCCCGAAGACCTTCAAAAATGCAGTATACTAAGAAAATAATGAAAAATTAGATTTCAGTATTTCCCAATTCCATCCTAATCATTCCTCCCCCCTTGAGAGGCAATGGGCCCCATTGCACTAACCTGCTACAAAAAATGAGGAAATTGTGCTTCACTTTGTTCCTTAGTTAACCACTTGCCTTGATGAGGATGCTGACCAGCTCGAACCACTCGATAAAGAGGAATGTTCTGATTTCTTAGTCTTTAAAATGACTTCAGTAACATGGTCACACAGGACTGGAACAGTAGTAGATAATTTTGCAGCTTGAATGTGTTCAGTAGCTTTGGAAATGTCCAACAAAGGAGGAAAATAGGGTCTCAACAATTTCACATTGAAAACTGGATGCAGGCCCAAGAAGGATGGAAAATTAAGTTCAAAAGCATTCTCACCAACATGCTTCACAATAGTATATGGGTCATAATGAAAAGGATGAAGCTTCCTGTTTGGTCCGTGAAGGCAGAGCTTCTGAAGATGTAACCATACCTTGTCACCAATCTTCAAAAGTGATGACAAGTTCTATGTTTATCATGCCTTTCTTTATACTTCTGATTTTTTCGCTCCAAAATCTCATGAACTTGTTGTTGTAGGTGTCTAATGATATCAATGAATTTTTCTGCTTTATCTACCTCCTTGTAAGCATTTAATAAACTATAAAATTTCAAAAATGGCAGTGCTACATCCATAGGTGCCAATGGTTGATACCCAAGACAAACCTTAAATGGACTATGCCCTGTAGTACTATGGAGTGCACGGTTGTAGCCATGTTGCACGTAGGGTAAGCTTTCATCTCATGTGCGGGGATGTTTTGAATGATACATCCGTAAGATATGAATGATCATTCGATTTACCACTTCAGTCTGCCCATCTATTTGGGGATGGAATGTTGTGGACTTTGTCAACTTTGTGTCCATTTTAGCCCATAGTGCATACCAAAATTTGCTGATGAACCTGCTATCCCTATCAGAAATAATGCTTTTGGGAAAACCAAAATGAACCCAAACATGTTCAAAAAATAACTTGGAAGTCTCTTCTGCAGAAATCATCTTTTTACATGCTACCGTGATAGCCATTTTAGAAAACCTATCAACCACAACATATACACAATCATGCCCCTGCCTGGTAGTTGGAAGCCCAGACATAAAATCCATTGAAAAAGATTGCCATGGCTTATCAGGAATAGTTAATGGTAAGTTTAGACCGAACTTACGTTTTGTTGGCTTTGCAATTGCTCAGGCTGCATAAGCTTGTATATATCAAATTATATCTTGCTTCATTTTTGGCCAATAGAAATACTTTTGAAGGATCTAGAAGTAGTCTCACCAATACCAAAATGTCCTACAACATGGTTGTAGTGAGCTTCCCATATCATTTTCTTTTGTTCCTTTGTGGGTACACCTATGTGACCAACATGGAAAAGCAATCCATCCTGCAAGTGAAAATCAGAGACACACTTTCCTTCTACCAAATTACTATAGATGTTAGAAAACTCAGGGTCAATACCATATAGTTGTTCCCCTATGGATTATTGGTGACCACATGAATCCAACGCCATTGTCAAACATGCAATTGGAGGCCTACTCAAACAATCTACCACTTTGTTACTGCTTCCTTTTTATGAGGACTATTGAGGTGATATTGTTGTAGATAAGCTGACCACCTTTGATGTCTGTCATTCTGCAACTTCCCTTGTGTTTGCAAGAATTGAAGAGGTTTATGGTATGTATGTATAATAGTTTCCTTTCTTAGTATATAATGTTTCCATTGTTTGCAGGCCTGGAGCATACAACTCCTTGTCATAGGTGGGGTACCAATGTACTGTATCAGAAAAAGTCTCACTGTGATAGGAAAAAGGATGCCATAATTAGATGCATCAGTTTCTATCTCAAATGATTGTTGCAGATCTCGGAGGACCAGTACTGGTGTTGAACATAATCTTTTATTTAACTCTTCAAATGCTTGTTGCTTTGCCTTTATTCACTAAAATTTTTCTTGTGCTCCACCCCTTAGTGATTGATTGAGAGGCCATGATATATGTGAGAAACCAAAAACAAATCTGTGATAGAAGTTGGCTAAACCCAAGAAGATGCAAAGATTTGTGAAAGTTTTAGGAGATGGCCAATCTCTGATTATTTGAATCTTTACTTGGTCAACATGAACATCCTTAGTATCAATGATATACCCTAACTATTGAATACTCTGCATACCAAAAGATCACTTCCCAATGTTGGCATAAAGTTTGTGTTGTTGCAGAGTTGAAAGCACTTGTTCAACATGCTGCAAATGCTCAGACCAAGTCTTTCTAAAGATGAGTATGTCATCCAAATAAACAACCACAAAAGAATCAATGAATGGTATAAGAACATCATTCATCAACCTCATAAATGTTGCTGGGGAATTTGTTAGGCCAAAAGGAATAACCAACCATTCAAACAAACCTTTCTTAGATTTAAATGTAGTCTTCCACACATCTACTGGATCAATTGGTACTTGGTGATATCTAGATTTTAAGTCAATTTTTGTGAAGAACTTAGCACCCCTAAGTTGGTCCAACAAATCATCAAGTCGCGGGATTGGATATCTATTTTTTACACTAATTTTGTTCAATGCCCTATAATCAATACAAATTATCCATGTCCAATATTTATTTTTAGCAAGGACAATTGGACTGCCACAGGGTGAAGCACTTGGACAAAAATGTCCTTTCTGAATCAACTCTTGAATTTGTCTCTTGATTTCATCATTTTCCAAAACTGACCTTCTATATATTGGCTCATGTGGTAGTGGTGTGCTTGGGATTAAATCAATAGACTGCTTGACTTGACAGTGTGTTGGAACTCCCACCGGTGATTTAAACACACTATGATATTCTTTCAAAATTTTATCTATCTGATTTTGTTGATTTGTTGTTATGGATACCTTAGCATGTGTATTAAGGACAAGCAACTTTGTTTGTTCAGGGTGAACCATGAGCAGAACAAAAGCTCCAGTTTGAGAAATCAAACGTTTACATTGTTTAGCATTAATCAAAGAAGCATTTTATGTTGGACATACCTCTGGTATTCGATGCCTCTTCCCACCAAGCTTGATTGTAACACTACGTGGCTTGGATTCATACACTCCATGCCTCTAAGACAAGTAAGGTTTCCCCAGCAAGACATCACATACATCCAACGGTGCTACATCACATATCACTTCATCCTTGAAAGGCTTGATTGAATATGGCAGATGATACTGTTGATTTATTTGAATATCCTATCCCTCATTTACCCATCCCATAGAGTATGGTTGTGGGTGTCTTGTCACTTTCAAATTCAATCTTTTGACTGTCTCCCTAGATATCAAATTCTTTTGGCTCCCACAGTCAACAATAGAATGTAAAGGATTTCCATTAACCCACATCTGTGAATGAAAAATTCTCTCTCCATCTTCACGATGCATTAATTTAATAGTTTCAACTATGGCATATAGGTCTTCTTCTATGAAAAAATCATTCTCCTTTTTCTAAGAAGTATCTATTGGTGATGAAACAGATTCACCTTCCTCTCCTCGTATTTCTGTCATGAGATTTTTAATACTTAGACAATCCTTTGTATTATGGGTTGGGGACATATGCATCTCACACCACATTCCTTTATTTTTCTGTGTCTTTTTTACATCCCACCATGTGTTCTTAGGTGATTTTGAGCGAGGTTCCTTGGTCACCTGTTTTCTTGCAGATTTATTGTCACCTTCAACCCTTGGATTATTATTTGCAAAGTAGTCCCTCTTCCCCTTCTACTTGGATTTCTCTTCAATTTTGGTAACATATTCATAGGCATTATCCAATGTCTCAATATTCAAAAATTCAATCTCTGTTTGAATATACCTGTGAAGTCCACTATGATATTTTAGAATTTGATGCTTCTCTGAATCCTTAATACCAAGTTTTTCTTAAAGTGAATGGAATGTGTTGGTGCAATCTTGCATAGAATCATCCGTCTTCTATCGAAGAAGCTTCAATTCTATGTATTTATGTTCATAGACATCCCCAGGAAGGTATGCTTCTTTTATGTATTCCACAAATTCTCCCCATGTGGGCTTCTTATCAAGAGATATTTCCAAGCCATTATCATCAGATAATTCTCGTTCTTTATTTGCTAATTTGACTTCCCAGGCTAATTTCACATGGGTTTCATCTTTGAGGAGAGAAAACGTTATTTTTTCTGCATATGATAAATTGTTTACAGAAAAATATCTATCCAATTTTGATAGCCAGTTATCAACAGCTTCAACATCGACTTTTCCTTCAAAATTTGGGATGTCAAAATTTACCTGCACTTTGAAAGGGGTATTTACATGAAACTTTGTTCTTGATTCAGAGTGTTGTTGATTATGTAGAAGGAGTGAAAAATGACTCATCAACTCCTCTTATTTCTTATTTAAGGCCTCTTCCACCAACTTCTTAATTACATCGTCTAACATCTTCGATCGTGTGCGCCTCAAAGGTCGATAGTTTGACATATATTGTGTATCCAATCCTAATATTTGGTAGGAGGACCTTGTGTGAATTGGAATAAAGGAGTGTTCCTTCTCTGATACCACTGATCTGAATTATGAATCAGATTACAATACCTGGTGTGATACCTGTTGTAACCACCTGAATTTGGTCTATCGCAACTATGGACCCTATTTTCCCTAAGTGTGATCATACCCTTGATTTATGTCCAAACGACCCTGTTACTGCTAATTGGCATAATTCTTTTAATTAATTTAATATCCTAGGTGATTTTTATCACTGATTTACATTAACTATTATAGCCATACAATTCAAATCAATTTTGACCAATCAAATCAAATCAAAATCAAACATGGCTATAGTATTTAATTATAAAGG